>NQVE01000161.1:532500-1133000 GCA_003260385.1 Cuscuta australis
TTGCAAAACGAGAAACTTAGGTCTGTTGTCCCTTCTTCGCAGTCACTTTGGTAAACTCCACGGGGTGCTTCGCTTTGAGGTATTTGGTCGGTAAAATATAACCCCCAAAAATCCCTATATTTATGAATGCCCCACACTATTTGCAAATTCCTGTAACAATGTCATATATTGTTTTTCTATCAAGATGATATATAAATAAATCAGAATCAAATTTTTTTTACTCACCTTAGATCTTTAGAGGTCTAAGGCTCACTTGTCTCCCCGCCTTCCCTGGTAGGGACGTTATTCTTGGTGTTACTTCCTCCGTCTCTTCATCCTCCTCGAAAACATCCTCAAGAGTTTAAAGATTCACATCATTCCTAATCCTTATGAATTGATCAAATTCTTGATCACTCATAGCATTGCCTATATATTGCTCCAGGATTGTCGGAAAGGACGAGACAGAGTGTCTAGTTTGAGAAACATGTGTGCTACATTCTTCAGACGTGATGGGGGCTTTGCCTTTGCTTGAACTTCTACGGTTCACACCTCCCATATCGGTAGCTAGACCTTCTATCCAACATTTTAAATAATATAAATTTTGATATTGAATAATATATTAATACTCCCTCCGTGCCGCAGAATTTGTCCAATATTCCTTTTTAGGTTGTCCCATAGTATTTGTCCATTTTCCATCAATGGAAACTAAAATAGCATAAAAGGTCTATTATGCTCTCATCATATTACATTTCTATCACCTTTAATACAATTTTGGAGGAACTGGAAACAGACCCTAAAAACAACATTTAGCTCTTTAAACATTATATGTTATGAACTTTTAGCTTGATAAACCACCTTGGCAAACGATTTCACAGGATAGGATATTACAAGAGAGAGGTTGGGAACTAAGATGGTTCCGCAATGACGGCGATGGACCAGTATGTTGGTGGATATTAGGAAGCAATGGCAAAACATGACTGGGGAGGAATCCCCGATTTATTCGGGGAGACAGTGTTGGAATTTTTAGCTTGTAACGGGAGATCTTCAGACGTAAATTTGGTGGGGTCCACACAATTATTTTTTAAAAATAATTATGGACAAATAATCTCTCAAGTGAGACGAGTGTTTCAACATATTGTACACCAAAAACGGCGCTCGATTGAACAAAAAATTAATTCACAAAGTCGAATAATGGGAAAAAGTAAATCCATGTATCCCACATCGGATTTGGGACTGTTCAACTTTCATCATTTATATGCTAGCATTAAACTACCTTGTAAAGCAAGTTAAGAAAGAGGAAGGAAAGGAATTCTTGCGCACTGCCACTGCCGCTGTTCATCAAGCAAGACATCTCACAAAACGCACGCATCGTGACATGGCGAGGGCGTGTGCCAACTCTTATCTTTTTACGAGACTGAATCAAACATGTGTGGACATTTTGTTAATAAGGAAGTATTGAAAAGGATGAATAAGCATGCATGCACTTACGAAGGGTAGTGCAACCCCTCGTCTTGTCCGCTAGTCCATCCGAATAGCCAAAGCCTCTCTTTTATAAGGAGGGCTTGTTGTAGTGAGGGAAACTGTAACACCATAATCCGTCCAAGTCTACAGCCCCTTTCGGACTAAATCTAAATTTAAGAAATTGTTATAAATAAAGGATTAGGCTACCTAGAGGAACTCTGAGACTGCTCTAGCGTGATTGTAAGTGTAAATGTAAATAGGTAGAATAAGCCTTTTGGATGTGATATCTGATGGTTGCGGGTTGACACATACGTACGGGATCCACAAACTCTCGTACCAAAGGGAATAGGGGTACCACCCACCAGTAGGAGAACTCCTTCGTTGGTAAAGTCGTGTTGTAACATATTGTGTCTGTGCGTGTTAATAAATAGCCTTAGTCTAGAATATGTTATGAACAAGTGTGAGATATGAGCTATTAAAAGAAATATAAGCATTGGGTTGATAAATGATACAGCCAAACAATAAAGGTAAGTACATATCATGTATAAATGTTATTATTGATATTATTTGATGTTGCTATCTGATACTATTTTTGCACGAAATACTATGAGTACTTATGTATAATGAAATAACCCTATGTTTGACTTCTAGTGTTAAAACCACTCACTCAACATGAAAGCTAAGCATGTAGTTTATTTAATCTCCTACACGTAGGTAACAAGAATGCCGAATAAAGAAAAAATCCTGGAGGGCAGCGAGGGCAATGATGAGATGGATGGATGCTGGCTGGAGGAGTTTATTTAGTTATATAATATTATCATTTGAATTTATTATATTTTCGGGCAAGAATCCAAATTGTGTTCAGTTAAGTACTTAAGCTTCCGCACCATTTTGTTTACTCTCATGGATATTTGAGATTATGTTTTAAATAATGTTTTGAATTAAATATTTTAAATAGCTTCAAAAAGTATTGTGTTTGGAGTCCAACTGAATGAAAACCCTGTTCGCTAGCTTATGTATTCGCGTTACGCGGGTTGGGGTGTTATAGATTTAGACAATGATACCCCATTGGTTAGATAGAAAATCAAGAAAAATACAGTGAGCTGAGCATGGGGTTAGTTTGTGGTTGGATGTGGTGAAGATATTTGAGTAACATAGCCAGCCAAACACATGTAGGAGAGAGTAATTGGATCAGTATTGCTATAAGGCTTCTTGGGGTGTATGCTTTTTTGAGAGTGGTGATAGGGAGAAGGTTGAATACATGTACAATAATATAAAGGGCCTCAACCCAAAACGTCAGTGAGAGGTGGGCTTGGAAGAGGAGGGTCCAAATTGTATTTTTAATGCTACAAATGGGGCGCTCAGCCCAGTTGTTTTGTTCGCTTGTGTGGGGACAGGAAAAAAATGGAATATGATATTAAGTTAATGGAATATGATACAAAGAGAGGTTTAAGGGGAGAATTCCAGTATTCAGTGTCATCACATTAGACATATTTAATTGTTGTTTTAAAATAATTTTTAACATTAAAAAAAGAGAGGTGAGGTGAGCGAAAGAATTAGATTTATTACGTAAATGAAAAACCCAATGATAGTGAGAATAGTCATCTAGAAGTAACATGTAATATTTAAAAACAAGTGACACTGGGAACGAGGAACTGCCCAGTATGTAATAACTGAAATGAAAACATAAAACACGACTAGACTGGTAAAAGGAGAGATGAACATGTTTCCTCTATTGGCATGCATTACATAAATTGTTCATATTATATTTATTAAGTAAAGGGAATGACATGACTAGAGCGCTTGAGTTGGTGGTGCCAAGTTTTAAAATCACCAGCAACAACATTGGTTTGAATGGCTGGGGGAGGAGAACATAAGGGGTAAAGTGGACCTTCATTAATACATCGATGCATCACAGCTCCCGTCCAAAGATCCTTCACAAAAAACCTATGAGAATCAAATTCAACAGATGTCAAAATATTGGAATAATAATATTGCTCCTTGAATTATGAAGTACATGATAGAGTATATATAGAAGAGAATCCTATCACAACTAGGAATAGAGAATAGAGACTAACTAAATACAACATCTACTACAAATAGGATTAGGAAGCTGACTAATAACGAAACACTACCATAACCAATACTACCAGAAATAATATTAGTATTATTGTCTAACATCCCCCCTCAAGCTGAACTTTGGCTGAAGCAAGAGGAAGCTTGGACAGTAGCTGGGAACTGGAAACTTTGAGAAGAGAGAAGTCTGACGTGCGCCGGTGGGTTCTCACGTTGTTGGAGAAGCAAGAAATTGACGTGCGCTGGTAGCTGCTGACGTCGAAGAAGAAGAGAGAAGGTTGACGTGCGCTTGTAGTTGCTGACGTCGAAGAAGAATAGAGAAGGCTACTGGAGGTGCCTGTTTGACTGAAGATCCTTGACATTCTTTTGTCTTTTTTCTTGGATCCGGGAAATGCCTTATTTCTTTCTTGAAGGGTTGTAGAGGTATTCTTTCCTCTTTCACTACTTCCTCTCCTGGCTTTGCTTTTGTGTTGTTTTTTTTTTGGAATATTTCGGGTAACAAAAGAAAAAGAGAAGAAAGATTGATGATTAGAATGAGTGATTAGAGAGGAAAAAAAAGTGGATTAAGAATTGGTGAAGGAAAAAAGATTTGGGGTTTGAGATTTTGATATGGTGAATTGTAGAGCAACTATCATTTTTTTCCTTTTTTTAAGAAGATAGGATTAGTTGAGAGAGTTTGTGAGGAGTTGAGTTTTTTTTTTTGAAGAACCATGGAGATGACAAGAGAGAAATTCTGCCTTTGATGGTTTTTTTGTATGATTTCAACAAGGTTGTTTTCCTTTTTTTTCGTTTGAATGGAGACGTTGATTTGAGGATAAAAGAAGGAAAAGAAAATAGAGGTGAATAGGGTGGAGCCGCCGTCGCCGGAATTACCGGCGGCGGCGGTGGGAGCAAAGAACTCTTTTAGGTCACCAAGAGCGGTGGCTCTGATACCATGTCAAAATATTGGAATAATAATATTGCTCCTTGAATTATGAAGTACATGATAGAGTATATATAGAAGAGAATCCTATCACAACTAGAAATAGAGAATAGAGACTAACTAAATACAACATCTACTGCAAATAGGATTAGGAAGCTGACTAATAATGAAACACTACCATAACCAATACTACCATAAATAATATTAGTATTATTGTCTAACAACAGAGCAATTATTATCACGAGCGAATTGCTTTATAGATACAAGTTGGAGCTCATATATTTATCATTCCCAACTTGTTACAGAAATACATAACCTGAGTGCCATTTAGCTTTTTAGTAAAGAGATCTGCTAATTGATCTCATATCCTCACAAATATAGTAGAAATCAATCCATTCTAGATTTTCTCACGAACAAAGTGACATTCGATATGTTTCATCTATTTTAGATATACCAAAGCAAAACACCATGCGGTTAGTTTGGGGAACCTAATTATCTTTTTTAGAAAATAAGAGTAGAAAAGTACAATGATTTCACGAGGGATAAAGAAAACCTTTATCCATCACAAAAGAGAACAAAAATAAAAGAGAATACAAAAAATCGAAATACATCATCCAAGAACTCCTTTATTCCAAAAGTACCAGAATCCCCATTCATCAAAGGCTTTGTCATAAATCATCCAAGCTCATCCTTTATGTGCTCGACACCAGATATGTGTCAATATATGGACATTAAAGATAACATTAGCCGCCCTTATATGTATACCTTCATATGTAACGGCATTATAAGCCTTCCACATTTCCCAAGATATAATGCTAGATAGTGCAAAAGCAATAGCTCCTTTAAAGTTTTTTCTACGGGCTTTTAACCACACCACTCCATCAAGTGTTGCCTCTATGTTATCCCTTGCCTCAGTCGTGGCCCACCAACCTGGATTGCAAAGTGACGCCACACCTATTGAGTTAAAACACATTCAAGAAGACAATGGTTAAGCGATGGGTTGCTCATATTGCAAAGTGGGCATTCTGAAGATAGATTATACCCTAAAACCCGCAAGTTTTTTGGAAAGTTAAGGGACCTATTTATGCCCTTCCACATAAACATTTGAATCTTGGGAGTGTTAAGGTTACTCCAGACAAAACTGGAGGACGCCAATTTGCTGCCATTATCTCTAAGGAGACCGTAGCCTCTCTTGAACGGAATCTGCCTCCCTTTTCCTCTGTGTATTCACAATTATCCAAATCTGTATCAATATCATTAATACGACAAATGCGCTTCCAAATCCAAGAGTCATACAACCTTTCTTTAAAGGGGTTATTATCCCTTTTATATTTACTCTCCATGAAGTCCACCCACAAGCTACTTATATTCTGATATGATCCTTCCATCAAAGCTTGAGAGAAGAGGCATTATGAATATGATTAAGGTTTTTTAATCCCAAGGCCTCCCTCTTCTTTAGGCATACATATTCTCTCCCAAGATACCCAATGATGTTTTTTTATCTCCCTCTTTAGCACCAAAAGAAATCTTGCCATTTTATTATAAAGAAGATGAATAACTAATTTTGGGAGAGTATGTGCTGCCATGTGATAAAGAGGGATGAAAGAAAGAACATGTTTGATTAAAATAAGCCTCCCTTGTTGATTGAGTACCTTAGAGTACCAAGAATCAATAAGTCTTTCAAAGTGTTGAATTATGTTGACACACTGTGCTCTTTCTAGCTTACCCTTCCAAATAGTTGCACCCAAATAAGTGAAGGGGGGACGGTCATATTTCATACCAAGGGCTCTTTCTATCACATCCGCCATGCCTCTTCTCATTTTCCTGTGAATGTAGACTCTTTTATTTTTGCAAATTGACTTTTGACCTGATGCTTTAAGGTAAACATTCAAAATAGACATAAACCGCAACAGATTTCGATAATGAGCATTTAAAAAAATCACCAAATCATCCACGTATCCAAGGTGACTAACTAGAGTACTCCTACCACAGTTATAAGGTAGCAAGAAATTATTGAAGAAGGCATGCTTGATAGAACGACTAAGGGAGCAAGACCAAAGTAGGACTAAAACATTGAAGATATACCAAAATAGGACTTCCATGTACATGTACACTGCCACATTACCACAATGCAAAGTCACATTACCACAATGCAAAGTCCTATTTCGGGAAAAAAAACATGAAAGTTCTATTTTGGTACTTTTCTCTATGTTTTAGTCCTATTTAGGATGATTTCTAAACGACTAAACCCTTCACTCCCCAAAATAAAGAAAAGAAGTGAAAGAGGATCTCCTTGTTTAACGCCCTCTCCATTTTAAAGAATCCATGAGTACTCCCATTAATAAGAAAATAGATTTTTGTTTCTTAGGGATTTGCCATGAGGAGGTTTGGTACTATGTTGGAATTGAAAAACCCATTTTAAATAAATCAACATTCAAGTATGCCCAACTAACCTTGTAAGATGCCTTAGTCAACTAATAGTATTTTAGAATTGGGAATTAAATATGAAAAATTGCTTGTTATAAGAGGTCATTTATGCAAGTACTCAAGGTCATTTATGCAAGTACTCAAAATTGTGCTTTATATATCACAAATCCTGTATTGTATGATAAACCATGTTTTTGCTTCTTTTCTCAAAGAGTTGGAAATTTCTTCCCAAACCAATAGAGTCAAAAGAGAGATTGGTATGCTAAAATGTGTTTAGCTTTTATGACAATTTGACCGTAGATTAAATGTTTATCATTTTGATGTTGAGAGCAGCGTTTGTTTGTATGTTCTATCATTAATTTATTTCATTAATTGATGTCAACGAGAGTATTAGAGTTCTCGATCTAATTGATTGTAAAATCTAACCTATGGCCATTAATCATCCCCAAGCATGAGAAACACCCTACAAAAGAACAGAAAAAAAATATTATAGTGAATCACATAATACAAAGTAGTACTCCGTATTCTTTTAGGATTTAGTAGAAAGAAGAAAATTACCCTTCTTAATAGACATTATTATTATTATATTATAAAAAAATTATTTAATAATTGAGCTGTAATATCTATTTCGTTCGTAATTATTTTTCATGTAAGTCCAAACTCGACAAACTAAATATGGATGATCATATTTTCACGAGACCTACCCAACTATCCAATACATTTGTAAAATGTCCAGGGCCCATTGGTTATTCAAAACAATGCAGCCCATTTGTTTTAAGGGTCATGCTACACTTACACCAAAAACTGTACCTCATTTGTACACCGTAGTTATACATAAACATTTTGATTGTTTACGCCGAAAAAAATGTTGGTGCGTTAACAAAAATTTACACGGACACAAAGTAGTGCGTTAACAAAATTTAGCATTACACCAACACAAAATATCGGTGCAAACCTGGGTGTAGAAAATAGGGTACAAAAGTTGGATAAAATTTTAATTGTACATATGCTTTTTCAAAAAGCTGCCACTGGCAAACGGAGAGAGCAGGTGAGACGGAGAGAATCGCGGGGGAGGAGCGTGGAACTGCCGTGCTGAGGAGACGACTCCGGCGAGGAGTGAGGATCGAGATCCCTATTCCGGATTTTCAGCGATTCTCCGGGTGAGATTTATTTGATTTATCCCGAAACACGAAGCATCCACCCATTTGTTATGTAATGAATAACTAATTTAATGTAATTTATCTTATTACATTTATCTACACACTATAATTTTCTGCAATTCAATTCATCTGTATTTTGTCTTTTCTCTATGTCGATGTTTTTGAGAAGTAATAGAAGATGAGAACTTATATTAGGAGTTTTGCACAATCTATTTTTGAACAGATGCGAATAAATGAAATTTCATGCAATCCGTAAAGTTCATAGAACTATGTGATCGTTTCTCACCTTTATTCCGATGAAATCTTTCTTCCTAGCTTGCTTTGAAGCAATAGGCTATAGAGTCTTCTTCATGTTTCCACACGTTTGGATTAAATTTGCTGGCTGTGTTGCTAATGGGGATGGGATAAAAATGGGCATTTGTAGCACATTTATTTCATTTATTTAAGAAATTATTAAACTAGAGATTGTGAAGTGCATCAGAATTATTCCATATAGTTAAAGGACATCTCATATAGACATTTTGTGCTAGGATATAACAAAGAGACCTCTTATCTTGTGTTAATGAAGGTTATTTTCTTCTTCTTTTTTTTCCAACTTTTATTGAAAAAAACAGACTAATTCAATATTCAGTTTTTAAAGGGATGTTAGCATACTAAATGTTTAAATTTTTGAGTTCATTTTCTTTTGTTTGCTTGCAATGGGCGTTAGATTTAATCGGGTTTGTTCACGTATAACTGAATGGGTAATGGGTCAATGTTTGGGTTGGCTAGTATGGAGTCGGTTTGATGAAACCTGGCCCATCTGCCCAAAATAACAAATTCAACCCGACCTGATCAGGTAAAAGAGGCCCAGCCCAAATGATAATATTTAATGGGCCGGGTCCGAGTAGTAGCCCAAGGAAAGAATTGGGTTAGGAAAGTCAACCCAATTCAAGACAACCAACCCAATTAAATTGGTTACAAACGACTCCTATAGGAGAAGAAGGGTCTTGCCCAGAGAGAGGTATCTTGAAACAGAGTGAGAGGGAGAGAATATACTCAGTAATAAAAGAACATTCCGGTAAACGAAGGAGGGATGTTCTGTATGAAAGGAATTATACATATGATTGTGTATCATTTACTCCCCGTTTACTTCTTTTTTTTTACCCTCTTCTACTCTCTGTTAGAACTTACAACCCACAGTTTGGGTGAATTGGACCTTGGGCTACACCACAATACTAAGGGAAATTTCATGCATTCCATCGTCGTTGTGTCTTTCATATTTAATTATCTAATAGTAAAAAACCGTTAGGTAGTTTCTTTTAGTTTCTAAAAGGAGTTGTAAGTAGCGTCTAAGAGATAGGCTCTCGTAGTTTATTATACTTGTGTTGGTTTGTAAAAGTTGTGTTGGTTAGTTCTCTATTTATATTAACGAACAAGAATAATCCTGTACAGTTCACAAGAAAAAAATTTCTTCTGTGTCTATCAATGAGTTTAAATTTTAGCCTAGACTTTTTTTTTGGGTGTATTTCGTGTAAGGTTTCATAAAGCACATTCATGTAGTACCTGAGGTTAAATAGCAAATAGAAACTTCATATAGACCTTGCATGTGTGTAGACAATGAGTTTGCGAATTAGATTGATTTTTTGCACAGATGAAAAGTATTATTTTTTCCCTGACCAAATCTATTACTTTTCATACGTGTTTTCAATCTTTAGCCCAAAAATATATTATAGAATAAGTTACCAGCCAAATCCCATGTTTTATTATACTTCGTACATGTTTTCAACTTTTAGTTCAGAGACATTTTCAAAATTTTACTATTAGAAAATTACATTCAAATATGCATTTTCCATTTGAAAGAGTTTAATCGTGTGTAGTGTGAGAACAATTTACAGGCCTTACATAAGCTTTTTCCGTACCTAAAAACCCATTTCTCACAGATAAGTTAGTTCTAATAATCTTATTCTTTAGAATGTAGATAGGTGATTTCAGTAACAACAAGAGGATGGCAAATCAATGGTCATATAATCTTTAATGCAAAACACAGGTAGTTTAAGAAATTCAACATTGCATGGGAGTCACGGTGCTCTGTTTTGATGTTAAGGTGATTGTATAGGCGAAATGGGGTCCTGCAAAACACACAATAATCTATAGTTGTATGAAAACAAAAATGGTTTGGTTCAATCTGTAGTGTGCATAGACTGAATTCATAATCGGGAACAACATTGAACTGAAATTCTAGCAATCCCCGGTGAAATTCACCCAAATCACAAAGCATGATTTAGTTTATTAACAAAAAATATAGGGATTGCAAAGACAACTACTATTAAAAAGCTTTGACCTTTCCGTAATCTCCTGATTGACCTCATTAAAATGATCCAAAAGATCTCTTCTAAGATCTTCCCTTGAGATGGGAGTAGTTTCCTCATCCACAGAATCTTGTATTTGGCAAAAGTTAAACATCTTACTATTCAGCCGCAAGTCTCATATTGATTGTTTATTAAATAAAAAAACATAGAGAAAACCTTTTGAATTCCAGCGACATCACTCTCAAGTGTCAAGTCACTTTCAAGATCAATCTTTATGTTGATGCACTTAGCTTTTCAAGCAATAGATTCCTGAATATGAGTTTTGACAAACTGAGTTGTCAGGTTTTTAAGAACTCAAGGTTTTGAGAATGTAAAAAGGCAACACAAAAGCCAAACATACGCATTTAATGCTAATAGAGAATTGCCATGATAAATATCTGCAATAGCGGATCACAGAGGTGCCATACTTTCAGGATTTCTGGCCTACGATCAGGAAGATCAAAAGACTTATTGCATGTAGTAGATGGGACAGAGAGGCACTGAATTTATGGGTAAAAAGTCCTAATTCATATAACCTGGCATTGTGGAATACTTGGTGGCTAAAGCTTACAATGAAAGTGGGATGATGCATTGTTTTCATTGCATATGGAATATATAGTGAATAATGAATGGCTTTCATTGTATCATCCCTGAAATTCATCTGTGCAATGTATTCAGCCATACAAACTGGGCCATTGTTCTTTACTCTAGTACTGTGTCACTAAAGTACCATGTAAATGTAGCTCCGATGATGGGCACCGGAGGTCTGCCTTCTTTAACAGCATTGGAATCGACAACATTTCACTCAAAACTTCCAATTAGGGGGGAAGGTCAGACGTCGGTGTCCAATTTAACCCAAAAATCAGTGTGCTTTAATAGACTAATAGATTTGTGTGCAAAAACTGCTTGACGGTCTTTCCGGCCGGTTTATGTTTATTATTACATCTTTGAGTTTGGGTGAGGTCTTGTGGGTAAGTCTGCAACTCTGCGTTATCTCACCCTGATATTTTTTGAAGGAACTCTTCATTTTCTCACCCCCCACAGTGCTTCCTCACATTCTCGTCCATTTTCTGCATACGCTGCCGTTTCTTCTTGGAACAGGTGCCTTTCTTTGAACTTCTTGTTTGCTTTTATGTACTTCACTTCCTCAATGACGATTGCTGCTGGAATATCTTGTTTAATTATTTTTTTCTTTGCTTGAATGTGTTTTAATATTTTTTTTTTGTAAATTTGTTATTTTAGGTTCAATTGCTAAGGATAACAAAAGCATCATCTTGAAGGTAGAAAAAAGGTAAAGAAAATTTAGGCACTTCTTGTCTTTCCCTTACATGGAGCTTTTTTCTAAAATTTGTAATTCATGGTTTAGCACTTGCATTTAGATCCGACTGTAGTTTTTATTTATTTCTGGCTCTCATAAGTCATATGAAACACAAAGGTGTTGTGTATCTTTTATTTTATTTTACATAGTATGTCAGAAAGAACTCGTAAAAGTTATTTTATTTCAGCATTCTTCTTAATTTTTTTCGACAGTTTTAAGTTTAACAATGTGGGAATACACATGGTTCTTCTTGGGTTAAATCCAACTTGTAGTTCTTAACCTCTCTCAAATTTTCTTGAAGATGACGATTCAAGATTTGAATTTAGAAATGGCAAATGAGCCTATGCTAGTAAAAGAGAACTTCGTGGAGATAGGAAACAGGGCCCTGCTGGCAGCCAATGCTGGACGTAGATGGATTCTTGGGATTGATGCCAATGGGAGGTTTATCTGGGTTGATAGAATACTTTAGGTACTATAGTAGGCTAAATAAAAGTCAGGCATGTTCCCTCGATATGACTTTAGTTTATTTTCCAATTGGGAGAAACCAAAAAAAACTGCAATATTAAAGAAATCCGAAAAATAAGCAAATATTAGAGATATGTAAGTTTTTTTAAATAAAAAAAACATTTAATTAAGTAGAATTAGTGAAATATTAAGGTTTATTTATGACCTTGCAGGAGAATAATGGCCATGGTGGACATGGTAATGGAGCGGAGGGTGGACATGATGGTGGTGGGCACGAGGGGGGACATGGGGCAGATGGTGGACATGGTGGTGGTGGGGAGGAGGGTGGACATGGTGGTGGTGGGGAGGAGGGTGGACATGGAAGAAAAGAAAAAAAGAAGATAAAACAAAAACAGTGGAATGATGAAATAGAGTACGCAAAATAGATTCTACACTAAAGTTTGAAGAGACGTTTATGATTGTTGAGTGTTGATTGGATACTTAAAAGATAAAAGAATAAAAAGAAGAAGAAAAAAAATGGAGAAGGGAGATAATGGAACATGCATGCATTGATAGGATATGACATAGTATTGATAGGAGGAAAAGTAGGAACAAACCAGAGAAAGTGGTCGGAGTAGTCTTCACTCTTGGTGGATGTCATAAAAATGCGCCTTGCTTCCATAAATATTAAATATTTGTATTTGTGCCAGGGTGGCCTCACCAAGGGTCTCAATGTTTAACCACAAGTGATCTTCGTCGAAATGTGCTGGAGTAGGAGACAATGCAAAGAAAAGGTCAAGAAAAGCATCCATCCACACATCATCATCATCAACATTTATAGCCACCCAATCTCTTGCTATTCTTTGACGCAGCGCGCTTCGGGGCATTGAATTGTTTGCAGTTGGGAAGGAGAGGTACATAATCCTTATAAAAGACGCAAGTGTGATGGCTAGACGAAAACCGAAGGTTCGAACTACAGCTCTCCATGCATTTTTCATCATCAACTTCGCATGCCATGCATGCCTAATGGCAGCAGCCACTACTGCAGTCGTAACATCATCACCATCTTCATTGTCATCATCTTCATCCAATGATAGACGTAGATGGATTCTTGGGATTCATGCCAATGGGAGGTTTATCTGGGTTGATAGAATACTTCAGGTACTATAGTAGGCTAAGTCAGGCATGTTCCCTCGATATGACTTTAGTATATTTTCCAATTGGGAGAAACAAAAAAACCGCAGTATTAAAGAAATCTGAAAAATAAGCAAATATTAGAGACATGCAAGTTTTTTTTTTAAATAAAAAAAAATTAATTTAGTAGAATTAGTGAAATGTTAAGGTTTATTTATGACCTTGCAGGAGAATAATGGCCATGGTGGATATGGGAATGGGGCGGAGGGTGGACATGGTGGTGGTGGGGAGGAGGGTGGACATGGTGGTGGTGCGGTGGATGGGGCAGAGGGGAATCAAGAGGATGAAGATGATGACAATGAAAATGGTGATGATGCTATCTCTGCAATAGTGGCTGCTGCCATTAGGCATGCGAAGTTGATGATGAAAAATGCATGGAGAGCTGTAGTTCTAACCGCAGGTTTTCGTCTAGCGATCACACTTGCGTCTTTCATAAGGATTATTTACCTCTCCTTTTCAACTGCAAACAATCCAATGCCCCGAAGCTTGCTACGTCAAAGAATAGCAAGAGATTGGGTGGCTATAAATGTTGTTGATGATGATGTGTGGATGGATGCTTTTCTTGACCTTTTCTTTGCATTGTCTCTTGCTCTGGCACATTTCGAGGAAGATCAGTTGTGGTTAGACACTGAGGCCTGACACGTCTACAAACATTTATGGAAGCAAGGGCGCATTTTTATGACATCCGCCAAGGATGAAGACTACTCCGACCACTTTCTCTGGTTTGTTCCTACTATTCCTCCTATTGTGTCATATCCTATCAATGCATGAATGTTCCATTATCTCCCTTCTCCATTTTTGCTTCTTTTTATTCTTTTATCTTTTGAGTATCCAATCAACATTTAATAATCATAAATTTTTCTTCAAATTTTAGTGTAGAATCCATTTTGCGTTCTCTGTTTCATCAATCCACAGTTTTTGTTTTACTTCATCTGTTTTATCTTCTTTTTTTCTTTTCTTCAATCCTGAAACAGGGTTATGTATCAATGCCAACGAACATCACAAGGAGTCTTTGTTCACTTGTTCTGTGGTGTCTTTGTCAAAGGATGCATTTATTGTGTTGACAATTTTGTGGTGAATGACAAGAGAAGATAATATGTTGTGGGAGACTGAAGTTACTTAGCATCTTTTTACCACTACTATTGTGAAATTTTCTGTTGATGGAATGGCAAATATCCCAATGCACCATTTTGTTCTGCTAGAGTTTTCTACAGGTTAATCTCTCTCTCTCTCACGCATTTATTTGCTCTTTACCCTCTTTCTAAATTTCATAGGGTCAAGCTTTATATTTGTTTCAAATAGTTAAAAATGTTAATATTCGTGTAAGGTTTCATAAATGGTAATTTTTTTTAAACATCTATAACATAAGTGTAGAAATCTTGTAGAAGTTTGATACCTAAATCCCCACAAAATCTTTCGTGATGAATACGCCACCAAACCTTTTAAAATTAAAAGTTTAATTTACGGTGCACCTTAAATTATATCCAATAAAAGCATACCCAGTTAGCACCCAGTTAGCGTGTAGCAAGTGAGTGGAGTGGCATCTCGTATAATGACAAGTCATTATTTTTATCAATTTTTATAATTTTTTAATGCATTTTAATTATTAAAAATAATAATTAATTTTGTGATTTTAGACTAATTTGTGTTGATTAATTAATTTTAGAGTCTAGACACTTGTAGAAGGGCCGGATTGGAAGTATGATTGAAGATTTGAGATCAATCTGAAATTTCAAAAAACTTTACCCTAATTTGTGACCTGACTCGGTCCTTTCTTCCTTTGTCCTTCGGCTCCAGTAGCAACAACAAACACCGGCGACGGCGGCGAGCACTCCAGCTACGGCGGCGAGCACTCCAGCGACGAGCAGCCCATTGACGAACTCCAGCAGCGAGAACTCCAGCGACACATAAAAAATAAAAAAATAAAAAAAAAATACCTGAAAGTGCCTCGCGCCTCACACGCTTGGAGTGGAGGAAGGCTAAAGCCTCGTGAGGCAAGTTACGGAATAAGGTGATGTGGTGCAGCGAGGCGAGGATTTGCCTCGCCGCTGTGCATGCTCTAATATGTTACTTCATCCGTCCCAAATTAAATTACATGTTTACTATTTGCAGGGTCAAACATGATCTATTTTTTTCTCTATTTTCTTTAGTCATTTGATAAAATAAAATAGTCATGTTATTACTAGTTTTGCATGTCTTTTAATTTGTATTTTAATATGTCATTTTTATTTTTAAATTCTTAGATCATTTTTCTAATAAAATCATTCTAAAATAATTTCAGTCAAACATCGTAAATTGAAACATGCAATATAAATTGGGATGAATCCATTGGATGAATCCACGAACAACCCATCACGCTTTTAGGGAAGAATGAAGGTTCTTCCTTTATTCATTCGGTTTAATGTTCTACTCCCTCCATTTGCAAAAAGACTTCCCATTTTGATTTGGCGCAAAAATAAGAAAGTATTAAATTATAGTTGATTTCTAATTTTGTCCCTGATGTGATGGGTAAAGTAAGATGTGATGGATAGATTATTAGAAAAAAAATTTGATGTGATAGGTAGGGTATGAAAAAGTAAGGGTAAAAGTGGTTTTTTAATAGAAAAGAGAAGTGTTTTGTTGGAAGTGGAAAAAATGAAAGAGGAAGTGTTTTTGAGAACGGAGAGAGTATATGTTTTGATTAAAGCACCATTCTGTGTTAGCTGCGCAAACATTATAAGGTTTGGCAAATGCAAAACATGTTTTTATTCTTTTTAACCTTTCAGTTAATTTTATAACAGATTGAGGCTTTTATCAGCAAATCATATAGGCTTCTCTTACCGAGAAATGTATCAGAGTTGCATTAATTTTCCAAGGTAATTCTTGAGCTGATTTTTTTTCATTGCTAGGATATGAGATTTTCTAGGTTCTGCCATTTTAATTTGGTTACTACATGATAAACATAAGTTTCTCATTTTTCTCCCTAAAAATATTGATTCTACTTGAAAAATATTTGTGTGATTGGCTAAACACACACCACCTGTTCTATAAATATTCTTTACATTGACTTTCATGAAGTTAAGAAAGCCTTACAAAAATATAAAGTGCATGCTAAGATTTTTTTTAGGTTTAGATGATAGAGAAGTAATGTAAACCATAAAATATTCATTACTAAAATATGGAATAATTTTTTAAGTTTTTTGGGATGCTTGAGAAAAAGGACAAAGGAAATATTTGAAATATTCACGACAAAAAGGACCTGTATGACACTCTGACCTCGTTATAGCCTTAACAAAAAATAACTTGATATGAGTTTTGTCGAAATAACTCTTAAGTTCCTCTATTTTTAAGAAGACAACAGAGGTCCTTATATTCTGTTGTAATGACTGAGAGAAGACATTTCATCCAATATTTCATCCATAACAGAGGTCTCTTTTTTTCACTTTGTTTCCTTTTTCATAAATATTTTTTTAAAACCTTCTTCTAGAAAATAGTTTCAAAAAATTATATGTTTAATATTCCATGCAAAGTATTTAAAAAGAATCTTGAGGACTTTCTATTGAATTTTCATACGATTTTATAGAAGAAACTTTAAAATAGCACTTCAAAAAAGAGTAACAAAAAAGGAAAAATAAAGAAATAAAAAAAGCCACTTAAGAGTTATTAATATAAAACATTAAGGAAAAAACACATTTATTAACGTTAATGGATGAAATATTGAATGGAATATCTTCTCTCAATCATTACAACAAAGTGTAAGGACTTCCGTTGTCTTCTTGAAAATAAAAGAACCTGAGAGTTATTTCGACAAACGAGTAATTTTTTGTAGCCTTAATGCTTAGTTTGAATTTGGATATAATTAGAGAGGGAAATACCCAGGTTTTATAACATATACAGAGGTAGATAGGCGTTTTATAGAGTAATAAAATTTTGATTTAACTTTTGCACGGACAATTTGACATTTGATGAAAAAGAGGTTTAAAAAAAATCATCATCTAGAAGAGAGATTATGATTTCTTAGTTTCGAGATAGTGCACATTGGGATTAGACAGAGAGATTTTACACGTTGCTTTTATGATTTACATTTGTTTTTACATTTAAAACCAGATTTACCCCGTGCTTCGCGCGGACTCACATACTTTTATATAATATATATATATATCTACAAATTTCATGCTCATTATATTACAAAATGAAATTAAATTAAATATTTAAGTGAATTATGTAGTATTAAATTTTTCTATTACATCGTCTATAGATGGAACTCATAGAGCCTCTTTGTGAATAGTGTTTGAGGTTATCATTAGCATTTTGAAAAGGTTGTATAAGAGCAGTGTTTAGCGTTATCATTTTCAAATCTAATCTATACCTTTAAAATTTATCCAAAATGCTAACACTAATAAAATAAATGCTATTCTAAAACGGTTTCATTATAGGTGGTGATTGTTACCCCCCAAAAAAAACAAAAAACCTGAATTCACCGAGTACTTTTTTCTCGAAGTTTGTCATTCTCTTTGTTTGGCTTTTTTACATGTCTTTATTGTTCTATTAATAGATGGAAAAATTATCTCTAATAATCCTACCTTTTAGTGCTCTTTTAAAAATAATCTTATTTTTCACTTTCACCATAAATAATACCACATTTCCGCATATGTGCGAGTTTTGAGTCGCCGTTAAAAAACTAACGGTCACTTAACGGAAATTTTGAAAAATGCCCGTTTTTCGCAAATAAATGAAAGGTGGGATTATTTTAGGTAAATTTCCCCTTTTTCGTTTTTTAATTTCTTTAAATGTATTTTTATTTTATTTTTTTGGAAAAAATACCAAATTTAAGTGTTTTTAGATTGAAACTAATTGTTTTTTTTCAATAACCAATAATATGGTAATAATTAGAAAATACATTATTCTACACAATAGAGCTAATTTATTAACTTCATAACTAACTACTCCCTCCGTTTGGAAAAAGTGTTCCTCTTTTGACTTTGTGTAAAAATAAGGAAGTATTAAATTGTAGTTGACTTCCAATTTTGCCCTTGATGTGATAGGTAAAAGTAAGATGTGATGAATAGATTATTAGAGATAAAATATGATGTGATAGGTAGGGTATGAAAAAGTAAGGTTAAAAGTGGTTTTTTAATAGAAAGTGGAAATGTTTTGTTGGAAGGAAAAAAACACAACAAATTTTTTCTCTAAAATAAACTTTTATTTTTATAACTCACTACATTTTCTGATGTATTGCAATTTACTCTGAAATATTTATTAATAATCTTATATTGCAATAAAATTTTCTTTCTAAAATGGAATTACCCAATTTGTGATTTTTTTAATAATTCAATACAAATTTTTCCCCAAAATAGTAATTCAAAAGTTGTGAAAATGACACAATATTTTTTTCTCTGAAACGGAACCCATAAATTTTATAAATCACTACAATTTTTTTATTGTAATTTCTTTCTTGATCGATACTCTGAATTATTTTTGATAATTCAATACTATATTTTTCCAAAATAATTAACAAAATTTGTTAATCGTTAGACAAATCTCTAACAAGAGTGTATTGTTATATTTTTAAAAATATTAATTTTAAATTCAAAACTAAAAAAGTAAAAAGTAAATTTTTCTAAAATAATTCACCTTTCATTTATTTGCAAAAAACATGCATTTTCAAAAACTTCCGTTAAATGACCGTTAGTTTTTTAACGGTGACCCAAAACTCGCACACATGCGAAAAGGTAGGATTATTTCCGGTGACAGTGAAAAGTGTGGTTATTTTTGAAAGAGCGCGAAAAGGTAGGATTATTTGAGATAATTTTTTCTTAATGGGGTAGCCCATATTTTGGCTAAACACGTGTATGTTCAGGGATGTTTGTGGTAGTCTATTCCCATTGGTTTTGTTTCTCACTTACTCTCTTGATTAATGGATGTTTTGTTCCTTAAAAAAATGCTTCACACGGACTCTATCATATTTTTAATTACTATCTAATACTATTTATTTTAAGTTTTTAATATATATATATATGTGAATTATTTTTAACAAAAGTCATTTTTTAAATAATGATGCACTTTATTAAAATTCATATAAATCTTTATTTTAGAAAAATAATAAAAGGGGAAATGGTCTGTATTTAAAAAGAATTATAAAACTTACCTTTTAAAATACGGAGTAATAAATAAGTGCATAGATTAAAAAATAATATTGGTAAAATGCATATTGATATAATAATCAAAAAATTGAAATTTTTATACAAAATTAATGATCAATGAATATAATAAAAATAAACGTTATTTTTATTAATGAAAATATAAGATAATAAATGTTAAAATTTTAAAAAGAAAAAAAAATTTAAATAATTCTTTTGAAGTATAAGAAAATGAAATAAATTGTGAATGGTTTTATAAACTTATATATTTTATATATAATGATTAAATATATAAGAAATGAAAATAATATTTTTTACTATTGCTTAGGATATTGTTTTTGAAATAGATATTGTAGTTTTAATAATGATGCAAATGTATTATATTTCATATAAATCTATATTTATGAAATTTAATAAAGGGGAAAAATGGTGAATGTGTAAAAATTTATATAAAATTTTGTCGTTTAAAAAATATAATAAAGTTCTGCATAACCTTTGAAAAAAGATATTAAATAATTATTAAATTTAAAAAATATATTTTAAAATGATGAAATATATATTTGTATAGAAGTCATAATTAGAAAATGAAGAGTTTTATATAAAATATATCGTAATTCAATGCAATAATAATAAAGAGTTTTCAAATTAAAAAATTAAATAATTGTCATGTGATCAATAAAATAATGACATTTCATGACAATTGTGTTTTTTTAAATATTTATATTAAATCCTTTATGAATTAGAATTGATTCATATATATTAGTCTATTTCAACTAATGAGCAGGTTGTTGGTGAATTGGTTAAATTACATAATTTGATTTCATAAGTAGGTTGGTATGTCGAATTTGGTTTTTGTTGAAGCTATTTTAGCTTCATAAGGTAGTTTAATCAACTATGAATTCATACGTGATTCTTTGTTGTAATTTGTGTTTGTTGATTTTAATGCTTATGGACTTCTTAGTCCCATAAAATGATCTATTTTTCTTAGAATTCGTTATTGTGCGATTGTTGTGTCTTCGTGAGCTTGCTTGTCAATTTCATAAAGTTGAGGTTGGTTAATCTAAAAAAATATTCATTTATTGAAAATATGTTGCGCTCATTTATGTTAATGGAAAAAACTTCATTAGTTTGAGAAGTTGATGAAAATCTGTGAAAAATGCTCATCATTAGAAGTTAAAGTTTATTAAAATGCATGACTTGTTGGCGAATTTGGAAATAGATTATGTATGAGAGTTAAATGCATAATAGATTCTCTCTTAAGAAAACCCTCTAAATAGGAGTAAAAGATATGTCATATCTCAAAATAGGATCTCAAACTTAAACTACCCTAAATAGGAGTAATTATTCTAATCTCTATTAAACCGGGCTTTCACCCCTTTCGGATCAAACGCTATCATGCTCCTTTTTCTCTCTCCTACACATTCTAACAGGTGTCCCAGCCGTGCCGCATGATTCGTCTGTCCATCTTAATCTCTCTAATTGGTCTTTTTCACATATTGAGAATGAATCAGAGCTTCCAATTCTTCTTTTAAATGTTAGGAAGTACATTAGTAAAAGATAGAGATACAATCTGGGCACCTTAATTTCTATTCCTTCTTATAAAATTTTGATTTTACAATAATTGAACTGAATTGTTTTTTTTTTGTTTTTGACATTATACAGGAACAAGTTTGTCATTATGTAGTGATATGTTTGTCATTCTGCATTGTTGTATTTGGCATTGTAAATTCGATTTCCACTCATGCGATGCATTTCTATGTATCATTACAATACCCCTTCCAGTCTTTGTTTTACTAAGAAGGAACATTTAACCATTATCAATGGCCACCGCCATATATATACGAAATGATGCCGAAGATAGTTTTTTTTGCTATAATAAAAAAGGTAAAGCGAAGCAGCGGGAAAGACTGTTACATTTCAAGTATCTACCATACAGTATCATTGGATTTGGTTTGGCATTATGTCATTGTGTAACATTGTAACATTATATATGAGCATATGTGGCATTATATATAGGCATCTATGGTATTATATAATGTCATATGTGACATTACATGGTGCCATGTTTGACAATATAATGTCTTTATTTGACACTGTATTGACTATTAATTTAGCACTGTGGCGACAATGGTGCAGATTGTGATGGCAGTGTTGTTGATAATGGTATAGAGTAGTGATATCGTCGGTGGCGACGACGAAAAATCTAAGGCGTCAATGGGAGGTCTCGTTTGTAGCGGTGCGGCGGAGCAGAGGACGGCGGTGGTGGAGATTCAAGTGATAGTGGTAGGTATGTGGCGGTGACAATGACGGCGGTGGGCATCATCGTCGACGATGATTGCGGCAGTGGGCGTCGCTGTCAGTAGCATGCTATTGTGAAATTGGCTGAATTTTTTTAGTTTTAAACTTGGACACCACTGGTATTCGCCGCAAATGCAGCGCGTGTGGGGAGCATTTTTTTGTTTTATTAATTAAGTTAAAATCTTTATTTTAACTTTTTATAAAAAAAATAAAAAAATGAAAAACTCAAAAACATTGCAAAAAAAATAGTCGCATGCAGTGATCATGCTCCTTTTTTGTTTTATTAATTATGTTTTACTCCTATTTAGAGTAGTTTAAGTTTGAACTCCTATTTTGAATATATGACATATGTTTTACTCCTAGTTTGTGATACGATGCAACAGGAGGACGGGGTGGGCAACGTGCCAGCAAGGCCGGTCCTGATGATTCATCAGCCTGAGCCGAAACAGAATAAAGACCCTAAAAATCTTATCCTTAATGGTCTAAAAAATTCACATATGTAAACTAACTATATTTAAATTATAATTAACGCAATATTATTAGAATAAAAAAATAAATGACAAAATTATAGTATTATGATTATATATCGTAAAAGCTAGCCGAGGATTCGAGAAGTACTCCTTGCATTCTTGAAACCAAATTGGTTGATCACATCTTCACACTAGGGGTGGACACGGTACCGGTACGGTACCGTGACCGGAAACGGTACCGCCGGTACCGGTACCGTTACCGTCGGCCGGTACGGTCCACCGGTTCTGGGAACCGGTACCGGTACCGCCCACTCCGGTACCGGTTCCGGTGCCCATTTTTCGGTACCGGCACCGGCGGTACCGGTTCCGGTACCGTAATTAATTTTTTTTATTTTTATTTTTTATTTCATTCTTTCCTTTATTAATTTCATTTTTAGAGTTTTTTATTTCATCCTTTCTTTTAACAATTACACATTTACAATTCTACACTTTAAAAATTTAATAAAAAAGCAAAAAAAAAAATCTTAAAGAAACAGTACCGGAACCGGTACCAAGGGGTGGCGGTACCGGAACCGGCGGTTCCGGAACCGAAACCGTCCCGGAACCGTACCGTGTCCACCCCTACTTCACAGTCTATGATCTCTAAGATTTCATTCTTGATAGCTATTACCGGCAATCCACTAAGTCTTTCATAAATTCTACTAATTAAATCAAGAAAAAAATTGAAAAAAGCAAGAAAATAAATAAATAAATCATAAATTAATATCAATTCGTCAATTTTTCTTTTTAATTATTTTTTTCTTTTTCAGTTTTAATTTTTTTATAAATCATATATTCATATCAATTCATTAATTTATCAGTTTTTAATTTTTCTTCGGTTTCAGTTTTTTTAATATAAATATATCATTATCATAAATAACAAATTCAAATCAATTCATCCAAATCAAATAAATAACATATAGAACCATTCATTCATTCTATTTCAAAGAATGAAATTAGAAAAGATTTCAAATTTAAAACTAATAATTAACCCTAGATTTTAAATCTAAAAAATGAAACAATTAAAGAAAAATTAAGATTTAAGAAATAAAAATTACAAAATTGGAAAGGACTAATTACCTGGAGGGTAGAGCCTTGCAGGTCGGCGACTCGGTGTCTGGCGGTGGAGGCGGGCGGCGGCAACTGGGCTCTCTTCCTTCTTCCGGTCTTTCTTCGATCGGCACTTAGGCAACTTTTCTTCCGTTTTCTTTTTCTACAAGCTAAGGATTCTAGGCTTGGGATAATAATTAAGTGATTGGTCATGAGTAGACTGGGCCTAGTCTTATAAACATACATACATACATACATACATACATACATACATACATACATACATACATACATACATACATACATACATACATACATACATACATACATACATACATACATACATGCATACATATATATATATATATATATATATATATATATATATATATATATATATATATATAATACTTTAAAAAAATTTGTGCCCCTTAACTTTTTGGGCCCGGCCCGGACGGACACCTTGTCCCCCTATTGGGCCGGCCCTGCGTGCCAGCAAACGATGTACGAGCCGAGGATGACCACGAGGCGGAAGTGACAGGGGCAATGAATGGGGAGCCGGAGACAATGGATGAGGAGCCGGGGACGAGCGTAGCGAGACACCGGCGTGATCGAAAGGTCCCGGCGTAGCATAAGGATTATCTACTCCATTGATTATCTTTTACTTATTATTATCATTTAATTATTGTAATAGTGTTTTTTAGGTGAGCGAAAATATAAGCTCCTTCGAGGGTTTGTTTACGATTCTTTACCTCGTCGCTTTTTTTGAACCGTCTAAATGTAGTTAACTAGGATTGGGTTTCTGCTAGGGCTTTCTCCTTTAAAAAGAGATTAACCCCATGCATAATAAGTATGAAATAATAACCCACTTAAACTATAATTCCTTCTCCGTTGGCGCACCGTTCTTCGCAGGCGAGTTCTTTCTTCTCTTCCTCTCTTGATTTCTGGAGCTTGGAGACGCTCGAAGTCTCCCCAACTCGATACCTTAACGTATCAAAGTTCTCTCATTGAAAGGACCATGGCAGAAGTTTCGTCGACCATGGATGATCTCGAGACACGAGTCGGCAAGATGGGGCATACGATGAACCAGATGCAAGGGGATATTGATTTTCGATTAGCACGAATGGACGCCGCTCTTATGGCCATCCAAACGAACCTCTCCAACTTGCAAGTTGGTGCTGGGGGTTGAGGAGGCTACCACGGAGAGAACCTGGACGGACAGAGGCATGGGGGTGCTCCAACGCCCAAACCGAAACTTGAGCCGCCGAAGAGTGACAGATCAGAACCGTTGTGTTGGTTGTACTAGGTTAAGGAGTATTTTTCCTACTATGAGACTCCACCCAAAGAACGCCTGCGATGTGTTACCATGATGCTAGAAGGACCGGCGGCTGACTAGTTTCGTTGGCGATGGAACAATGGCTTGATCGATGGATGGGAAGACTTTGTAGAGAAAAGGTTGTGTTCGAACCTCTGCACTACGTCGATTACCTTGGACAATTGGCATGGGTACGGAGAGTGGGGGTCATGGACTATCAGTTAGCCTTTGAAAAGGTTCTCACCCACGTGATGGACGTCCCCGAACAACATTTACAGTCCTTGTTGTTGGACAATGTGCTATCATGAATATGTATTTTTGCAATGTCCTTTGCCCATTGTCTTTTAGGTTTTGATAATGACAAAAGGGTGACAAAATTTCATCATCATATTGTGCATCAAGGCTAAGAATCAAAGCTACAACAAGTTCATATCCGTCCGTGAAGAAGGGACTTGAGCATCGGTGGAAGGAACGAGACCGAAGAGGTTGTTTCCTTAGTTGGGTAGCGTTTTAGGTCTTAGATTTTGTGTTAAAGAGTATGGCATATCTAAGTTTCATTCCCTTATCATCCTACCTTTAAAACACATTTTAGATCAGCCTTTGTGTGGGGAAGTTGCCCTTCTATTCGAATAATCTCTAGTTTATTTGAATAAGTCATGATCTTTCATGTGACTGAAATTAACCTGTTTTATTCGAATAAATCACCATTTATTCGAATAAGTCCTGGTTTTTCAACCTGATTTATTCGAATAAATCACCATTTATTCGAATAGGAACTGGTTTTTTCAAGCCACGCGATTGATCCAAACTATTCGAATAGTTCTTGAATTATTCGAATAAGTCGACAGTTTCAACTACCAAACGGCTAGTTTTTTGAATGCTTTTCATCCCTATCCACTCCCTAACTTCTATATACTACCTACTTTCGTGAGTATCTTCATAAGAGCACTTAGAACACTTTGAAGAACATATCATTTGAATATCCAAAGAGATTCTACTCAATCCCCTCCATATATCCAAGCAAGGCAATTGTTTTGATTGCTAAATCATTTCTTGCTTGAGTTTCTCCTCATTGTTTGAGTCTTTGAGAGATATTGCCATATTCTAAAGGACTTCATTGTATTTGCAACAATCTACTCCGTGTTGGGAGAATTACTCGATTGCGGTTTGTTTTCTTACTTTATTGTAAGGGATTTGTATTCTTGGTGTTGGGATTACACCAAGTGGTAGAAATCCTAACGGTTTGTGAAATCAAACGTTAGGTGGAAGAAATCCTGAGTTTTGTGGAATTAAAACTTCGGTGGTAAGATAAGAGGCTTGTGAAATCAAGTTCTCAAGTTGTATTCGAATTGTCAAACTCCGTTAAGTTTGACGGGTTAGTGAAGGCCTGGGCACAATTGCTTCGGGGACTGGATGTAAGCATTTAGGCCGAACCAGTATACATCGTGTGTGCATTGCTCTTATCCTTCACTTTATTTTGTTTGTGGTGCATTGTCTCCACTATACTCTTCACAAAATAACTCGTGTCTAAAATTAATAATTTATGCGGAATTTTAAGGTCAGTTGTTTCATCAATCACTTGTCTAAGTTTTTCATCTCTAACTTTAATTATCCAATCAGAAAAAATTTCTGTGTCCCTATCTGGGATAGAGGACGTAGAAGAATGTAATATCATATTCTTCGCTAACATATAAATTTTAAAATACGACCATAATTTTAAAGAATAGATGACAGCACTCACAATTTTCTCTCTTGAAGTTTTGGGTAAAACAGGAAGAGTTTGTCAAAAATCACCTCTGAGTACAACTTGAGTCCTACTTTTTCCCCTCCGAATTCAACTATTTCCCCTCCAAATGGTTCATTTCTAGAGTTTTTATTAGATAAATTCATTACATCTCTCATTTTGTGATCCAGCACCTTAAAAATAAATCTATTCATCATGCATGCTCCATCCCATATTATTAGACTTACTTGTTGGATTAGTTCTGCTTTCGGACTCTCTTGTTTGATGGCACACGTTATGCAATCGCCCAAAGAGATTGAGAATCTCAAGTGTAATGTCATTCACCCATGTCCTTCCCCCCATGAAAAAGTAATGCTGCAATACAACGAGATGTGACATTCAAGACAATCTTATCATTTGACATTAGAGAAATAAACACTGATTTCTATAAAAAAAAATATTTTTTCAGTTCCACTGTAACCATACATAAAAAAGAAACCTCCTCTTTCAGGTGTCAAAACTTCCATTATCGCATCGTATATATTGTGCTGATATTCATTCATCGTAGAGAAGTATCTCATAAAATCATATGCAAACTTTTCTTTTTCACTTTTATAATGCAAAATCATTCAAGCCCTTGATAGTATTCTCGTCAATATACAAAATGTTTTATCAAAATAGAAATAATTATAAATATGAAATTATATTTCTCTTTGATGTGGTTGTAACTTGTAACTTAGTCTCGATCTTATTAGTCTCCATTCGGATTTAATATTTTCATTTGACTTTTCTTGGTCAAATTTTGTATACTTTAACCTTGTTATATAGAAAAGAGGAATCTCTTCATATTTAGTAGCTAAATAATAAATTTTGGAGTTCCGATCAACAAAATTGGAAATCTGTTCTCGTAAGCTCCGCAAAGAATATGGAAAATAATATAATTCACCAAAAAATAATGCTATCAATTTCCTTTTTAAATAGATTATTAATGATGCACTCCCTTAAACTTACCAAATGAAGTGTGAGTACATCATCAATTACACAATAGTTTTCACAATTTCACCTATCTACACTATAGAAGAAAAAAAGAAAAATATGCAAAGAGGTTCCCAAGAAGTTGAAGATGATGATTTTGTAAAAAAAGATATATAAGGTAATATAAGTGTAGAAGAAAACTTTTGGTAGTTACTACTCCATATATATTACTCTGTATATATTTCCTAAAAAACTAAAAAAATCACTCAAATAGAAGTAAGACATAAATCTTATGCCCAGAATAAGAGTTCAATATTTTTATTTCCTAAATAAAGTTTACACAGTGACGTTGTGGCAATGTATATTACCATTTCATAATGTTTTTAGCACTATATAATAAAATATTGGAATTGTAGTTAATATTTTGGAGATAAAAAATATGAAACTCATATTTTGGCACTTTCTCCATATTCTAATCTTATTTTAGTTTTTTTCCCAAATAATTATAGTGGCACTTCGTAATCTGTATAGGTGGCGGATGATTTGTTAAAATGTTGCAATGTAGACTCACCACTTATTGTAATTCTATGAGTTTAACTATTAAATTTAATATATAAAGATAAAGATATGTAGCAACTAAACTCATTCTTTTTGTTTAGCATAAGACCACTAACCTAAATATAAAATTAATAAAATTCATTCAGAGAAGTAGGTGCATAATTAATCATTTCATAAAAATGGATGAATCTAAATCACTTTTCTATGCAAAAATATACTACATCTCTCTCTCATAGATCTTCTCATTAACCCTTTTTATTTGTCCACCATAGATTTTCTCATTACCTTTTTTAACAATTAAAATATATACCACAACTATTCCCACTTACTTTATTTATTACACCCCATCTACCTCATTTAATACACTCCACCCATTTTCATTAGGGGTATAATGGTAAACTTTAACATTTTTTCAACTCTTCTTAAAACCACAAAAAGTCAAAATGAGAAGATCTTAAGGAGACAGAGGGAGTGATTCTAAATCCAAAAATAGAAAGTGTTCTTGTAACGCCCTACAAACCGACCTAGTTTTAAATAAATAAATATTATTTATTTATTGAGACTCATTATTTTAAATTAATAAGTATTGAGATTTCAATCTCTTTAAATGGCTTTCCAAAGCTAATGTATTTTAATATAAAAAGATGTTTTAATAATGGACCTCTCAACATTAATTAAATAAATTAATTAATGATTGGGGTGGACCCAGAAGTTTGAAAATAAAAGTTCTTAGGAAAATTATTTGAACATGTCATTAAATTCGTTTTGACTGTCTGATTCCGGAAACACAAACGGATATCAATTCAGACCCGTTCGAGGGGTAAACCGCGTACCGTTCAGATCAAATTCTACACAACAGAGTGGAATTTAGGGAGGTAACTCCCCAAATTATGAACCACACGCCACACACCCTTTCATCTCCCATAACCACCCCATTCATTCCCAATTAATCCACCATTATTCACCCATTTAATCTCTATTATTTAAAACCCCCCTCTCTCCACCCATCTCCCTCATCACTTGTAACTCCCACACAAGCATCTAACACCCTCAACTCTTCCTCTCCCTTTTCCTTTTGGTGGTTTGGCCAAGCAGCAGCAAGAAGGGAGACATTCCGATGAGGAGTCGAGGTGGAAGGAAGGAAGAAGTTCACACGAGAAGCCGTACGTTGACCGTTCGTCCATTCGTTAGACGTCATTCATTCATCTCGTTTCATTGTTCCGTCAATCCCTTCATTTAGAGGTGAGTAGTTGTCTCCTCTAATTCTAGAACATCAAGTCATAATCTATGTTGTTATATTCATAGGAATATCGTACGCAACCTACGTAGAAACTATGCATGTTCGTAGGTTAACCATCCAACATACGTGTGTCCATGTTATCAAGTTATGTTCTCGTTAATATAAACGTTTTGAAACCCTGTAAGTTATTCGATTATCTAGCATGGAAATGCAACCATACGTTTCTAAAACCTCCAACGTTTTGATGGCAAGCAAACAGATAAAATGGAAATCAGCGTGCCTTGATAATCGAGTTACAGGATAGTACAATCGACTATCAGGCCACGCTGGACTCCTCAATTGATTCAGCACAGCGTGATAATCGATTATCACATATGTGATAATCGACTATCAGGCCCTGCAGATTCTTGAGTTAGAGCTGGTTCACCTGATAATCGATTATCCCATAGGCAATAATCGATTATCAGGGCTCTCTGAACTTAGGACGTTCTGAACAAACCAACTTGACAATCGATTTTCATAAGGTGACAATCGACTATCACAGTCTGCAGGACTTTAGGGACAGAAGCTGCACAACATGATAATCGATTATCAACAATAGACAATCGATTATCAGCCAGTTTTGAACCTAAGGCCATCATGTTGAACAAATTGTTTTCATACGTAATCAAACATATATGTATGCGTTGAATTTAATTTCATTCTTCAATCAATGCATTCAATTCATCATGTTCATCCTAGACGCGTGTCCTAGGGTCATCATCATGTGCATACCGATGTAGGGAGGTCAAGCTTTCGTGCGCCTACTACAGTGGGCCCGTCTAGGAACCTTTGCGATCCAACGGGTTTTCATTAGGTGGGCTTTGTGTACGTACATGGTAGTCAAGCTACGGCTACCACCCAGTTTTGCTAGTTCACTTGCGACGTTTTGTCGAGCCCGGCTCATTACCGGAGTGCAGGGGTGATCCTGTCAAGTGAGACTAAGTCAGGGGTATCATGCATCAAGTCATACCGTCATCATGTATGTTACATGTCACGTCAACATTCAATGTAGTTGTCATCATCATGTATGATTTCCATCATATCCATATTCAATGTGGTTGTTATTCATTTTGTTATGTGTAATAATATCCCATCAAGTGCAAATTAATCAGTTAGCAAACATGTGGTTTTCCGTACGTTAAGTACATGTATTTATATGTGTATAACCATATGGGTTATCACTTCATGTTCTTTTGTTAGATTTACTCCTCAGCTTTTGCTGAGCGTGTAGTTGTTTTTGCTACACGCAGGTAGACATGACGGTGCAGGTGCTAACCCTGGAGGACAGTGATGGTGGGAAGATGGGCGGCGCATGGACAAGTTCAATAATTAAATACATTTAATTAATTAATCATTTGGGCATGAACCCACCATTTGTCGTTTTACTCATTTATTTACTTCCGCTTTTACTCTGCATTTATATCACTCATGTTTTGGATTTAACTCCTAGCATTTATTACACCAATTAAACACAAACGTTTTCATAATAAATAGTCATTAATATCCCATCACTTGAACGTAACCGTTTTCTCATTAAAAATCATTAATGTTTTTGTAACGGACGGTTCTCAGACCGCCCATGTAACCCTACCGGTCCGTTGGGTCACGGGTGAACCGGGTCCACGGAAGGCGGGTGTTACAGTTCTTTACCCCCCTATACGTATATATGGTAAATAAATTGGTATTTTTAAATAATTCTAAAAACTTTATTAATTAACTGTCTCAGTTCGCTTTGCTGTCAAATGCTTGAATAATTATTTATATAAATATATAATGAATTGAAATATTAAAAAATAGACTATAATCTCAAAATAAAAAATATGTTTGATAAAAAATTTCATTGGTCAAACATATTGTAACGCCACGAAACATGGCCTAAATTTTATAAAACAAAAGTAGTTTTGAATATTTTTGTCCAATAAGAAACATTTATACGTTTGACTAAAAATAAATGGATTTTCAAAATAATGACTTTTTATAAAAAAAAACTTACTTTTATGGATATGTCTCGAAGAGACGAATCCAACGGTACATTTTAAGAACCAATCTGATTTATAGATTTCAAGTTATGTCAATTTTAAATATTAAAATTTGTAACTTTGACCCATAAAATAAAATCAATTCAAAAGTGATTTTATAAGATTAGAAATCATAATTTTGACACTTGACAACACCATATTTATCATTTGGATTTAATCCATATATTTATATCTCATTCATATTATAAAATTAATTTATGACAAAGACAGACCCAGATATTAAGAAAAATAAAAGGTATCAGAAAAATATTTTCATTACGTCAAAATTCTAGTTTTGACAGTCTCATTCCAAAAACACAATTCGTTTTCTATTCGGAGTAGTTTGGGCGAAAAAGCGCGTACGGTTTGGAGTAAACTGTTCAGTTTTGGCTAAAAGTCAAAACTTAATTCTCAAATATCTCCCCAAATCAGTAGCCAACCAAGGGATATCTCACAAGCCTATTTTTCAATCTCCTCCAACTCCATTAACACAAGCCTCCAAAATAATCATATAATACTCCACCACCATCTTCATCATTATACCTCATTATCATCTTCCACCACCACCACCACCATCATCTCATCTTTCCTCTCCCATTTCCTCTCTCTGTCGGTAGTCCAAGAAGGAGGAAAAACCAGCTCTAACTCCATTGTTGAGCCAAGAAAGGAGAAGGAGAAACAAGAAGTATCAAGGTTTCCAAATCTTAAGCTCAAAAACGCAGCAGCCACTTTAAGGTAAAAACTGAAATTTTCCATCCATTATCTCGAAATACTTTTTCAACCAAAGTTTTAGCCCCGGACGATACGAATCCAGCCCAACAAACGGCTCGCGATTTCGTTAAGTAACTAAGAAGATATGGCCAAAATACCGGGACTGCGCCAGTGGTGGCGAGCTCCTCGGGTTGGCATGTGTTTCTTCACCAAATTCATATTATTTCATTCCAAATACTTACCATAAACTCTCTAACAACTATTAGGAATATCCGGAAGGTATCGTAGAGAAGGTTCGGCATTGGAATGTTGAAATTAGTGAGTTAATCGCCTGAATCGTGTTCATCGATATATTCAAAGTTCTGGACAGCAACTTTCCCTTGACTTCAGGTCCGATTTACGCTATCTTACATATGTTAACTCGAAATACTTTCCACATGAAAGTTATAGCCTTACATCTTAGGAATCCACAGAATCAAGCGGTTTGCATTTCCGTGAAGAAACAATGAAGATATGCCCAAAATACCGCAGGCTGTCCAGTTGTGACGGAAATGACAAAGTTGGCGAATTTCAATGTTGTTTCCACTCCCGCTCATCCGTAAGGTTTCGGCCTATGATTTCCAGGTCTGTACCCTTGCGTTAGACTTGTCGAATCATTCATCACATACATACATGAACATATATGTTATTCCATATGTTAAAACCATTCCAAAATATATATGTGATGCATATATAAGTTATCTATATGTTGAGATCAAAATACACCAAATCCATAAAGTTAATATATACATAAGTAAATATAAACTTTGGAAATCACTCAGCGGTTTCGCTGAGCATGTAGTTTGTATCTTTCGTTGACTACACGTAGGTAACAAGAAGACAATGTTGGAACCACTTTCAGAGGGCATTGAGTCAGAGGAGATGCAAGGATGGCAGGCAAATGTTGATCATCAGATTTTTAAATGTGTCATGATTTGATTATTATTGTACTTTCGCATTACTCTGAAAATATTTTTTAAATGGGTCGCGATCTAGAGTGTGTAAATTTAATATTTATAAGTAACTGTCATTTTCGAATGTCAAGCGAAATTTTTATTTAACTCTCGTTTCACCTTAATTCGTGTAATTCCGGGTTATACGGATTGGGGTGTTACATTTTGGTATCAGAGCAAAACGATTTTCGGATCATTGAGTCAGTATTTTCAAAGTCCTGCATCCGCATCCTCCGCGACATCTCTGCATCGGGAAAGTAATCAACAAGTTATTACTCCCTCCGTCCCATAAAGTGTTACCCATTTTGACTAAAGTTGAAATTAAGGGAGGGATAATTTTGTGATGGGTAAAAGTAGGATTTGATGTGTAGATTATTAGAAAAAAGGTATGATGTGATAGGTAGGGTTTGAAAAAGTAAGGGGTAAAAATGGTTTTTAAATAGAAATGGATAAGGGATTGTGGGACACAATTTTTTTGAAACGTGTAAATCTTTTTGGGACGGAGGGAGTATGACATAACACACGTACTTAACTCATTGAAAAGTTGCTTTTGCTAGTATCCTCATAGACTCGATTACAATAATGTTTAGATTGCCTCGAAATGTTCTTCGAGGATCACAGTCGACATCAGAAGATCAAGAAGAGGGACTGTAAACCCGATAAGCGCGACATATACGTATGTCATAGTACGCAAATGGCTAAGTGAATGATGTGAATCAACTTCTGTCAAGTCAAAAAATACGTTGAAGAGAGAACTTTCTCCGATAGAAAGTGAATAATTCTCCAAAAGTGAATCTACCGAACACAAATAGAGCCTCACAAACAAGATCAAATACGACATATGTATCGAATCTGAAACACATTATACGGATGAATCTACATACAAACATTAAGATAATTGACTCGTTCGTATACCCTATTGACGCAAAAAGGTCGTAACAAGATGACAATACAAAACAAGATGTGAAACAGTCACACCAACAGTGAAAGACTGGAAGATAAAGAAAATGATTAATATTTACATGGTACATTTTGATGTTGGAAATAAATATTCTTCTGAAATGCACTAATCATGCAGCTTAGAACGATATTTATAACTGACACGTAATGTACATGGACAATATTATTTCAACTTGGAAATATTACAAATGCAACTCTAAGTCTAACCTTCCAGGATTTGCAAACTCTTCATAACTAGCACCAAGACCTGGGAAAGCCTTAGCAAACTCTAGCTTGTCCAAAAGCTCATCAACAAAGAAAGAAGAAATGAACAGTTTCCTCTGATTCAAAGCCATGAAGTTCTGCCTCACCGCATCATCTAGAAACTTGATTAGGTTATTGAAATAACCGTCAATGTTTAAGAGACCAATAGGTCTGTTGTGCAACCCTTCAGATGCCCATGAGATTAAGGTGAACAAACCTTCGATAGTGTCAATCCCTCCAGGAAGTATAATGAAGGCTTCCACAATATGATTCATCTCGAAATACTTATAGTAATTGCTGGAGACGGTGTACTCCGCACCATATGTTGGTCCATAGACCCCTCGTGTTGCTATATACCCTGGTATGAAACCTCTGACTCTACCACCATTATTATAGACCGTTGAAGCTACAGCTCCTTGAAGGCCAACGTTGCCTCCTCCGTAGGTAAGCCTGATTTCTCGCCTTACCAATTCTCGTCCTAGATCAACCGCTGTAGCCATGAACCTTGGATTGCTACCAAGAGCATGACTACCAAGTAGACCAACGAATCTTATGGTATCAGGAAGAGCTCGAGAAGTTCCTTCCATAATGTGAGAATGTGAGACGCTCCTGCCACAATTTGATATATATAGACTCTGAAACTGGACCATTGATGGAAAAGTAATTATCACCAGCCTAAAAACGTACAGGAAAGTGGATTCGTTCCAGACAAGAACGTATTCGCCAATATTGCAATCTACTGGCGACATGACATATTGAGACTCAGGAATAGTTAGGCTCATTGCCCTGAAATACATTCAAATCCGAGACGAAAAGTCAAAATGACTATTTACCTAAGACAATGACCCCTTGAGTAACTTCGAAAGAGTGAAACATTAAAAGATGAAAACCTATTATTTGCCACAATAATTCGCAAATGCTATATTCGTATCATGTGACCTATATCCTTAAAATACTAAAACTTGCTGTGTTAATTATACACTTAAAACATCTCACTTGATCAAACTTAAAAAAATTGAATTCCATATTTTTTTTAAAAATCATTGAGAACTTGTAACTCATGACTCTCCCTCAAACCCAAGAAGATGTTTTATGATACCGATCTTCAAAAACCATACTCTGTAACGATTGATGTGACTACGTTATCTATGAAAATTATTATCAATGATGATCAAGCAACTCTGCTTTAACCCTAACAAAGGAACATATGTGCAACAACTAGAAAGGAAAAGTTGTCATTTGTGTGGTGAATATGACCACACTGAAGGTAAATGTGATCTCCACTTAAGTCAATTGGACGGACCACCAAGAGAAACCACACATGTGTCTATAGAATCCCAAACATATTAGAATATGACTATGTGTATAATTTGTCATGTTTTTAGTAATAAGTAATTTAACTATTGTGTGATGAATATTAGTGATATGACGAATACACTAATATTATAATTTTTGAGCACGAAGCTCTATCATAATTATTGAGAAAGTTGGAAATTCCAAGGCAATTCTGGAATTATCATTAAGAAAATCAGTATTCAAAAATGACTACATATCATATTGATAATACAAACAGTGACAAAATAACAAGTGTTATCCAATACGTTCATCCAATCATTACAATGTGATAAAAACATATATTATTGTTATACATAAGTGTGATATGCATGTTTACGGTTATAGGCATGCATAAGCCATGTGAAATCAGATTGTTGACATTACGTTAGTCAGTATAACTCTATTAAGGATCGCTAATGAAAGTTCAAGTTTTGAAACTATAATTACATATTCATCTAAGAAATCTAGAATGATGACTATGGTAATAGTCATTTCCCAAAATACCGTTATGTAAAAAAATGTCAAACCTCGAAATAATTCGTTCCAGCTTATAAATAACGAAGCGTAATTTGTGAAACCAACATTCCAGACAAACTCGTCTGAGGATGATTCTAGAAGAATTTCAAAAAAAAATGGAAAATTTTGCAAGTTACCCCACATTCACGAAACATTTTGTAAATTACTCCTCATTCATGAAACGCAACCCATATAAGAACTTCTGAAAACTCCTACACCACGACAAGAGCAAGTCTAAGAGTATATATTCGACGCAAGTCGTCATGAAAGAAATCCAAACACGTTACATCTATCATCCGCGTATATCCTTTCTCAAAAGAAAAAATGTCATACTCATGACACTCAACAAAAGAAAGAGAAAACAAATTCTCAAAATTAGTGTTTTACAAAAACAATGGAAATTCATGATTCTGTACATCATCATTTAAATGACTTCTCACCTAGGGAAATTTCGGGGACGAAATTTCTTTAAGGGGGGAAGAAATGTAACGCCACGAAACATGGCCTAAATTTTATAAAACAAAAGTAGTTTTGAATATTTTTGTCCAATAAGAAACATTTATACGTTTGACTAAAAATAAATGGATTTTCAAAATAATGACTTTTTATAAAAAAAACTTACTTTTATGGATATGTCTCGAAGAGACGAATCCAACGGTACATTTTAAGAACCAATCTGATTTATAGATTTCAAGTTATGTCAATTTTAAATATTAAAATTTGTAACTTTGACCCATAAAATAAACTCAATTCAAAAGTGATTTTTTAATATTAGAAATCATAATTTTGACACTTGACAACACCATATTTATCATTTGGATTTAATCCATATATTTATATCTCATTCATATTATAAACTTAATTTATGACAGAGACAGACCCAGACATTAAGAAAAATAAAAGTTATCAGAAAAATATTTTCATTACGTCAAAATTCTAGTTTTGACAGTCTCATTCCAAAAACACAATTCGTTTTCTATTCGAAGCAGTTTGGGCAAAAAAGCGCGTACCGTTTGGAGTAAACTGTTCAGTTTTGGCTAAAAGCCAAAACTTAATTCTCAAATATCTCCCCAAATCAGTAGCCAACCAAGGGATATCTCACAAGCCTATTTTTCAATCTCCTCCAACTCCATTAACACAAGCCTCCAAAATAATCATATAATACTCCACCACCATCTTCATCATTATACCTCATATTCATCTTCCACCACCACCATCATCATCATCTCATCTTTCCTCTCCGATTTCCTCTCTCTGTCGGTAGTCCAAGAAGGAGGAAAAACCAGCTCTATATGTACCATTCATCAAGAATCGTGTTCATCGATATATTCAAAGTTCTGGACAGCAACTTTCCCTTGACTTCAGGTCCGATTTACGCTATCTTACATATGTTAACTCGAAATACTTTCCACACGAAAGTTATAGCCTTCATCATTATACCTCATATTCATCTTCCACCACCACCATCATCATCATCTCATCTTTCCTCTCCGATTTCCTCTCTCTGTCGGTAGTCCAAGAAGGAGGAAAAACCAGCTCTAACTCCATTGTTGAGCCAAGAAAGGAGAAGGAGAAACAAGAAGTATCAAGGTTTCCAAATCTTAAGCTCAAAAACGCAGCAGCCACTTTAAGGTAAAAACTGAAATTTTCCATCCATTATCTCGAAATACTTTTTCAACCAAAGTTTTAGCCCCGGACGATACGAATCCAGCCCAACAAACGGCTCGCGATTTCGTTAAGTAACTAAGAAGATATGGCCAAAATACCGGGACTGCGCCAGTGGTGGCGAGCTCCTCGGGTTGGCATGTGTTTCTTCACCAAATTCATATTATTTCATTCCAAATACTTACCATAAACTCTCTAACAACTATTAGGAATATCCGGAAGGTATCGTAGAGAAGGTTCGACATTGGAATGTTGAAATTAGTGAGTTAATCGTCGGAATCGTGTTCATCGATATATTCAAAGTTCTGGACAGCAACTTTCCCTTGACTTCAGGTCCGATTTACGCTATCTTACATATGTTAACTCGAAATACTTTCCACACGAAAGTTATAGCCTTACATCTTATGAATCCACAGAATCAAGCGGTTTGCATTTCCGTGAAGAAACAATGAAGATATGCCCAAAATACCGCAGGCTGTCCAGTTGTGACGGAAATGACAAAGTTGGCGAATTTCAATGTTGTTTCCACTCCCGCTCATCCGTAAGGTTTCGGCCTATGATTTCCAGGTCTGTACCCTTGCGTTAGACTTGTCGAATCATTCATCACATAGATACATGAACTTATATGTTATTCCATATGTTAAAACCATTCCAAAATATATATGTGATGCATATATAAGTTATCTATATGTTGAGATCAAAATACACCAAATCCATAAAGTTAATATATACATAAGTAAACATAAACTTTGGAAATCAACCCAACAATATGTATATGTTAATCAAATGTGCTTAAAAGACTTAACGAAATATTTTGGACACTCAAAATATCAAGAGAAAGATTCGCAGACCCAAACGGTCGACGCAAACGGTCGACCGTCGCGTTAAACATTGAAACGGACCACGACTGTCAGCCAAACGGTCGACCGCCGGTGGCTGACGGTCGATCGTTGCCCACCCAGCCGAGAACCGCCGTCACCACCCAGTCAACAACGGTCGACCGCCGGTCAACCGCGGTCGACCGTCACGTGGATCCGCCAATCCGACCTGATGAAGATCAAGGTCGACCGTCGTGCCAAACGGTCGACCGTTCCGAGCCCCGTAGCTTAATTAAATGATATTTTTATCAGATTTCACCCAAATAAGATAAAGTATATTTATCCATTCATATTGTTTACAAATTGTTCATATCATATGACTCATATCATCACACATATTGTAGCATATCATATCATATGCATGCGTAAGAGATCATGCGTAATTGCGTCTCTTATAGCGTGATGTGCGGGACTTAGCAGTCCGACATCACCCGTTCCGGGCTTAGTGTACGTACATGGTATTCAGGTTTCAAGTACCACCCCTATTTTTCTAGTCTCTCCTCATTCGTGAGACTAAGGCCGCGTGAGTTCGTCGTACCAAATGGGCGAATCTCATAGCGCAATGATGTCCTTGCAAGTTATAGGATCATGCATCATGTTACCATCATCTAGTACAATTACGTTGATTACATAGGTGTCATGTAATCATCATCAAGAAAAAGTATACTGATTACATAGGTATCATGTAATCATCCTCACAAGCAAATTGATTAAATGTGCCATCATGTAATTATCATTAAATATTTATCATCATGATTCATCAAATTGACCATATGATAATATGTGTCATATCATGAATGTTACTATACATTTTGTAGACGTATATATATGTATATGTATATGTCTGAGAATCATTCTACAATTCTAGCATGGTACCACTCAGCGGTTTCGCTGAGCGTGTAGTTTGTATCTTTCGTTGACTACACGTAGGTAACAAGAAGACAACGATGGAACCACTCCCGGAGGGCATTGAGTCAGAGGAGATGCAAGGATGGCGGGCAAATGTTGATCATCAGATTTTTAAATGTGTCATGATTTGATTATTATTGTACTTCCGCATTACTCTGAAAATATTTTTTAAATGGGTCGCGATCCAGAGTGTGTAAATTTAATATTTATAAGTAATTGTCATTTTCGAATGTCAAGCGAAATTTTTATTTAACTCTCGTTTCACCTTAATTCGTGTAATTCCGGGTTATACGGATTGGGGTGTTACACATATCATTCGAAAAATGAACTGGGTGTTAAAAACAATAGAGTTACTAATTCTTAAGATTAACTGCATTAAACTAAAAAGACAAATAAATTAGTCACTATATTCAATCAATAAAAAATAAAATAAAATAATGTCAAATCAGTACTCCGTATGTTGATTAAAATTACCAACTCATTAAAATAATAAATAGACAACAGATGATTTATTAAAAATGTCATATTAGCTCGTGACATGCCAATATCATATAAGCCAGAGTCTCAAATTTTATAATAAAAGGAAGGATTAGCCAATAAATGTCATTAGTAATTAATTGAAGTTGTTTATAATTAACATTTATAACCTCCTAATTATAATTACTTTACATATACCTCGTAAAAGTTTTTCATATGTACAATAATTGGGAATGAATATTTGCTCTAATAAGATGTTTTCATATTTTAAGTTAAAATTGCCAAGTCACTTAAGTCATCAAATGTGGTTGATGATGTGTAAAAAAAAATTTGCCAAGTAGCTAGCCTGCCACATGTCGAATTTCTAAGAGTTTAACTCCTAAATATTATATATAAAGGATAAAAGATATATACCAGTATTTTGACCCGTGCGATGCATGGAGTCGAACGAAACTTTTGTTGATTTTGAAATTCTTTAAATGAAATCTTTATTCCGGAATCAAGTAAATATATTTCTTACACGATTTTTAATCAATGGATAACAACGGCAAAGTAGAGTAAATAATATTTGAGAAAGTGAAAGTGTACTCGAAAAAAAATTTTAATTCCAAATTTTTTGAAATTCTTTTGTGTACACAACATTTTTTGTATAGTTGTAAGGGTTTTCATTATCTTTGTCTTCACTCGTGAAACGGTAACATAAAACTAACCATGAGTAAATTCCGAATTGGTTAAAAATAATATAGAAAAAGACAATGAAAATTGTATCAGATGATAGTCATAGCAAAACATAAGACTATTGAGAATTGTATCAGATGATACCAAATTCATTAAGGGTATGTAAACCTTTTTCCCCAATGCGATTTCTCGAAACATCAATTACACTGATAATGTTCTTTCACGGTCCTTTAACGATTAATCTTTTACCATTACACAATCTAGATATTTGGTCAATGTTCTTCAATAACATAATCGGTACCCCCTTTTAAAAACTATTTTGTGTTTTGGGATCCCATAACATTTGATTTCTGTAAAAAAACTTAACTGTTATCTAATCGTCTTCAACAACTACATCTAAATATGTTTGGCATGAAGAATCAGAACTTAAGTATTCTTTTTCACCTCCTAGAATATGGGGATAAGACAAATTTATTTGTCATTCAAAAAACTCGAGTGTGGGTGCTAATAGTGCACTATCCTAAAAGAGAATAATTTTTCATGTTCTCTAATAGGTTTGGAGCCTCGGGGCTTCAAACAGTGGCTTCAAACCTTCATTTTTACATTTTAAATAAACATCTTCTAAAACTAAATTAATAAAATTTAATTATTTCATTATTTAATTAAATTGAAATGAGAATAATTCAAAAAAAAATTACATTCATTAAATTAAAAAAATTAAAGCAACTAAAATAAAAAAATACATTAGTAAAAAAACTAAGACAAATTATATTTAGCCTTGATCTCTATTTGTCTTCTCTCGAAGATCATACTGAAGCCCGATAACGTATCAAGGTTGGTTTCGATTATTTCGATCTCTTCCTTCTCTTGCTTTCTTCTCGCCCTCTTTTCTTCTCGAATATTGAACCCCCGAAGTTGTTCAACCATTGTCCGACTGATATCGTCGTGAGGAGAAAAAGAAAAAGAGGCGGACCCTCTTGACCCTAAGGCAATGGATTTTGCCTTCTTTCTTACGATCGGTCGTGGAATGGGGTCATCGTCATCGGAATCGTCAACGTTGAAGGGAGGCCTTTGTTCGGACGAATGATAGTGTCATCAACCTCAACCTCGACATCGACGGAGGATCTTTTCTTTAAGGATCTGGCGTCGGGATTGTTGAGTTGTTGCCATTTTGATGAACGGCTTAAAATTCTCCAAAGAGAATGGACACCTTGCCTTGGTGCCTGTCGTCTTGATACTGGACCATGGCAAGTCGGAGAACATCGGCGTCATTCGTCCCGCTCTTCCGGGACCAAGTGCATTCCTCGTAAAATCCGATAAACTTTCGAACTTTATAGTTAATGTGGCCCCATTTGGAAGTGAGTTGGTCCCAGGTATGGTACGAGGTGTCCTTGTTCATCGCCGCAAAAGACTTCACCTCGATACAATCCCACATCGCATCTTTCGTTTGCTCCGAACCCTTAAAAAGTATTTAATTGAAATTTTTTTAACACAAATATATAACACAAATATATAAATAAGAATACAAATATATTACTCCCTCCGTCCCATGAAACATGGGACTTTTGCTTTTTAGAAGGGATTTAAGGAGAGTGTATTTTGGTATTGAATTTCCAAAAATGTCCTTTGATGTGATGGGTAAAAGTATGATTTGATGGATAGATTATTAGTAAAAAGGTATGATGTGATAGTTAGGGTATTAAAAAATAAGGGGTAAAAAAGACATTTTATGGGACGGATAAAAAAAGAAAGGAGAAAGGTTTCATGGGACGGAGGGAGTATAAAATATATAATTTTTACCAACGATAGGATGCTCGGAGACGTCAACCCAAGCCGACGCCAACAAGCACTCTTCCTCCGGCGTCCACTTTTGGATTGACCATGCCGCCTCAGTCATCGGTTGAGTGCCTTTCGCTTTGTGACTTTTCCGGCGTGCACTTTTTTTGGTTCCCGATGGTTTCAGTTGAGTCTTCGGAACCGACTCCTGCTCAAAGAGGTATGCTGATGGTTGCGTTTCGAACAACGTTGGATTACTCCCGTATTGTTGGAAGATCCACATGGCGTGCTCGTTAGGCTCGAGATCGTCGAGGGAAAAGCCGGAGCTGGAGGGATTCATGTTAACAAAAGTTGAAGAAATAAAAGATGTGAAGAAGATTGAGGATTGGAGATTGAAGAAAGGAGATATGTGAAGAAGATTGAAGGATTGAGTTTGATATTAATAATAAAAAATAATTAAACATTTTCTTTTAAATGTTAACGGCTAAATTAGCCATGGGGGGGGGGCGTCAAACTTCTGACGCATGGAAGTGACGACTGCCTAACGCCTGAAGGGGGGCGGTGATTAACACCCAGGTGGCGTTAAACGCCCCATGGCGCCCCCCAGCGTCAAGGGCATTTCCACTGCTCTAAGGGGGAGAGATAAGACTTCACTGTGAATGATGGAGTTTTATTGTACAGGAATCGTTTGGTAGTTCCTAGTGGCAAAGTGAGAGAACGTTTAATGCGTGAATCTCACGAAACTACGTATACTATGTATCCCAACAGTAATAAAATGTTCCAAGATTTAAAAAAACGTATTGGTGGCCCACAATGAAACATGAAATTTCAGAACTAACAACTCGATGTCTGGCGTGTCAACAAGTCAAAGCTGAACATCAAGTGCCTAGTGGATTGTTGCATCCGCTTACCGTTCCTGAATGGAAGTGGGAACAAATTACGATGGACTTTGTGATTGGTCTTCCATTGTCAGTCAAGAAAAATTAAATGATGTTGTTTGGGTTATCGTTGGCCGACTAACCAAATCGTCTAATTTCTTACCAAAATGAGGTCCCTATTATTGTATTTATGTTAATTTAAACTTTATGTATGTTATTTATTTATGCTTCCATTTATTTATGTACGATTAAAAAATGCTTTCCATACATATTAATAATTACTTGGGTGGAAAAATTGGTTTAACATTTCCTCTGCTTTTAAATATGTATATAGATATAGATACTTCCTCCGTCCCACTTGAATCTTTCTATACACTATTCTCAACATCAAACTTTATACACTTTATTTCATTATTTTTGTTACTAATTTGATAAACTAGTACAAGCATGTCACACCTAGTTGTGTAGATCTTTTGATATAGTTTTTAAATATATAAATTTTATTTTTTTAGTTTCACATATACAATCAAAAAAATTGAATTCAAATTCAAGTCGGTCAACCATCGTAACACGAGCCACGAGCCAGAAAGATTAAATTGAGACTTAGGGAGTAACAAAAAATGCCTTTTAAGCTTTTATTCGAATAATGCAATGAACCTTTTTCTTTTGTTTTATCCTTTAATAACAAAATACGGAGTAGGTAATTGACGATTAAAACGTATGCAGTATTTCTTATTGTATATTATTTAAACGGTACGAGTTTTAAACGGTTCGGAACTAGTTACACTATACCTGACTCTTTATCTTAAAGACTTAAACAAATAACGAGTTTGAGTACAAGTTGGTAGGAACCGATTTTTTATAAGTCCAAACCGACTAAAAAAATATGGGTTTAGATCATCTCCAATCCATAATATCAAACTCAAACCTAAAATGCAGTATAAACTCAAAGTGAAGTAATTTCTCTCCAATTTATTATGCTAAACTCAAACTTAAATCACAACACATATTTTTTCAATACCTTTTTTGGTGTTTAAATATTAAAATATTGCATGAATCTTTAAAAAGGATAAATACACAAAAAAAATAAGACCTACTTTGTACTTTATAGTGAGCAAAAAAATTGCATTTAAAAAAAGTATTGTGACATAATCCCCTATTAGAATCTTATAAATAATCCTAAATAAAGTCAATGAATAAAATAAATTAATGTATACGGAGTACATAAATATTTACTCCCTCCGTCCCTGAGTGTTTGTCCACTTTCATTTTTGCACACCATCCAATACACTTCTTTAATCCATTTTATCTTGTAATTTATATATTAAAAAATTATAAAAATTATATATTAATAATCTATATGTTAAGATGAATCAAACAAGATCACACATGACTATTTTTAGGCTTACACATTGAGAGAATTTGATGAGTCAAAGTGCTTAAGTGAACAGTTCTAAAAGTCAAAAGTGGACAAACACTCAGGGACGGACCAAGTATTATGTTTATGTTATTATATAAATATTCAATTACCTATATGTCAACATTGAAAAGAGGCTACAGTACCGCTACACGGAGTATATAAACCTTTTTAAAAAAAAAACTTGATTTCACCCTAATAAAGAAAACTTGATTTCCAAGCAAGATTTAGGTTTCCTGCCTATTTATAGTTTCTCGCGCCAGCTCGTCCCTCCCCTGGAAGAACAAAAAACTCTGTGGGATACCGATCCATCAGTTAATTATGTTCCGCCAATTTCTAGGTATATGCTTCTTACTCCGTTGCTGAATTTGGGTCACTGTATTCGATTGCATTTGTGGACTGTGTAGTTATGTTTAATGCGTGATTGAGTTAGCAGTTTTAAATTCAGAGCTGAGTTGTTTGCAATAAGTGTTGTTAAGTTCTGTAATCGAAATTCATTCGCTGTTGTCTTTGGGCCAGACATATTTCACATGATTAAAGTTGTGTCCTTTTCCCAGCATTCTTCTTTGCCTGCTAAGTGTTTGATTAATCTTAGACATTTGTTGTCTTATTTTTTGTGTTTCAGCATTCAAGTTTTTAATAATAACGTCCCCTTTTATGGTGAATATGCATTCAATTTTGGCTGAATTAGAGATGATCTGGTTTTAAATTTGAATGTTTATCAAAAATTGATGGCGAGATTGTACGGGGTAATTTTATACTCCCTCCAAAAACTAAAATTCACAATTACTATTTAGGAGTCAAATTTTTTTTTCTTTATTTACTTAATTTTGTTGCCCATGTTTAAAATAAGGCAGTATTGTCATCTCTTGTCTTATGCTTATATAAAGAATTTGATGTAGTTTTTAAATACAAAAATTTTGTTCTACAGTTTTGCACCATTATTTAAATAAATTGAATTAAAAATGAATTCACTAAACTACCGTAATCCACACTATGAAGTTTCGGGTCAGGGGGAGTATGTATCAAGCATTCTTTCTTCCATCCCGCTCTCAATTTTATACTCTCTCCGTCCGGAATTGTTCTTCCCATACACTATTTACACGGTCAAACTTTATTCACTTTGTTTGATTATTTTCACTACTTATTTCATAATAGAATACATCATGCCACCTCTTGTTCAGTAGGACATTTTATCTATTTTTTAAATATGTAAATTTTATTTCTGATTTTTACACTTACAATCAAATAAAATGAATTGAAAACAAAGTCGGTCAAACCTCGCAATGTGTAATGGGATGAACAAACCCAGATAGAGGGAGTATGTATCATGCAATTGGAGCGTCAACAATTGCATGGACTCGTTTTTCTATGATGATTCATTCATTCCTCCTGGTGTGCTCCTGTTGAAATCAATTCAAGCATAATGCTATACTCCCAAAATTAACCCATCATTCCATGGATTGATAATCATTAACAATAATCTTTAATCTTTTTACTTTTTCATGGAAACTTGTTCTCAGTAAGGTGTGACCCGTTCAAGTGGAGAAACTGCCAGAAGCAGGCAGTAATGTGGAGGAAACACGATGCCAGATGTATTGGAACTTCTATTTCTTCATCTGGTTTTGAGAAGGATCCAAGTGTACCCCCTATTCAGAAACACTTTACACTGCCTGCTCTAAAACTTATTGATACATATGCATTCTACAGTGTAGCCCCTTCTATGGGTCATAACAAGGTAAATGTTCTCATTTATTGTTTTCATATGGACTAACTGATATACCATTCAAAAGGCATTATATTCCATCTACAATGGAATGGCTATTTGATGTAGATGGAATATAATGCCTTCTTACTTTACTCATGGCGATACATGTGTGTGAATTTTTTGTGTTTTCATGTACTTTTTGCAATTTGTTACTCCCATTCCAACAGGAATCACATCCGGAATCCAATCTAAGAGTTCCTGCAATTTTAAGCGCCATCGAAAAGATGAAGCTCACTTCTAAGGTATTCAGAATCTCATCATCATCATCATCAATGTGTTTACTTGATTTGACCACCAAGGTGCACGAGATGGCACTTCTTAATTGAAATTAATAAAATTATTTTTTTGCTATCTACCTTTTGATATAATTCAACTGTGGTTATGATGCCACTCAACCTTTCTAGTGATGTTAAAGATAACTCACATGCAAAGAGAATTCTTCTTTCTCTATTTACTAGCTACTACGTCATTATATATTGTTTGTTACTTAATGTTCACGAGCTAATTAATGTCTCCAAAACATCCCCATAAACATTCTTCTGCACTTTATTTGCTCTTCCTTTCTTTCTCCCATACATTTACGCCTTCCAGCTTTAAATAAACATACTCAAACTTCAGCCTCAATAACAAGTTCTAATTAATAATTATGTTTTCTATATTTCAGTATCGTGGTGCAAACATAATTGATTTTGATGAATTCAAGCCTGCTTCTGTAAATGACATTACAAATGTTCATTCCAAAGCTTATGTTGCTGATCTCGAGCAGGTAAGGTATTATTGTTGTGGTAATTCTATCCTCTCCTCTCATGCGTTGCATTGTATTTGGTGAAGGTAGTTGTAATTTGTGAGAGCCTAGGGTTTCAACAAGTCACACACAAAAAGAAAATTAATTTTAATTTATCAAAAAGAAAATTGTTCTATCATAGTACTCCCTCTGAGTCTAATATTTAAGGTCTCATTTTAACTTATTAGGTTGACTATATTTTTACCATAAATCGTGAAAAAACATATATTTAGTTATAATATGAAATTAATATGATTAAGTTCATTTTAAGAAATAGTTTTAATATATAAAAAATTTATACTATTTCATTTGTGGTAAAAAATGTCACTATTTGACCAAAAAAGTCAAAATGAGACTTTATTTATTTACTGGACATTCAGATTAATAGTATTCAATTATTCACCATTTTGTCATATCACGTATGCAGCTTGACTGGTATATGTAATTAACTATTGTTTTTTCATTTACAATTCTATATTTAGTATTCTATTATTTTTTGTTCCCGTATCCTTGCCGTCCCCCAAACCTATAATTTTTTAAATTGCTGTTTCCTGTCCCCGCACCCGTCCCAGTGCAACCTAGTAATTGTGGGCTTAGGAGATACCGAATATTAGCATGGATTTTAGTAAAATTGGGTTGTAAATTTAGGGTCACCGTTTCGTTTTTTGAGGGGCTCTGGCTGGGTCATCCTGTGTTGTATTTGTTTTTTCTTTTTATAAAAGTTTTGTTTCTCTCTCTCTCTCTCTCTCTCTCTCTCTATACACACACACACACACATGATTTGCTGAACAATTTTTGAAGTTGTGAAGGAGACCATGGCCTCAACAATGCACAGGGCTTTGGAGGCAAAGTATTGTAAGGATTTATAATTTTGCAATTGTTTTTTATTTACAGGCTATCAATAAGAATTCGGAAAAGGGCATTGTTCACATTGGTGAAACCGGACCAACATATGCTACCGCCAGTGTAAGTGTAAAGATGAATAAAATGCTGCAGTATATCTTTCGATTTAACAAATACAATGCTTTCATTAGCTGATGGATATATAAAGCTGCATCTTGGATTTCAATATATCTTTTTCTTTTACCAAAAAACTTTTAATGAATGGAGGATTTTTTTTGTTATAATGTCTTCAATTCGGCAATAATACATCTTTTTTTTCTCTCCTTATTTCCTGATTCGATCATGATATTTGAATTATATATCTAAATTTGTTGATTGCCGCTGTTGAATTGTTCGGATTTGGTACTCCAATATGAAAAAATATGTTCTGTATTATATTCCTGATGAAGGTATTAATGATGCAGACATTCAATGATTCACTCTTGGCAGCTGGAGCAGGATTATCCCTGGTTGACTCAGTGGTGATGTCTCAATCTGTCACTTCTCAAATAGATTTGAAGTTGTACTATATACTATTTTGTATATAGATAGAAATAAGATGATCGATAGAGAACGTGCACTAATATAACATGAATCATATTCTTCTATCATTTCCAGGTTGCATCATTAAAATGGAGATCAAATCCTCCTGTTGGATTCGCTTTGATTAGACCTCCAGGGCATCATGCTACACCAACGGGTCCAATGGGCTCTTGTGTTTTTAATAATGTGGCCATTGCAGCACGCCATGCGCAACTAGTGCACGGATTGAAACGTGTGTTTATCATTGATTTTGATGCTCATCATGGGAATGGGACAAGTGATGCATTCTATGACGATCCAGATGTATTCTTCTTGTCCACTCATCAAGTAAGATATGTTCACCTCAAACCTACACACATTTTTATAAATGTTCACATGTATTTTGCGTGTTTTTTAAATGAACCTTTATTCTTTGTTTCGTCATTCGGAACTAAAATAATCAACACTCTCTATTATTAGGATGGAATATTTCCGGGCACGGGTCACGTTCACGAGGTAGGCCATGGAAGTGGTGAGGGCACAACAGTAAATTTACCCCTGCCAGAAGGCTCAGGAGATCATGCCATGAGGAGTGTGTTTGATGAGGTTATTGTGCCCTCTGCTCAGAGGTTCAACCCTGATATAATTCTTGTTTCTGCTGGGTAAGTAAATAGCTCCTTCCATCGGTGTTTGCATGTCCCAATGAATATGCTTCAAGAAGAAAGTTCACTGGTTTGTTTTCCCATGTTTGTGCCCTTTGCTAGGGCAAGGTTCTAATGATGAAATGTTTGTGCCCTTTGTCATTCTATGCCATAGGCTCCCATTGGGTCACCTAGAGAGCCTGGTTCTTAAAATTGATGGTTCCTACCCTTACCCCCTACAATTGGGAGGGTGCCCCAATGTCAATTGAACCGAGCCAATGCGTATTTACAATCTGTTAATGCATTTTTTTCCTGCTTGGCGCCGAAATGCATTCAAATTTTTTTAAATCTCAGGTATGATGCTCATGTTCTTGATCCGGTAGCGAATCTGCAGTTCACGACGGGAACATACCACTGGCTGGCATCGAATATCAAACAGCTCGCCAAAGATCTGTGCGAGGGGCGCTGCGTCTTTTTCTTGGAGGGAGGGTATAACCTTGACTCTCTTTCACACTCGGTGGCCGACACTTTCAGAGGGTTTCTTGGAGAGGAAAGCAAGGCGAGTGAGTTTGACGACCCTGCGATCCTCGCTGCAGAACCATCCGCCAAGGTGAAGGAATTGATTCAGAGAGTTAAAAGCATTCATTCCCTCTGAATCATATCATCCTCATCAAATCCAGAGGGCATGCATTTGCCTTTTATTTAGAACATGATGAAATTTTGTAGGCTATTTAGATTGATATTGAACTCTTTTAGATTGTTAGGGTAAACACTCCGGCCACTATTCACACGGTCAAAATTTAATTACTTTCTTTACCTATTTCAGTTAGTTACAATCTTTCTTTCGTCTCTACGAGCTCGTTTGAGGATAATGTTAGAAATTAGTGCTAACATTTTTAAAATTTTAATTAATAGTAGCTTTTAAAGTTAATCTACACTATAAAATTTTATCCATTATGCTAATGCTACTTGGCTGCGACAGTCGTCCTCCGATTGGACTAGTTGAACTACTAGTTGGATCAGTAAATAAGTACCTTGATCGTTTCGGTCACTAGTCCAGTTCTAAAAATTACCGTAGTATGTTATTACCACTGCCCATATATAACTATTGGGCATGCTTGCACCCTCTAAAAATGTGTATTACTCCGACATGTAACATGTTTTATATTGTGCTTTGAAGTATATTCCAACTACTTTTCGTTGGTTGTGTATTGTGAAACTACTTTTTCAAATTTTGGAGCAATTTAAAAAATTTCCAAACTCTGAAAAGTGTGAAATCTTATTCTACTCTTTATCAAATGCTTGGCCACACATGCAAAGCATAATATCACCTCAACTTCCAATAGGCAAATGTAAGAGGCATATTCGTGATATATTTTTAGTCGACATCATTTATTTAGTTAGATATGTTTTTCATCTATAATAACGAATTTTGTTTTAGGTTAACCTAAATTTTGTTTTAGGTTAACCTAAATTCTCATTTACGCAAGTCTATAAAGAACACATAGTGTCTAGCTTTGCACGATAAAATAAAGTATGATTCAAAAAAGGTGTTAATTAGGCAACTACTCCCTCCGTCCCAAAGTATTTATCGACTTTCATTTTTACACATCATCCAATGCACTTCTTTGATCTATTTTATCTTGTAATTTGTATATTAAAAAATTATAAAATTATATATTAATAATCTATATGTTAAGACAAATCAAACAAGATCACACATGACTATATTTAGGCTTACACATTGAGAGAATTTGATGAGTCAAAGTGCTTAGATGAATAGTTTCAAAAGTCAAAAGTGGACGAATATAGCGGGATGGAGGTAGTATTTTATATCCATAACACAAAAAATTTAATTTACAAACAAAGAATGCTTGCACAAATCCTTAGCGGGTGCGGAGCATGGGGTTGAACACCAAGTATTATAAATTTGAATGAAAATTTTTTATTGTATATTTGTTATATATGTATTTACAAATTAAAAATTGCCCATTTTGTATATTTGTATAAAGAAAACTAGCAACAACAATAACAATATTAATAATGTTCATATTTTTAATATTATTATGAAAAATACACATAAATATTTTTAAAATTATTGTTGAAAGAAATTAAAAAAAGTTAGATGAAATTAAAAGAGCCAAAAGAAACTTTAATAATTGAAGTTGGAAGTATTTAAAAGAATTAAATTAAAAACAACAAAGAAAAGTTAGAAGAAACAAGAACTTATTGGGAAGAAAAAGAAGAAATTGGAAAATATCAAAAGTTTATGGTGCACGTGTCATCATCTAACTTAATCAACTCTCAAATATTATATTAAAGGATTTGATGCAATTTCTAAATACGAGTATATAATTTTATTTTAAAAATCTTGTGCCAATGTTTAAATAAGTTGGATAGAAAATGAGTTTAATCAACTATTGTAATCCGTTTTGTGAATTTAGTTGGATAGAAAGAATATTAGGTATATGAAATTGCAGTTTATGGAGTATATAAAGCAAATGTGCTACTCTCTTCGTCCTAAAATATTCTTCACACTTACTTTTTACACGGTTAAATTTTAATATCTTTCTTTACCTATTTTCATTAGATATTTGATAAAATAATATAGTTTTATCACTACTTATTTTGTAGAACCTTTGATGTAGTTTTTAAATATATATTTTATTTTTTTAATTTTACACATACAATCACATAAATTGAATTAAAAATAAAATCGATCAAATCTCGTGAACACAAACGGGAAGAACATTATAGGAGAGAAGCATTATTAACATTTGAACTAGTTATGGGACACTCTTGTTTTTTATTTGAGGGAGGGGCAATTTTGAAGAGATGGAAAGAATTTTGGCCCAAATTAAAATAAATGAAACTTTAAATAAATTAAATGAGTTGGGGAGAGACCTAGTTCGCACGATCCATTACGAGACATTGCCGCCTTCAATTTCGTTGCCGATCGGTCGCCGTCCCCTGGTCGTGCTCTCCGGCGGGTTCATCATCGGCGACTGGCAATCGGCATCTTTCTTCAGGTATCATCTTCTCTTCTCCGTTTCCCTTCTAATCTATAATCTGTATACTCCCTGTCTCTCAGCCTCTCTCTCTTTCCTTCTCTTTGTCTAAGTCTCTCCCTTTTCTCTTCCAATTGTGGGCTGCTTTGGCTATTTTAATTTGTAGGGTACTTGGTTATTGTGTGATTAGTTTAATTAAGTGTGGGTTATTTGAAATTGGCGTGCCGTGTAGTGGAAGAAATGTCTTTGTCCGGTTCAGCTTCAATTAATAATAATTCTGAAGTTGATGGTGATGGAAAGCTACCGTTGTGGACATATTTCAAAGTATTGGACAAAGGAGCAGGAGGGAATAATAAGATCAAGTGTAATGTTATGGGTTTAATTTAATTAAAAATAAGATAATTGATAGGTGTTGTGAATATTTCTGACATAAATACATGTATCTCACAATGAAATGAATAATACAAATTAAAAATGTATAAATAAATTTTGCTCACCCATTGCTGCACCTGCACTCTTTTTTTTGAAAATTTCCGCACCCGCGCATCAGTTGCCACACCCGCACCAGTTGCCGCACCCTCACCTGTTCTTCATAGGAAAAACCAGTAGAAAGATGTTATTTTCACATTTTAGATTTGTTTTTGCTCCTTTTTTTGAATTTTGTTACTTGGTATGATATATTTTCGGTAGACTGATTTGGCTTGGTTTCTAAAATATGTGCGTCAGTTTTTAAAACAAGAAAAAAAAACAATGAGACTGGTAATTTAAAGCAAACACACAAACCCAATATATCCCACTTTAGAGAAGGTCTTGGGACAAGATGTAAGCATACCTTACCTCACTTTAAGGAGTGGAGGTGTTTGTTTTCAAAAGACCCACAATGAGACATGATCTGCAATGTGATGAGTGTAGAAAGTACACGCACACATATACAACACACGCTATCCCTGCATGGACTCTACAATCCTAAATTCCTAATATCCCACTTGAGAGTAGGTCTTGGGAAAAGATGCAAGCATACCATGAAACATAATCTGCAATGTGATGAGTGGAGAAAGTACACACAAATACACACACAATCCCTGCTCCTAATATGCCATCTTGAGGATTCCTATCAAAGGTCATGTACTCAAAGAGGTTTAAGACTGCCAAGTCTAGAACTGATTAACATTTGGGTTTTGCTTTGATTCGGTCCAAACTTGAAAAGACCCACTTGAATTAGATTAACAGATTTTGATGTTTTACGGTCTAGGGAGTATTTAACTTCTCTTTGCATAGGGTTTTTTCTCATCTTCAACGGTGTCAATCATTCTCATTCTGATGGAAGTCTTACTTGGAAGTTGATAAGAAGAGGGGAATCATAGCCGAAGAGTTTGGATCCGACTTTGCAGTTGTGAAGATTCTGGTGTTTTGGCAGCATGTTTGTGGCTTCACATATTCGCCACTTCAGCTTAACGACGGTGTCGTTGTCGCAGGCTCAGACGGGACCTCTTCGTCACTCCATTTCACTGCCAGCCTCCGTCCCCAACCTAATCGGCTCCTCATCTCCACCCTCTCGTGGCGTGCTTTTTTAAAATGTCTTCTTGTGATTTTTACTGCATTGACTGATTGTACTATTATGTGGATAGTTGGATGTGTACACATTGTTAATAGTTTGAAAACAGTGACAATGGAGTTGTGATCAGGGGTTTGGTTGTCAAATTGCTCTTGAATTATAGCGGACATTTTTAACAAATCAAACATGCATTACATATTGCATTGATATTTGAATCAGATTGAAGTTCACAGTTTACATTTTTAGCCCCTTAATGCATTGCTACATCTATTACCCAAAACCTCATAGGATATAAGAAGCAATGGGATGCTTAATGTTCCAAATTGATTCAGCCCATTATTTATTAAGCTATAATATTGTAAAAAATGACTCTTTTACTGTTGGGAATGAATGCAGTTTTTTTCACAGCATTTTTGTATATAATCAGAGTTGATGGCGATAAAGCAGAAATCACGAGTTCAGAAGGAAGCAGAAGAGTTAAATGAAGAACAAAATACAGGAAAAGAGAGGCAAAATGTACAGTCATCAAAAGAAGAACAAGATAAGACCTTCGAAGAACTTGGTCTGGACCCTCGCCTTGTCCGTGCTTTAATCAAGAAAAACATCGACAAACCCACTCCCATCCAGCGTGAAGCTATCCCTCTCATTCTCGTACATCTTTCACCATTTCCATATCTTAGTTTTCTTTAGTTATTAGCTTCTTTCTCTATGTGCCTACTTGCTTTCAATTTGATGATTTTACAGGAAGGTAAAGATGTGATTGCTCGAGCAAAGACTGGTTCTGGAAAAACCTTCACCTACCTCCTTCCTATGCTTCAGAAGCTCTTCTCCAATTTGTCTTCAAAGAAGAATTTAGCTCCATCGGCTTTCATCCTTGTCCCAACTCGTGAACTCTGCCAGCAGGTATGAACCACACATTCCAGTGTTTATAAGATTAATCTTTTGGTCATCTGGAGTTTTATTTTAAAATGTTGATAATCTTTGTATGTTACCACTACCGATTTTCAGGTTTACTTGGAGGCTACATCTTTAATTGAATTGTGTAAGGTGCAATTAAAAGCTGTTCAGTTGACAAGCACAATGTCCACATCTGACTTGGTGAGTTGAGTTCACTAGCATTCTTGCATGTAGTAGTCTGTATAGTTACTTGATACCAAAATAATAACAGATCTGACTTAATAAACTTTGGCTTGCAGAAAACTACTTTTGCCGGGTTTCCTGAAATTGTTGTATCTACACCAGCTTGCATTAAAACATGCTTTTCAAATCGGGTTCTTCTACCAGAAGCTCTGCAAGATTCCCTCTCGATTCTTGTACTTGATGAGGTGCGTTCAATTTTCAGCTCTACATATATGTTGTGAGAACTGAGAAGTTGCTAATTTCTAGTGAGGCAGACACACACACTCCATAGATAGTTTAATTGCACATTGTCAATTGACATTTGTGAATACTCATTGAATGTGCATGAGGAGGTTGATTTTTTGTTTTCTCTTCAGGCCGATCTTCTATTGTCATATGGTTATGAAGATGATCTAAGAGCTCTTACGTCTTACATCCCCAAGCGCTGCCAGTCCCTTCTCATGTCTGCTACTTCAAGGTCTGTCCTGCCATTTCATTTGGATGTTCTGCTTGTTCCCTTTTGAATTTCACCACATTTTAAGTTGTCATTTTCATTTTACTCTGTTATCAATATCAATAGATTGATAATAAACCAGTTTTCATGTCAATATTCAATGCAGTAATGATGTTGAAAAGCTGACATCACTGATGTTACATAACCCTAGCCACATACCGTCATCTGAAGTGAGTGATGCCAAGGATGATATAATTCCCAATAATGTTCAGCAATTTTATGTAAGAAGTTTTGTGCCTCCATATAGGTTTCCTGATTAAATATCATTTTGAGTGTGCACAAGTGTTCATTTTCATTTCTTTGTCCTGTGCTTAGATTTCTTGCAGTAGCAGTGACAAGTTTGTGCATATCCTTGCCCTCTTGAAGCATGAGTTGATCCTGAAAAAAGCTCTCATATTTACAAATTCTATTGACATGAGCTTTAGACTGAAATTATTCTTTGAACAGGTACTTATCCATTCTTATAGTTTTTTGCATCTGGAGTTCTAGACATGCTCTAATCCAATGACATCAATAAAATTGTTGGGTTACTTACTTCTAGCTACCTAATTTGCTATTTCCCCTCCAAGTGCTATGTTCCGGTGCATGCGATCCAATTCGCAGCTCTCGAGCTCCTGGAAAGCTCCGCAACATGTCATTGAGTGCTGGACTGCAAGTTGCTTTGCTTCATTAAAGACAGCATTATGCACACTCACACACACAACAAAAAATACTCAAAAGAATAGGAGTATAGGACTACGATAGGTGACTCAAAAGGATGCATAAGTTTGGGTTTTTGCTCAAAAGAAAAAGACAACTTGCATAGAAGACCGATAAAGAAGACAAAGGATGCATAAGTTTGGGTTTTTGCTCTTAAGTGAAGCAAATGATCTGGGATTTAATCTGTTCTGAGAACTCTTTTATTATTCTTTCCATAGCTGGGTTAAGGTTTGATTTTAGCTGACGATGAAGATGACTAAAGTAAAGCTCTTTTATGATGGTCCAGGATAACAAAATTGTGCTAAATTCCCACACATATATGCTATTTATGAAAAAAACTTTGCACTATTTGGGTTGAGAAGGCATGAGATAAGATTTGTGTTTGGGAATAAAATTAGGGGTTTAGCTTGAAGGAAACATGGCCGACAAAGCACGACAATGACCTAGGCCCTCTGGTGTTGGATTGCTTAGGTGGTGGTGTCGTAGACTCTTGGTTGCAAACGAACAAAGCAGTTTTTGGTGCTGTAATTAGTTGTCAGATATTGGGGGTTTGGGGTATGGGTGTATATGTTTGGTGGGGGTCCACGAATGGGGTTAAGACTTAAGAGATTTTTTCTTTGTTATTCAACAAGTTTGAGTTTGGATTCCCCAAGTCCACACCTGTGTAAACCAAATGCCCCCTTCATGTTTTAGTTTTTGAGGATAAAAGTAATTACTCTGAATAAAATTAGATTTAGGGGGGTGTATTCAATCAGGACTTTGATGGATTTTTTTGGATTCTGAAAATCTGTAGGTATTCAATTTAGATTTTAAAAAGTTATTTAAACTCGGAATGTATTCAATTCAGATTTTAAAAAATCTTTCAAAATCTATTGATATTCAAAATTTGATAGATTCTAAAAAATTGTAAAAAATATGGATTTTGATGGATTTTTATGTGTTGGGTATAAATACAAATTCACTCTCAAATCTCACCAAAAAAGTAAAGATTTTGACAACTCCAATTATCGTCTCCTTTGGTTCGCTATCTCTTCTTCATCATCTTCCAGTCGGACGTCTTCCTCATCTTCTTCTAGTCGCCATCTCCTCTGTACGTCCATTTTGTTTCTTTCAATTCCCCCGCTAAATTTTCTACTTTAATTGAAGACAATGTCAGCACAGTCAATTTCCCCCTAAATTGTTTACTTTATCACTGTGACTTCACTCAGTGATTGGACCTGAATTTGCTGAATCGACAAAGAATGAACTCGAGTTATTGTTCATCGCGGGAACTTGAATTCCAGATTCGATGCTACTCTTGCTGAATTCAAGGCCAATTGTTGAGGAATTATGAGCGACCTGGTATACGTCTTCTGATTCTGAAATTGGAGTTTCAATTACAGTTAAGGAAGGTAACAAACTGAGCACTGGATTTTTGGCCTTGAACAACTCTTGTTGGGTTGTTTCTCCTGTGATAACTTCATAGGGAAAAGAGGACGCCCTGCAATTGGCACTTGAGGGTTTTGTTGCTTCAAACTGGTGTAGTCAAACAAAGTTGGGGCTAGTTTTTAGTGATTAGGGTTAGGAGTTACTGATGCCAAGTTGGGGTTGTTCTAGCCAGCGTGATGGAGTTTTTCAACAAGAACAATGTATAGATTTTAAAAATAATTCATATTTATGTATAAATAATCAATGAATTATAAATAATCAAATAGAATCCTATAAAATCATGCTCATAAAATACATTAAAATCTACTTAACTCTGCACAAACTTAAAACAATCTATGGATTTTACAAAATTCACGAATTCTAAATAATCTAAAAAAATCTATCAGAATCTTGATTGAATATACCCTCCTTAATATAAGCGTATCAAAGTAGTAAGGCTCATTTACTATGTTCCATGTTAGCCTACCAACTAAGCCTACCCCCTTAAGTACATAACAAAATTTACGCACACCAACCAGAGCACACATGTTTCTGTTCACTTATGATTTTCTCATCTCATATGGTAAGTTGAAACCATTTCTAGTTAGTCAACTATATTATTTTTAGAGTAATTGAATTCATACATTTTTTTGTGCTTCTTAAAACTTATTGACAGTTTGGGATCAAGGCTGCTGTTTTGAATGCTGAGCTTCCACAGAATTCACGCTTGCACATTCTCGAGGTATACCCCAAGTGGCGGTGATCTAGTAAAATCATGAATTTTTATCACTTTTGGTACATTTTTTTTATCTTCATGGTCACTTTTGTTACTTTTTCTAAATTAGGAATTCAACGCTGGTCTTTTTGATTACTTGATTGCAACTGATGGCAGCAATTCAGAAGGAAAAGAGGCAATTGACGGCAGAAGCCCCAATGAGAATAAGAAATGTAAGAAGCATCAAAAGCAAAAAATTGATTCAGAATTTGGGGTTGTGAGAGGAATAGACTTCAAGAATGTGCGCACGGTGAGTCTTTTCAGTACTTCTCCTTATTCCAATCGTATTTAATAAATTTAGATATCGTTGATGCATTGATTTAGATACCCTTTTCTATCAGACCCTTGATGCATTGATGCTTTTAGACCATCTTCGTTCGTACCCTATTTATCTAAATTTGCTCTCCAACGTTACCTAATTCACAAACTCGATTTGGTTTTTCACTCTTTCTCCTCGCGTGAAACACATATATGCGCTGTTACTGTGTAGGTGCTGTAATTGTTTTTAGAATGCACTCAAATTGATTTTGTTTTATATACTCCCTCCGCTCCTCCGTCCACAATTGATTACCACGTTACTATTCTGGATTTTTGATAACTTTTATTTATGTGTGTTTTAATTGATTACCCGGAGTATTTGATAAAATATACTCCCTCCGTTCCCCATAGATCTTCTCATTAGCCTTTTTTATTTGTCCACCATAGATCTTTCATTACCTTTTTTAACAATTAAAATACCACAACTACCCCCACTTACTTTATTTATTACACCTCACCTACCTCATTTAATACACTCCACTCATTTTCATTAAGGGTATTATGGTAAACTTTCACCATTTTTCAACTTTCCTTAAAAACCACAAAAAGTCAAAACGAGAAGACCTTAGGGGGATGGAGGGAGTAATATTCTTGTCACCTATTGTTTTGTACAACTTTTGACGTAGTTTTTTAATATGTAAATTATATGTTGTGTTTCTATACCAATTTGTAAATAAAACAAATTTAAATGACTCGTGGTTTTGCATGAGGTGTGAAGTGTGTAATCAAACATGCAATGGAGGGAGTATGTATTTATCTTGTTTATAGTTTAATGCATTTTTAAATTTACAAAGTACAAAAATTAGAGAAAAAGGAAATGTATTATGGTTTGAGTTTGATGTATGGAGTTGTAGATGAATTATTGCATTTTAAGTTTATACGCACGGTGTTTTAGGTTTGAGTTTGGCGTGATGGATTGGAGATGCTCTTAGTGCCTAAAACTTTATAAAAACGGAATTCCTTATTTAGTTTTTGGCATTCCCTGCGACTATGCTGCCTCAAGAATACACTGGATCTCTAGTCCTGTGGATATCAGTGTCCTTATTACATCTCCCAAGTAACTATAAATCTAGCCTTCTAGCCTTAGATGATATCCAACACACACCAAACTTGGCATGGATGTGATATTGTAATGGAATGGCTGGAGGATAAAATGCATACAACTGCCTTCCTTCCAACACCATATCAGTAAACCATTTTTTTGTTTTAAGGAATGATAAAGTATCGTGCCAAATGGGAAGGGGAAAGGGGTAGTTTAGTCATTTCCTCTCATTATCCTTTCCACTTTGGTTTTAGTTTCAAAATGAAACCTGACAAACACTCCGGAATGGAGGGAGAATGTATGTGTGAGTACACACACACACGCACATTGGATATAGTGGATCGTATGCATTCTCATTTTTTTCACTCTGCATCATTCTCATTTGAACCAAAGTGTGTGTGTGTGTATTCAACTTTACACTTTCCATTTTTGGATATATAAAAACCATTTTTCCGCTATTTCTTTTAGGCAGTATGTATGTGGATAGCTTTAATTCTTTTTCTTTACCATAAATTTCCTCAACACATTTTTTTCAATTTTCACCGAACACCTTTCAATTTTCACTACTTTTCTTAAACCCCGCAAAGTCAAAATGTGAAGTTGTTTTGGAGATGAAGGGAGTATATATGTATATTCATGTATTCATATCATTTCTATATTACAACAGAGAAAGTTTGTACCTCTGCGGAAATATTTACACTGTACTTCAACACTTAACAGGTAATAAATTTTGAGATGCCCCGAACAGCTGAAGGCTATGTTCACCGTATTGGACGTACAGGGAGAGCATATAATACTGGTGCATCTGTCTCCCTTGTAAGTATTTGAGGAGATATATGTAATGCAATCTCAAGCTTTATGGACTCTGGAATCCCCTTGCTTTTCTCATTAGCCTCAATTCAATTTATCAGTTTTAATAGCTACCATTTATTAGTCAAACATCTTTTCGATTCTTCAATTTTTAGACCTTTCAGTTCTCAAACAGGTTTCTCCAGAAGAAGCAGAAATGTTTCAAGAGGTCAGATCTTTATTAAGGGAAAATGATGACAACTCAAATTTTATTGCTCCCTTTCCATATCTCACTAAGGATGCAGTAGAGTCTTTGAGATATAGAGCTGAGGTAAGTGACTGTTCAATGTTCTTTATTCCTTGGCAAATCTAAGAGACTTTTATTGTGAAATTTCTTAAAAACCATCCAAATCCTCTAACCTGTGATAATTGTCCAAATGCTATAAATTTTGGTATTACTATTGATATCTTAAAAAATGGGAACATCACAGGATGTGGCGAGGAGTGTTACAAAACTTTCCGTAAAAGAAGCACGTGCTCAAGATCTGAGGAATGAGATTCTTAATTCTCAAAAGTTAGTTATCTCTCTGGATTTGTTTTTTTCCTCTTTTACATTTTTCTCAAGGGATACACAACCACAAACACATCACCACTCTTTTAGATACATGCTTTGTTTCCTTTTTCGTATAATCTACTCCAACAATTTTCTCCCCTTTGTTTTTATAAATTTGATTTTCTTTTCTAAAGTGATTACTTAGCACTCTAAATGTTTATGTAGTTACAGTTTCAGCACTTCCATTTGTTGAAACTTACTGGGGTGTTGTAGGTTAAATTTCATCACTTAGGCAGGTAGGTATATTGATTGAATAAAGCATTTGATTTCTATGTCATATTAGGTCTACAAACTTACAACGAAAGCAGACCTAATAAAATTTCACCTACTTGGAAAGTAGAGAGGTTGTTTTCAAGTCACCCTCTACTCAAAACACAAGCACAACAAAGGAAAGTAACATGAGCAAAGTAAGAGCGCAAACAAAAACAAGCACACTTGCAGAAATTACAAACTTGAGCTTGTTCTCTTCCACTTATTCTCTTCCACTTATTCTTATTACTTTGTATTTAATCTTATTGGAATCAGGTCAGATCTGAAACAACTTTAAATATAATTAGATCAAACCAAATTAAACCCGGCCTTCATAAAACTAGATCATATGAATAGAACAAGCTCTTAGGCACGAAGCACACATGCAAAACTACAGAGTAAGGTTCAAAGGTTTACCCTACCACCCTAATCCCAGACCTCGAGCCGCTCCGCTCCTCTGTAAGGCCTCATTAGAATCCTGAAGTTGTAAGTCCTGTGTATAATCACCTCTTTCCAAATTCCAACTCTTCTTAGGTTTGCCTCTACCACTCCTTACACCTCTTACCTCAAGCCTCTCACATCTTCTCAATGGGCATCCATACTTCTCATCTGTTCGTGCCGAAACCATCTATCTAGCTTGCCGTAGCTTATTCCCCACAGAGAGTTAGAGACCACTCCCGTCTTCCGTGTCACCACGCGCACACCTTAGTATCTTCGTCTATGCCACTTGTAGCTTCTGAATGTGAGTGTTCTTCTCCGGCTCACCGCTTGACACCCTGCTCCATAAAAATAGCCGGCTTGATCATTGCCCGGTAAAACCGTAAAACTTCCCTTTCAGGTTTATCGATATCCTCTTGTTGCAAAGGACACCTAAAGCAAGTTTTTACTTTGTGACCTTTGTCCTAGCGGCTCCAATGCGATGAACAATATCTCCATCTAACTCCCCATTGTCGTGAATGATGGACAAACCAATGGAAGTAAAATTCTCCTTTGTTAAATCATGTACTCCCTCTAGCCCAATTTCTTGTTCTTGTTTCTTTCATGGATCGTTTCAATTTATTCTGCATGTTTCTATTTATAGAAGGCATTACATGGTCCATATGATTTCTTTCCCTACATAAACCTCAACCACAGTTTTCACTTCATTAATCTCGGTGTGTAGCCAAAGTGGTCACAACATATTGGGACGGAGATGGTGTTTAATTTATTCATTTGACCTCCTTTTCCAAACAACTAACATACTAGTAAATTCATAACGCAAATGTCACTGAAATCCTTCAACCAAACAAGGTGTCGTCTGGTTCCTCCACTTACCTGTCATGACTGCTATTCTGCTAGGCAGTAGTTAATTATTATGGAATGAAAAACAACAATTAGTGAAGTCACAGAAGTGGAGTATACCCCTACATTCATATCAAGGCTGCTTTTGAAAAGCCCTTGGCTTCAATTTGTGCAATGAGAAAGTTGAAAAATGAACATATATTTTAATACCTTTAATCTAAATGACCCTTCCCTGGAAATACGGAAAACACAAAACTCCATATTTTGAATTTCTAGATGAACTAGCAATAAACTTGTATAATTTTTAGAGGGCAGGTATATGATACAACCCTATAAGCATTGGAAGTGGAAATAGACCCAACAAAATCAAAATGACTGGCTAAAAATGGATCAAAATGGGTCAAACCGATTTGATATGTTATACTCCGTATTTTTTTAGTGCAAAATGCAAGTCCTAGTGTGAAATTAAATATTCTAAAGATAAATCTCATAACGCGTTGGGTTGACTCGAACCCGATGACACGACACTGGGTCATGAACATTTAGTTCTCAACCTGGACTTGAATTTACCTGAACCTGATGTAACCCGAACTCAGAGTGATCAGACCCCCCAAACTGACTGACCGATTTGCCATCTCTATTTGGAATTATAGTAAGGCAGTGATTGAATAGCAAGGAATATTATTGCTTGTCTTTTTTAAATTTGTGTGTGTCAAGTCTTCCCTTAATACCTAACACCATCATATGTAGGACCAAATATGCTTTACAAAGTGATGATAAAACAAGAAAGATGTGCTTATAAGTCTAAAGAGACGTCCAAGTATCCATGGTGATTACACTTAAAATTGCACATATAAAGCAAACAAGACATTGTCGAAGTACATTTTGATGGTTAATGAGTTACATAGAGGACTTGGTTAATGATAGAGCATTCTTCTCTTAGTTCTGAAGCACATGAGTTGCCATGTTAAACCTCCTTTGTGGTTCTTTTGTCCTATTTTGGATATTTGGAGGGACAGTGGGTGGGGGAAGAAGGGATGAATGTTGGTGTGCCAACGACTTGAGCATTTTAATTCCCCCATTTCATATTCATGATCAATCTGCATTTTGTTGTCTCTTAGTTGAACATCTGTGTTGCTCATGTGTACTATTTAATTTATTTGGCTGTGCTAATTCTGTCCAGGTTGAAAGCCCATTTTCAAGAGAATCCTCAAGACCTGGGTATGAATATTTCACTCTACAGTTAGTTGGCATTTACTGAACTTGTAATGATTTTGCTCACACTTAATTTTTTTAACATGTGAAGATCTTTTGAAACATGACAAAACCCTCAGTAAGAAGGCCCCTGCTCCTCACCTGCGTGATGTGCCTGAATATCTAATTGACCCAACAACGCATGAAGCTAGCAAGATTGTAAAACTTGCTAGAGCTGCAATGGGGAATGATAGTGCTCCCCGCCGCAAAGGCTTTAATGGTAAATTTAGAAAGTCAAGAGACCCTCTAAGAACATTCTCTGCAGAGGTATTGTTACAAACTCTTATTAACTTTTTTTTGTCCTCTCCTCTCATTATTGCTAGAAATGCTAACCCAAGGAAAAAAGGCTTGTTATTTTTAATTACTATTCCCTCTATCCCATTCAAGGAGTCCATTTTGATGAGTTAACAATTTTTTACTTTTAATAAGGTACAACTCTTAGAAAACACTCTAGTCTAAAACTATCTACTCCATATTTTAAACAAGTTGAGGTGGTCTGAACATTTCACTGCATCCCTATATCTTACGGACTTCTTATGTTAGTGTTAGTTGTTTACGTCAGTTGTTTGGCTATTTGTTGCAAAGAGTTCAAAAACAAGTTTGTTGTAAACCAAACTCGACCTGGCACGAGGATTAAGAAAAATGTAATTGTATGGTTGAAAGTGATACAGAGAAGAAAAAGTATTGAAGTTCTTGGCTAACCATCCATGTAATCTCTCCGTTTTTTTAATATCTCAGGGACGAAAACGAGCTTCAAAAGGCGGGATGAAGAGAAAGCAGAAAGATACAGATTCGGGGCGTAAAGGCAAGAAAAGAAAAGGAGATTGATGATTTTTACTGTTTTTTGGCAAATGATTGTTATTACTTCACACAAGAGAATTTTGTAATATGATAAATAGGTTTATCAGATCATATATTCACAACAATTTTAGAGTGCTTAGGTAGGTTGTACTTTTTTTTCCCATTGGGGTGTGTTTGGATCTAAAATGTTGGGGAAACAAAAATGCCAACGAAAACTACGTATGTTTTCTTACGTTTTACTCTCCATTCTAATTTAAGGGCATCTTTGGGAATAGAAAAATGCTAGGGGTACACCAAAGGTGTACCCCATTTGTCCCCCACCCCCTACATTACCACAAAAATGAGCAAAAATTTTTAAAAAAAATTAAATAAATAAAAAGTAGATAAAAATGAATGGTGGAGAAGGGAGTGGGGGACAAATGGGGTACACATTTGGTGTACCCCTAGCATGGCTCTTGGGAATAACATTAGAGATTAGCATTGGCATTTTTGGATTAAATTTCAACGGTGTAGATTATTTTGAAAAAGCTAACGCTAAACGTTGTTGGTATATATCTTTTTCAAAATGCTAACATTAATCTAACGATATTCTCAAACAAGCCCTAAGTCATGTTTATTATTTACATGTTCAAAATTTTACTATATTGGCTATTTTTGTCAATAATATACGCATATTACTTCTTTGCTCGTAGATTTTTTGGTGTAATTTTAAATGTATAATTTTAATTTTAATACACTAAGTTTTAAATAAATTGAATTAAGAAACTGTAACGTGCAATTTAGATTGGAATTGGGGAAGTAGTTAGCAAATTTATTTTTTCTTGAGGTCAAGTGGAGGGAAGGGCAAGAGGCAAAATCTTAGCCAAGACTCATGTCGGTCATGCGGTTACGTCACCCCATGGAAGCAAAAGGGAGGGATTATAAAAGATTTTTAGAGAAAAAAACACGAGATGGTTTTCAAAAATAAAAAATAAAAAAAGAATACGAGATGGTTTGACTGTTTGAGCTTTAGTTGAAGGGTTAAAATGTGCAGAAAATTACTCTTCATTTTTTGTAAGAATTCTCATGTTTCACAATTCACATTATTCGAAATATATACCAGGGATTTTTAAAATTAGTAATAGAGGGTACATTCTACGAGTATTTATTTGGCCGTTAGGATTAAAAATTATGGTACTTTGACAAATACTAAACTTTACATTGGTAATTGGATGAGGTTCACATGACATTCGAACCCAATGTCATGGGATGACCCGGGAGTGCTCCGGTGCCCTGTTCGTAAAATTGACGGTTCCTACCCCCTAACCCTCCCCGTAAACCCCCCCACCCCACCCCGATCCGAACACCCCCCTACCCCCGTCAATTACACCCCACAAGTTGATTTTGACTTTGGAGTCAAATTTTGACTCCAAAGTCAAAATCAACTTGTGGGGTGCAATTGATGGGGGTAGGGGGGTGTGTTCGGGTCGGGGTGGGGTGAGGGGGTTTGCCGGGGGGATTAGGGGGTAGAATTCGTCAATTTTACGAACAGGGCACCAGAGCAATCCCGAGTCATCCCATGACATTGGGTTCCAATGTCATAGGAACCTTAGTGTTGATAATTATTATTTTATTACATTTAAATTGAAATTTTCAATTTGTCAAAGCAAAGGAATTTTTAATTCGTAGCGCCTAAATAAACGGGATGTACCATTGGAGTATAATATCACAAACTTTAATAATTCTGTACTATACTGTAGAATGTGGAACTTGAGAGTTATTACCAGAAATTTGAGGGTACCAAGGTATATTTTAGATAATATTGGACTTCTTATTACTAGAAAACCGAGGATACCCGAAAGTAATTTTCTATAAAACAGGCTTTAGATTCTTGCAGCAAATAGGCTTTATAGATTAACACCTAAGAGTACGTTTGATGATTTTTGGAGATATAATATGAGTTTTGAAAATATAAAATGCTGTTTAGAGATATTCAAAATCATAATTTAAATAGTGATATATGGGGTGAGTGACAATGAGGGTATTTGGCGGTGTAGTGGTAGTTGGTGACGGAGGGTGATCCACAATAGATGGAAATATTAATTTGTATTTTGTTGAATGTAGTGTGTTATCAACGATACGAAATTATCACTAAAAATCATTGTTCATAATCTCTCTATGTTTTGTTAAATATATTGTGTTAGAGTCATACTCCTTCCGTCTCGTTTTAAATTGCCTGTTTTGACTTTTGAACATATTTAAGGAAAAGAAAAATTAGAGTTGATTTACTGAAATTGCTATTACTTTTTAGGAGGGGTGACGATGAATGAGAAGATAAGGCGGAAAAGAGTGACTTATTTTAGGGGTAGTTTAGGTATTTCGCTTTTAAAAGTTTACGATAACAAGTAACATGCAACTTATTTTGAAACGAAGAAGGCAAACATGCAATTTAAAATGGGACAGAGGGAGTATAAATTATCACGTGTCTTGAATTGTTAGAGCCACAAATAAAAATATCACAAAACTCACAAGTTTACTACTACCTCCGTCCCAATTTATAATGCCTGTTTCGGTTTACGATGTTTGACTGAAATTATTTTCAAAGCATTTTATATGACAAATGGTATAGAATTAAAAAATAAAATTACATATTAGAAAACTACATCAAAAGATCTACAAAACTAGTAATGACAATAATATTTTATTTTATCAAATTGCTAACGAAAATAGGGAAAGAAAGTGAATGAAGTTTGACCCTGTGAATAGTAAACAGACATTATAATTTGGGACAGAGGGAGTATTTGAAGACCTCATTAAAAGAATAAAATGATTTCAAACGTTTTAAATTTAAATATTTATATGTCTACCAAGACATGGGGTGAGACTGAGAGTTACTTCCTCGATTCAAATTGATCTTCTCATTCAACTTTTTACGATATATATTGTACTCCCTTTGTCCTATATCTTTCTTCCCGATTCGCAAAACGAAGAAAAATCCCAAATTTTTTCAATCTATTTTATTTAAATATTGGTATAGAAATAAAAAATAAAACATACATATTTAAAAACTACATCAAAAGTTCAACAAAACAAGTGGTGACAAGAATATTTTATTTTATCATATAGCCATGAAAAAACACAAATAAATATAAATTCCTGTGAAGTTGAAATAGTACTCTGGGAAGAAAGTTTTAAGACGGAGGGAGTAGTATTTTGACTATTAATATTTATATTTATACATGAATATATTTAATGAAAAAAGGAACAGGGAAGGGGTAAAACAGGGGTAAAAAACACCCAGTGACACATGAATCATTGTTTGTTTTTTGAAGGCACCCATGATTCATTGTTCTTTGATGGGATATGCTAGGGGTACACCAAAGGTGTATTCCAAATGTACACCACCCTCCCTCTCTACCATTCATTTTATTTTATTTTTAGTTTTTATTTTTTTTTGAATTTTTTTGCCTTTTTTGTGTGGTGATGGAGGAAGTGGTTTGGGGTACACCAACTTTTGGTGTACCCCTAGCATTTTTCTTGGGATATGCTAGGGGTACACGTGTATCCCAAATGTACACCACCCTCCCTCTCTCCATTCATTTTATTTTATTTTTAGTTTTTACTTTTTTTTGAATTTTTTGCCTTTTTTGTGTGGTGATGGAGGGGGTGGGGGATGTTTGGGGTACATCAAAAGTGTACCCCTAGCATTTTCCTTCTTGGGATATGCTAGGGGTACACGTGTACCCCAAATGTACACCACCCTCCCTCTCTACCATTCATTTTATTTTATTTTTAGTTTTTACTTTTTTTTGAATTTTTTTGCCTTTTTTGTGTGGTGATGGAGGGGGTGGGGATGTTTGGGGTACACTTTTGGTGTACCCCTAGCATTTTCTTTCTTGGGATATGCTAGGGGTACACGTGTACCCCAAATGTACACCACCCTCCCTCTCTACCATTCATTTTATTTTATTTTTAGTTTTTACTTTTTTTTGAATTTTTTTGTGTGGTGATGGAGGAGGTGGGAATGTTTGGGGTACACTTTTGGTGTACGCGTAGCATTTTCCTTCTTTGATCCTTTTACCTAAAAATTGGGAGTTAATTAGTGCACAAATTTCCGTGTGCTTGAAACTCGTGTTAACGCAAAGTGGTACAATAAGCAGTGGCAGAAAGAGACACCTCATCATCATCATCATCATCATCATCATCATCATCATCATCATCCCTCTCCGGTTCAACTCAATCCATCCCTCCCTCACCTGGGAGAAAAAATAAAGAGCACGATAATAATACACACCCCCCTACACACAATTCTTCCCATCATTCATCTTTCATGGAGTATTTAACTTTCTCTGCTCTCGACCTTCTTCTCCTCCAAGTCCCAAATTTTACGTTGACCCTTTGATCCGAGTGATACACACCTTGCGCTGATCATATGAAATCGCAGATAATATTTGGCGGAATTCACAAACAAACGCGGTAGATGTCTTCTTTCTTTTGAGACTCATCGCAGGCATGGGTTTTGAGGAATCTCGGGGGTCTCTGTTTAAAAATGTATAAAAAAAACAATTGTCCCTTTGAAATTCTGTTTCTTGGATCTGTGATGATCGCAATGCATAGAATCATTAGATGGATACCCATGTTTTATTTTTGGGTTTTAATGTGTGTTCTCTTGTTTTTTTGTGTGTGGATTACTTGATGATGATCAATTGATGAGGTTTTTGAACTGTGGATCGCCAAAGATCAAATTTTTATTTGTGATGGTGGATTCATTTCTGGTGTGGTTTGTGTGTGCTTTTCAGTGTTTCATGAGTACTAAACCATAGGCGTGGAAATTCCTTTCTTTTCTGGGTGTAATATTATTTGGAAAGATTGGTATTCTTCACGCACCAGTTTTACTTGCCTTTTATGCATCTATAGCCTCCTCAGATGGGTTTCTTGTCTGAGCTGTGTTTATGCTGCTTGCTTTTATATGATAGTTAAGAGATGTTATTTCTCGAGTTTTACATCGTTTGATCGGATTGATTGATTCACTTATTGGGTATCAATTTAGTAGTGTTAGAGGGCATTGTTTTGATTTTCGGTTGTCTAGCATTGTATGATCAGTTGATTTGTTGTGAGTAGACTGAACTGAGATGAATTTTTGGTGATTATGGTTTATTGTTCTTGACTTCTTGTAGGTTTGAAGCTGCAGTTGATAAATTCTATCAACTTTTACTAGTATGAGGTAATAAGTTGCATTTGGATGATGATATGGACGGTGTTTTTCCGGTCTTTTCACACTCATTCTGCTATTCAGGTAGCAGAAATTAGAAGGTCCAGTTGTTACGTTTGGGTGGGATTCTTAGAAGTGATTCTTGAGGTTCTATTTGAGATTTTGAAAGGTGATTCTGATTATCAGTTCCCATGGATGCCGCCGCGGGGGGGACCCCAAGTGTTCAATATTGTAACATTTCCGAGCAGCCGATTGCTTCTCTTGTCACCTCCCACGCCCCACCATTTCCAAAGAAACAAAGGCACTGTTTCGGAAACACTTGTCCCGGGGAGTTCCCATTGTCTGCGAATCCCTCCATTGTCCTTCATGTCCTCACCGGGTGTAATCTGGACCCACAAGACCTCGCGGTACTAGAGGCAAGTTCTTTCTTTTCCAGTCATCGCAATCCAAGGCTCGCCCTACTTGTCTTTTGGAATTGATATTTCTGCTGATTTGAGTTTATTATGATGTGGGTTTTGCAGGCCACTTGCTCTTTCTTCAGGCAACCCGCGCATTTCCCCCCTGATTTTGAGCTCTCTTTGGCTGAGCTGGCAGCTCTAGATATGTGCCATAAGAGAGCTATTTTTAAACCTATGACAGAAGAGGAAAGGGGAGAGTTAAAGCGAAGGTGTGGGGGATCTTGGAAACTTGTCCTAAGATATTTGCTTGCTGGGGAGACATGTTCACGGCGAGAGTCTTCACAAGCAGTAGCGGGTCCCGGCCATAGTATTGCCGTGACTTCCAAAGGAGCTGTGTATGCGTTCGGCTCTAATAGCTCTGGACAGCTTGGACACGGAACAACCGAGGAAGAGTGCAGACCCCACATTATTAGGTTCAAATGAATTATGGAGTATTTTTTTTGTAGCCTTGTTGTAATCAATCAATCAGGCAGATCAGAGTAGCTAAATAAATACTAGCAAAAATGCTAGAATAACACCAACTTTGACACCACAGATGACAACTAAATTTGTACGCACACAGGTATAATCGTCTGTGGACTCTGTGTGCAGATCTCTGCAAGGTGTACGCATCATTCAAGCAGCAGTAGGCTCCGGGCGGACGATGCTGATAAGTGATGCCGGGAGGGTTTATGCTTTTGGAAAGGACCTGTTTGGCGAATCTGATTACGGTGTTGGAGGGAATAAAACAGTGACTACCCCACAGTTGGTAGAATCTTTGAAAGATATCTTTGTTGTACAAGCCGCGATTGGAAACTTCTTCACGGCTGTATTGTCTAGGGAAGGGCTGGTTTACACATTTTGTTGGGGGAAGGAAAGTAGACTCGGTCACCAAACGGAGGCTACTGATTTGGAGCCTCGCCCGTTGCTTGGGGCACTTGAAAATGTACCGGTGGTGCAGATTGCAGCAGGATATTGCTACCTTCTTGCTTTGGCTTGTCAACCTAGTGGAGCCATGTGAGCTCTCCTTTTCATGACTATTATGCATTTTAGGTTTCATTTAGGATCATCAACATTTGAGATTAGAGTTAGCGTTTCGCATAACTTTTTCGATGTGAAAATTGAACTTGAAAATGTTAAAGCTAGTGCCAAAGGAAGCCTTAGATTGATGATCTAATGCTTCTATCGGTGACCGGAAAGCACCCAAAAGTTGTAAAAAATATTAAAAGTTAGGAAACAAAAGTGGAAATAACATAAGAGTCGTGAAAAAAAAGAATCAAAGTATCCAAACTTTTTAAATCATTTCTCCTAAATAACTGTCCATTATGACTTCCTAGATACATTAAGAATCAAGTGAATGTAAACATAATGTTTGTCCACATTCATATAAAAATATAATGTATCTAAGAAGTCATAATGCCCCATTATTTAGGAATGGAGGGGGTAGACATTTACTAAAAAGCTTATGGAATATGGTGATTTTTTAGGTCTGTATATTCTGTTGGTTGTGGTTTGGGTGGAAAGCTTGGTCACGGCACACGGTCAGATGAAAAGGTCCCAAGGTTAATTGAAAAATTCCAAACTTTGAATCTTCAACCGGTTGTAGTTGCAGCCGGGGCATGGCATGCAGCTGTGGTAGGGAGAGATGGGAGGGTATGCACTTGGGGTTGGGGCCGTTACGGATGTTTGGGTCATGGGAATGAGGATTGTGAAACGGCTCCTAAGGTTGTGGAAGCCCTCGGTCACATTAAAGCGGTCCATGTTGCCACGGGGGACTATACTACATTTGTGGTTTCTGATGATGGGAATGTCTATTCGTTTGGTTGTGGAGAATCGTCTAGTCTCGGACACAATGCCGTTGCAGCCGAAGGACAGGTCTGTCTTTCACCTTTTTCTAATGTTCGTGCTTTTTTTAAATCTGGGTGTTGCTATATCCACCACCATTATGTCTAAATCCATTCCATTTATGGTTAATTGGACAATTTTGCCCTTGAAACACAAAGAAGGATATTAGATGCTAGCTAATTTCTATGGACAAATTTGTCCATTTAACAGAAAGGGAGTGAACTCGGTCATAATGGGTGGATATAGCAACACCCTATTTTTCTCTCGTAATGTGATATTTTCGTATTTGACCATTTGATATGGCTGAATTTTCTCGGATTATTATGCGAGCTAAATTAGTGAATTAGCACTGAACAATAACTTTAAATGTTGATGACCAAGAGAATTTAGGACAAAAACTTTAAATGTTGATGACTAGGAGTCTTTAGCTCATTTTGTAACTGTATTGTCGTTTTGTTCGAATTTCGACCCTCAAGGAAATGTTCTTGGTTGGTACAAAAAGGATTTTCATAGATTTATTCTTGTAAAAAACTTTCAAAAGATTTTTCATTGTATTAACATGCAATGAAATTTGAATTGAATGGATAATTAACGCGCGTCCAGCTTGACAGAAATAAGTAAAAAGTTAAAAGTCAAATGGGACGAAGGTACTAGAATGAAGGAAATATTAAACTTTTCATTATGATGACTAGTTTGCCCTTCAAAGTACGTTTGAGTCGGGGGTTTCTTGGAAACAACCTCTGTATTGTCTGGATTATAATTGAATCGAACTAACCCTGAATCACAGGAAAATAGACACTCAAACATCTTAAGCCCAGAGCTAGTGACATCACTGAAACAGGTGAAGGAGAGGGTTGTACAGATAAGTCTGACCAATTCCATATATTGGAATGCCCACACATTTGCCCTAACTGAATCCGGCAAGCTTTACGCCTTTGGGGCAGGCGATAAAGGGCAGCTCGGGGTTGCCCTCCCTTCAGACCAAACTGAAAGGGCAAACCCCGAACGTGTCCAAATTGATCTCAGTTAGCCATTGGAATCTTTTCTTATTATATTGTTTTTAGTTTGTGCAGTTTGTCTCTGTAAATTTCCATGTCTATCATGTAAATATTCAAACAAAACAAAAAAAACAGGATATTTATTGTGAATAAGCTAGGTTTTAAGATTTGGAAATTAACCTTTGAAAAAAGGTCTGGTTATTTCATCCCGCAGCAGTAAAATGTTTGATACATATTTGTTCTGGTTGTTTTTTACTCCCTCCGTCCCTATTTAATCACAACACTTGCTTTTTCAGCAGTGTCGGGAACTTTTGTTTATTTCGACGTTTTCATTGATTATTTGATAAAATAAAATATTCTTGACACCTCTTATTTCGAAGAATTTTTCATGTAGTTTTTTTATATGTAAATTTTATTTTTTATTTCTTTACCCATATGTAAATAAAATGAATTGAAAAAAGTTGATATTTTGCCTCGGGAATACAAATGTGACAAATAATTTAGGACGGAGGGAGTAAGTTTTTACTACCATTGGCCTTTCTGATGTTTTTTTAGGCTCTGTTGGTTAATAAGACTGGGGTTAACCATTGGGGTTCAAATGTTGGGGTCAATCAAGCATAACCCTTTTCGGAATAGAATAATGACATGTTTGAGAATAAAAATTTGGAATTTGGAAAATTTTGAAATCTGGATTTGGATTTGAGATAAATTCTTTTAAGGTTCTATTAATTTGAGTGTTACTCTTAATTTTTAATATTTTCTAACTCTTTGTTGTTTCTTCTAACTCATTCAAGTTTCTTCCAACTTTTTTTTTCAATTCCTTCTAGTTTCTTTCCAATTCTTTCTTTTCCAATTCTTTTTACTTTTTTTCTAGTTCCTTATAGTTTTTCCATCTTCCAGTTTCTCCTAATGTCTTTTTATTTTTTTTCAACAATAACTTTAAAAAATTATTTAAGTGTATTTTCATATTATTATTATTATTATTACTACTACTACAGCTAATATTATTATTACCATTATCACTATCATCACCATCTCAATTACAAAATTGATTTATTGTCATAATTTATTAAAAAATTGTCTTCGAGATAAATTTTAGTTACTATTATTGAGCCAATGTAGATTATCATAAACTGATTAATTTATAATTTCCTTGGTAATTTTAAAATTTTTGTTAACTATGTTTTTTTGAAATATGTTTTAGTTAATGTTTTAAAATTATGACCATAAATCATGTTTTAAAATTTTTACTAAAACAAGTGCGCATTCTATTTTCTTTCATTAAGTATTACATAAATTTTAGATATGGATCTACTCTTTTCTTACAAAATGCACGTCCCAAGCATATACAAAAAAAAGTGTTCATACGTCAGTAATTGTGTGACATTAATATTTTTTTAATTTCAAATAAGTATTCTTGAGACATACAAAAAACAAAATTCTACACCTTATAGTATTTTGTTTTTTCAGGAATTATTGATTGTCTTTCTAAATTAATAAAAAGCATTGCTCTATTTATCTCCTTATTTTTGTTACATAGATTAGTGACATACAATTGAAAAATGAAAATTTTTATTGTTGATATTGATTTAAGAATATAAAGAAAGAGTATGAATCACAAAAATTATAATTTAAGTTAAAATACAATGGCATAGAAGAAAAAAAAGAAGATTAAAAATTGAAAATAATAGAGTATGAATTTTTTAAATAAAATAAGAAATGTATAAAATAAAATAAATATTTCAACACATTTTATATTTGTTTTCAACTCTTTCTAGTTCATTCTAGTTTTTTCCTACTTTCAGTTTCTTCCAACATCGAACTATGTTTTTACAACTAAAACTAATAGAGTCGAAGTCATAACGAAGCTCAATTAGGAATTCATATATCTCTTCTTGTTATTTTTAAAGAAATATTTGCATTAAATAGCAGTAAAACTTAAGTCATTTCCCTAAATAGTACTTAAACTGTTTTATTTCCTAAATAGCACTTAATAATGTCCAGTGATGCCAAATATTTGCTTGAATAATGACTAATGCATAATGACTAAAAGTGCTACATTGGGAAGAAAAACATATGTGGTGCTATTTAGGAAAAATCATTATGTTTTAATGCTATTTAAGTAAATTCCTCTGTTTTAAACTCAAGAATTTAAACTCTGGAATTGAAATACAAATATTAAAATGAAATGATAGTAACAAACACTACCTAATAGTATTTGAATACTTGATCTAATAAAATAACAATTCTCGCCTGGTTAGGAGTCATGCCCCTTAGATTCTAATACTAGAAGAGAGTGCCCCCTCCGAATCGTTGTTAATGATTTATAAAATCTTTGAATGACCTTCTTTGAATGCCCCTTTGAATGACCTTGTGATTTATAATATCGTTTGTTACAAATCTCATACGGTTTAAGTAACCAAAACAATCGATAATACTAAGGTAGTGTTTGAATAGTGAGAAAGCGGAAGAAAATTAGTGAAAATGCAAGGAAGGAAAACGCGTAAAACCATGCATTTTTTTTGTTTGTTTTAAAGAGAAAATAAAGCTAGTGGCGTTGCGCAGTTGGCAATGCAAGGTGTGCCTACGGGGTAAGATTCGAGTTCGATTCCTGGCAACTATGCTAGGAGGCAACTATGCTAAGCATATGACCTCTTCAAGTAGGATCCACTCTTTGCTACTAATCTGCAATTAAAGTCTAATTTAGCTTTTTTTAATGACCGTCCGGACGGGTCAGATGAAGTCCTCGAAAATGGGGCTCATCTGAGAAAATAAAAAAGGTGAGAAGACCAATTAATTAAGTACGGGTCCCACAAAAAAAAATCTCCCCAACATTGATCACAAACCATAGCTCTTGAACTCCTCCCACCACTAATTTTCGCTCATTCCATCCTTTCAATTTCTTCTCTCCATTTTTCTTCAATTTTCCATCAATCCAAACACTAATTTTTTTCTCTTCATTTCTTATTACTATCTTCATCCTTGAATATTTTTTCAGTTTTGACTTTTTTCAGTTAATTATTTTTAACATTTGACCTATCTTTATATAAAATATATATTTTAAATATTAATTAGATAAAATAATATTTTAAATATATTTTATATAATAAATCTAATAAAGTTATTTTTATATCAATATTTAATACCATTTCTTTTTTCTAATTCTATCCAAACAAAGGGTAAAATCTCCAACAGTCCTCCCATGATTCCCAAAAAAAAGTTTTATCAAAATATCACACCTCGGTAAAGCGCCGACTGCCGAGAGCTCAGGATCGACGGGAAAAACGTTAAAAGGTTGCTGCTGTCCCCGGTACGCATCCCGAGGGATCATTAGATATATCGACAATAATGTCCTTCCGTTTATCATCATCATCATCATCATTATTATCATTATTATTACTCCGTATTATTTATGATCATGCATGCATATATTGCTACTGTAATTAATTAATTAATTCACTTAATTAATAATTTGCACCTCTCGTACGTACACATACACAATAAAATACAAACGCCCCTCTGATGCCACTTGTGGGCGATGTTGTCCAGGTTGTGAAATTTAGTGGAATTAGCATAACAGAGTACAATTTTTATCTTTGGTAAAATGGTTAACTTAAAGTAGGTGAGATTTAAGTGAAGAGGCGAAGAGAAGGTTACCAAGCTATGTAAAACGCAATAGGAACATGACCATCTATACTCGTAATAGTGAGGACAAAGTACGTGCGCGGTAATGACTTGTGTTGGTTTGTGAGGTCAGTCTACAATTCTATGAGCGGACGCTTACGACTAGGGTGAGGGCTGGGGTGTTACAATTGGTACCTAAACACATACTATTTTCAAACTAACGGGTTTTTACATACCCGACTAACATCCATTGGCAAGTACAACTTAACATACCTCTAACATCATACACCCACAACATACCTTGCCTCTAATCAATTCAGGTCAGTCCTAGAGTTCTTCTAGGTAGACTAGTTCATTCGTCCTTTCTTCACTTAACACATCATAAATATAATCATGAGTGTTGGATCATCACAACACCATGCAAGAAATTGACAAACAGTGGCCCAGTGTTGGGTGTGAATATTCACACTTACCATCATACAACACACAAGGGTTCACACTATATCCTTGACGTTAAACATATTTTCCATTGTTCAAGTCTGCCACCCGGTACCTCCCACGGTACCTATGTACCATGAACGGTGTCAAGGTACCGTCACTCGGTACCTAGCTACCATGTGCGATGTGGACAGGTAGAGACTTCCGGCTTATGGCGGTAGCATGATACATGTGTCCAGTAGGAGGGTACCGACCTACTCTTGCGAGCGGCTGAGACAATTCTTCTATGACGGTAGAACGGTACCAGTAGGCGGTACAGGCCGGCCTACCGTCTAACGTGAGAGCAATCTGCTGCATTGCGATAAGGTTAAAAATAGCTAAGTTTCAACACCAAATTCACAACGTTGAACGTACACATCAACATAAACATGATTCATTACATCATAAGGCATAACCAATATCAAAACTATACATTAATCATGTGTTCCACCCCCTTTTTCTTCCACCAGCAATACCCAGAATTCCTCAAACATGCACTTCAATCAAGTTTTCACACAATTCAACCAATATAACGACTATGCATGTAAGTTTCAAATCTATATGCATAATCTAGAGTTAGATGTGCATATATTAACCTCAAAATTGGCGATAGGCTAAACTATGAATGATTGAGAACTATGAACGAAGAACAACAGCGAGATTGCAACAACGTACTTCTTAAGCTACTGCATTCCCTTCTCTCTTCTTCTTCGGCTGGCATTGATCGTTGAAAGAGGGAGTGTAAATACCAATGCTTAAAAGTTAGCCAATATTTTGATAAAGATAAATATAATATTTTATTTTATTTTCTAACTAAAAAATATGAACAATTTTTAAACTTGTCCTTTTTATTTAAAAATTAGGTTTTTGGGAAGATCTCTTAAAATGGTAACCAACGAAATATAATTTGTTAAATTTGGATTTTCGTGTAAACCGTGATTAGTAAAATAGGTGTTACAGTTCAATAAAGAAATATAAATATTTCATATATATATATATATATATATATATATATATATATATTATATATATATATATATATATATATATATATATATATATATATATATATATATATATATATATATATATATTATATATATATATATATATATATATATATATATATATATATATATATATATATATATATAGTTTGGTTCCGGTGAGAAAGAGATCTAATGAAAGAAATAAGAGTACTTATAAACCGTCCGATCTGATGAGTTTTCAATCTTATCGCCAGGGCATAGAAGTATTTACGGCACTTCCTTCAAACGCAAACCATCGCGAGGCAGTCTCATCCCTGATTTCTCGCGCACGATCTGATTCACTTTCCCCATTTTCTCTCTAACCTTTCTAGAGATATGAATACCCTTATTTACCAAACTCTTGCTAACCTCCAATTCGGCCGTAATTGGGAGCGGCTTTGCTGTTCGATCTTTTATCATGGTTCCAGGTTTGTGTTTTTTGTGATTCTTTTTGTCTACAATTACGTAACCATGGTATGTAAATTTCACTAGCCTCTCCAGTTCGTTAGATCCATGGATGCGCTTACATTCATTGTGAAATTACTTATAAATTTCTTTGGGATTTAGAATTTTTCTTAATGGGGTTATCGTTTCAAAGGTTGCTGGTTAAACTAAGTACAGCTTCATGAAACACTGCACCCATATATTTTTGTATGGATTATGTCTAAAAAGGGTTATATTTTATTTCTTTATGCATTTCATGCATTTTGTATTGCATCATCATGTCTGCATACTGCATTAAATGACCCCCCATCGTCTCACCATGCTTACTGCATCAAAATGACCCCCCACGACTGATCATGCTTACTCAATTCAACAATGCTTCAAAAAGGTATTGGTAATGCCTGTAACTACTTTTTGGTGGACTACATTTTGTCGTTTGCTGGTTCTCTTTTCTCTTTGTTGTTCGTCAATTGCAGCCACTCCATGTCATTTCTCACCTTCTGTGTTTATTTATTCATACATATGTCCTCTAGTTCGCTTTTTTGAATCCTGTATTACATAATTATAATTACGTAATGCATTTAGCTAACCTTCCTCCGTCGATTATGGCCAGGGTGGTACACACCTATGACTTCAAACGAAGGCCCGACACATGCAACAGAAATTATTTCGACTTCATCCAACTTATTTATTCCTACCTGCCCTTAAGAGGCCAAGCCCAAAGTGGGAATGGTATTCCAATCCTTAGAGGACGGATTTAATTTTTACAAGCAATATGCTGCATTGGCAGGTTTTGACATTCGTAAAAGCACCAATTTGAAGGTTTGGGTGTTGTTGTGTGGCGGTACGTTGTATGCAACCGCGAAGGTCATAAGCATTTTGCATCAACCTGCAACAAACCCACTCACAACGATGGAGACTTGCCCAAGGCAAAACAGAGGAGACGCATTTCCAATCGTGTTGATTGCAAGGCGCATGTGGCGTTTAGGCTCACGGGTGGTGTAGGCTACTCCATATCATCATTCATTGAAAGTCATAACCATCCCATGATGTCCCTTCAATCTAGGCCCTTTTTGAAAATCAACAGAAATCTAGAAATTGGCCACAAGAAGTTTATGTTGAATTGTGCAAAGGCGAACATTGGCCCTATGAAGTCCTACCGATTGTTTAAGGAATCAGTTGGTGGCTTTAATAATGTGGGTGCCACTGCAATTGACTTCAAAAATTTCAAACGATACTTGAAGGCATATATTGCAGGCGTTGATGCTCAAATGCTCATTGACAAACTATTCAGAAAGAAACAAACATGCTCTGCATTCCATTTTGACTATGATGTTGATGAGAGTGACCAGCTAACTAGGGTATTCTGGTGCGATCCTATTGCTAAGAAGAACTACGCAATGTTTGGAGATGTCATTTCATTTGATGCAACCTTCAACACAAATATGTATATTCTTTTAATGCAGCACGTTATGCCTTTGATGCACTGCATAAGTATTACTTCTAGCGTTATAAACATGTTTTCAGGGGTTGAACTAGTTTGATTCTGGGTGTGTTTCTTGTGGTGCAGGTACAAAATGGTTTCTACACCATTTACTAGTGTAGATAATCACCGCAGATGTGTAACCTTTGCAGCTGGTCTGCTGCGCAGAGAAGATGTTCCTTCGTACAGATGGTTGTTCAATCGCTTTCTTGATGCAATGGGTCATGCACCGCAATGCATAATCACGGACCAAGACGCTTCTATGGCTATTGTTATTCCAGAGGTTTTCCCAAACACAGTCCATCGTCTCTGTATGTGGCATATTACCAACAAAATTACGTCCAAAGTTGACAATGAACTTGCAAAAGATCAGGACTTTTTGACAAGGTTAAACTCTGTAATATGGAGTCATTACCTCGAGCTTGAAGACTGGGAAAAACAATGGCATGAGGTATTAGTTGATTATGATCTGGATTCTGATTCATGGTTTTGCAATCTTTTTGCTATTCGTAAACGCTGGATTCCCGCATACTTTAGGGATTTGTTCATGATTGATTTACTACACACAACGTCACGTTCTGAGAGCGAGAATAGCTTTTTTGGTGATTTCAAAAATACCTTCTTCACTCTTGTCGAGTTCTATATGCAATTTGAAAGTGCTATGGACTCCCAACGACATAAAACTGCAGACTTGGATGCAGATTCAGAAGCATGTGCCCCTGTTTATAAAACACCGCTTGCAATTGAGAAACATGCAGCATCCATCTACACTCTGAGCATCTTCTACGAAGTACAAACAGAGATATGTGCATCATGCTTCTCGTGCAGCGTGCTACAGGTGGACAAGAAGGAGCATACGTTAACATTTGTTGTGCAGGATTCCCGAGATATGGTTGTTAACGTTGAACATTCAACCTTAGAAGGCTCTTTCTTCTGCACATGTAAATATTGGCAGCGCATTGGTCTGCTGTGCCGTCACATATTCTTGGTGTTCAAGGGACTGAGAATCAAACTGATCCCAGAACGCTATATTACCAATAGATGGTGTAAAACACCACTCCTGAAGCCACTGATCGATGTTTCTAGCCTGGACTTTACCTCGGAATCATCCGTTGACGAAAACAAATTAATGCTCAACCGCCTATGGTCTAACATTCACTCTTGTGTTGCACTCATTGAAAATAACCCCGAGTTATTATGTGCTTTCTCCAAGGTAATTACTGAACAAAAGGAGCTCATTCAATCTGTTGTTTCCTCCCAGGATGCAGGTACTGAAGAACCTAACCTCTTTGAAAATTACTGTGGTGTTCCCGCTCCATCAGTGATTAAAGTGCTTCCACCTCAACCAGCTCACAACAAGGGTAGTGGTAAGCGCATCAAGAGTGCTAAAGAGCTCCAGATTGAACAAAGCAAGAAGAACAAACGCTTGTGTCAAACTTGCAAAGAGCTAGCCTATCACGATAGTAGAAATTGTCTGATGAATACTTTGACATAATATTACTTTTTTCCTACAAACATTTAATATATTTTTTTGAATCTTTTTAGTGCAAGATGGACTCATGTGTCACATATAAGGCCCCCCCCTCTCCTTTAATTTTTTCCCATTACTTGTATATTACTCCAATTTTGATTACCAATGAAATAATTTATTCATCAATTCATGCATTGTACGTATCTCCACATCATCAAAAGTTAGACTTATGTTCCAACACTGCCTCACACACTTCACCTTACATGAAACACGAATGAAACACCTTAATAGTTACTTTTATATAAACTTTGGATAATCGTAAAATAACGGGGGATTATGAGTGTTAAAAAGCATCACCCATTCGTTCTTCCTATTTTCGTTTATTAACCAAATGTGTCCAGAATCTCGTTTAACCATTGTCCCAAATCACAACTTTCAACAACACCACATCTCTATAAAGAACTCTTACGTTGCATTCAAACACCTCCAAACCGCACCAAAACACTATTTACCCTGCAAGAAGTTATTTACCTTCTCCTTAATCAAATGCTCCCTCAAACACTCGAAAAATAACTCAATACTACTGCACTAGAATACGCATACACGTACACCAATGCAAGAGCACCGTGCATTCACGTTTAATACCACAATCAACACACATATGGAAATATTATCCAATCGCTGATTACGCTAATCAATGACTTTTATAAACTTGTCAGGTATTACCTAATTACTTTTGCAAAATAAATGTTGACTAAACATCACTAACGTCCCATAATTTTTAAACAAGAATTCTTTTTAAATAATAAAAGATATTACTAACTACGCTCATTCTAAGCAATAATTCAACCCCATCTAGCAAAATGAACAAGCCAGTGATGGACTCATTCAGGGGCTATGCACCAAACCAAAAACATCAAAATGTCACCCAAATGCAAGTCCTAAAAACATAAAACAAACAGATCATAATCCCCATGCCAAGTCACTCATTAAAACATTAATTTCTCATCCAAGCATGCAGTCTTCATCCAGTATTGTGCTTCACCAACTGCCTAATCTTCTCCCTAACCCCGTTCACATCTGATTCGACTATTGCAGCACAGTACTTTGTCCTAAGTGCATTCACCGCCTTTCCGTCCCCCTTTTTCAAACCACAGTCCCACCGCTTCAATGTCTGCCCCGTGTACGTCTCCATATGGCGCATTGTGATCACACCATAATCAAATACGGCAGTCGAATCCCTCCACGGCAGTTGTAATCGTTTTGGCTATTGTGCCTTCACCTTTTCCACCCGGCCATTCATACCTTTATTTTCAAAATACTTAACAACCATGTTTCGCTGCAATAAAAAGAATGATAAAACATTAGATTGTTGAAATACGTATCTTCTCATCAGACTTTTCCATTTCTCTTATTTCATATATATGTTCCCTTTTTATGACACCCAAGGCAATTCTTCACAAATCCGCTTCCATCGTGTGGAGAGAATCCAAAGAAGGCTCTAGCATTTAAAAGCATACCCAAATCCTGATTTAGCACCAAGCAATACAAATCCCATCCAGTTGGTGCCTCAAAGAGAGTATCATACAAAATATGCAGGAAATTGCTCAAAGTTAAAACTGCCTACTTATTTCTTTTGTTTTCTTTGGCTAAAGCAGTAATTGAAAACAAAATCAAAAACTATATATATATATATATATATATATATATATATATATATATATATATATATATATATATATATATATATATATATCTGTGTGTGTGTGTTCTAGTGAGAATGTGATCTTATGAAAGAAATAAGAATGAATCTGCTGCTTTAGATTGTGAGATATAAGGGTCAGGATTGCATCAAAATTAGGTGTACCAAAATGGTTTGAAAATGCGTCATGTCGAAATGCACAAAATCCTTTGGAAATGCACTATCTCAAAATCTGAGCACATGATGCAATCTGAGTCGCACGATGAATCAAGTCCAAAGGCTAGATTTTATTTTTATTTCTTTCACCAAGGTGAATTCTCACGTGAACCGGCCCCTATTATATATATATGGATTGACTCCACTGGCATTACACCTTACGGTGAGATGACATGCTACGGTGAGATGACGCAAAGCTCACCACATTACACTGCAAAGCTCACCAATGACCAATGTAAAGCTCACTTGGAAATAAAGCAAAGCTCACCACTTTGAACACCAAAACTCATCTTTTTTTAATTTTCAAAATTAAAAAAATAATTAAAAATAAAATAGCAACACCGGTCAACCACCGGTCAGTAGCAGCGGCACGGCGGAGACCGGTGGCAGCCGGCGGCGGCCGGTGGTGGTGGTCGGTGGCGGCGGTGGTCGGCGGTGGCGGTGGGCGGCGATCGGCGGTGGACGGTGATGGTCAACGGTACCCCCAAACGGTAGGCTGTACCGTGCTCACGGTACCTAGGTACCAGACGGTACTGACCTTACCGTGAAGGGTACCGGATCCGTTGTAACCACTGTAGCAAATTGCCAATTTAAATTCAAATCACCCCTAATCACTTCCTAACGGAATTTAAGGTTAAAAATTCATATTTTAACATTCCAAACTCTTATATAAACCCCCCTTTAAGTCTCATTTTAAGTACAACAACTTCCCAATTAAATCTAAAGCCTCTTTCTCTATTCTTGAGTGTTCTAAAAGCTTTGTTCTTATTTTTCTTACTCTTTTGAGTATAAAGCTTTCATTATTTTTATACACTCACACACAAGGGCATTTGTAATTCATTATTTTATATATTGCCTATAGGCTTTTGTTGTTGTTGATTTAATCTTTTGTTCTTCTCCTACCCAACTCATATTTATTATTATTTTGGTAGAGAAGCAATATCAATCTTTTATTAATTTGTAAAAGGTTTGGATAGCCTTTAAATCCTCATTGTAAGGTTGAAGATAACTTTAAAATCTTCGGTTGTAAACGGTTGAGATAGCCGTAGTAAAATCTCATTTGCTTATTGACAAGGGTTGTTTGCCAAACCTCGTTTGAGTCTTCTTAGTGAAGCCAAACAAGTTAGTGGAGGTTAAATCCTTGAGGAGGAGCCTCGAGGTACTGGAGCAGGGAGTTTCCGAACCAATATAAAATCGTTTGTGTCATATTTTTATCTTTTATACTTTTCTTGCTCTTTTTCCGCTACAACTTTGCGCATAAGTTTTTGTTTTTACGAAAAACTTGCTAACACCCTAATTCACCCCCCTCTTAGGGTGTAAACCGACTTTCAATTGGTATCGGAGTAGGAAGTTTGAACCTTTCACACTCATCTTTTATTTCTTTTTACAACACATGGATTCATTGAACTCCCAAAGCATCACCAAGCCACCATTCTCCAATGGGGATAACTATGGCTATTGGAAAATGCGAATGGAGAATTTCATTCAATCTATTGACTATGATTTATGGATAGTCACTACTCATGGTCCTTTTGTTCCTATGACAACTGTAGGTGAACATCAAGTGCCTACACCAATGGACAAGCTCACAATCGATGACAAGAAAAAGCTCTCTTTGAATGCCAAAGCATTAAACGTATTGTTTTGTGCATTGGGTCAAGATGAGTTTGCTAGGGTGAGCTCTTGCAAATCAGCAAAGAAAGCATGGAAGCTCCTAGAAGCCACCCATGAAGGAGATAAAGATACCAAAGCTACCAAGATAGCTTTAGGAACATCCGAGTATGAAAACTTCAAGATGAAGGCTGGGGAGTCCGTTCAAGATATGAACAAAAGATTTAACCTCATCATCAACAATTTGAGTAAGCTAAATAAAGTTTATCCTACTAGTGAGATTAACACCAAGATTATATTCTCTCTTCCTAGAGAGTGGCATAGTCTTGTTGTAAACTTGTTGCCCAAATGTGCGGATGTTGAAACCTCCACCATTTGGAGCAGCCTATACTCTCACGAGCTTCTTTTGAAGAAAATGAAGGAAGAAGAACATGTTCCTATCATCAAGAAGACCACGGCACTCAAAATTGACGACCATCCGGAAAGGGAAGGAGAAAGTGATGAGGAGCTTGCCATGTTCAAGAGATACAAGAAGTTTATGGAATGGAACACGGGCGAATCCTTAAAACGATTTCCATCAAAGAAAGGTAAACCTAATCAAATAACTTTCTATGAATGTGGAAATGTAGGTCATATCAAACCGGAGTGCCCAAAGCTCAAAAAGAAGGAAGAGCTTAAAAAGGGGAAGAAGAAGGCATTAAAAGTCACTTGGGACGATTTAAACTCCGACGAAAGTGATAATGACCAAAGCCAAGAAGAGAACGCAAATGCTTGCTTCATGGCCTCCAATAATGAAGAAGAGGTTAGTTCTCAAAATTCATTTACCTCTTTTGAAAGTCAAATTGCTTTTGATGAGTTAAGGTAAGCGTTTGATAAATGCCAAGAGGACCTTTTTCGAACCATTAGGGAGAAAAATGAACTCAAGGTGGCTCTTGAAACTTCTCGTGATGAAAACAAAAATTTTAAACTTAATCTTGAAAAGTTTCAAAACCAAAATGAAGAACTTCAAAAGAAAATTGAAATTTTGATTAAAGAAAAAGACAAGGCCAAACGAGGGGCTTTGGAAATGTTTTACAATATCTATAACTCAACAAAAAAATGGGATAACCAACCAAAACTAACGAAAGAAGGTATTAGTTATGGTCAATCCACAAACTTGATGAGTGTGGCTAAAAACCATTTTAATACCTCTAAAACTAACCCATCAAACCAAGCCTCAACTTCTAAATTAAAAGTAAAGGCTTGCCATTATTGCATGCAAGCTAACCATATTGTGACAAAGTGTCCAAACGGTTAGTTGAAATGCGAAAATTAAAATGGATCAAGAAGGGTTCTAACCGGTCGGAATCCAAGAATATTGGATATCAAAAGAAACCCTTTTTGTAGGAAAATAAAAGAAATGATGGTGGATACTATTTCTTTTATTATGACGAAAAACGAAAAGTCCCTATACCACTTCCGGAACCCCAAACCTAAGTCAAAAGTAAATTCATTTTTGACTATGTGAAAAATACCACTTGGGTTGTGGATAGTTGATGCTGGAGACACATGACCGGAACAAGAGGATGGTTCACAAATCTCAAGGAGAAAAGTCATGGACATGTGACCCTTGGAGACAAATCCCGGAAGAAAGTCATTGGTAAAGGTACGATAGGTATTTCAAGTGGTTTTTCAATAAATGATGTTTATCTTGTTGATGGCCTAAAATTTAACTTAATTAGCATAAGCCAACTTTGTGACAATGGCCACAAAATTAAGTTTAATGCAAATTCCTGCGTTTTATATGACCAAAATAAAGATGAAATCATTTTTGAGGCTAAAATAGATAGAAACTTATACAAGTTCAATTCCAATTATTTAAGCAACTCAAAAATCACTTGTCTTACTACTTCACTTGAATTTTCAACTTTATGGCACCGTAGACTAGGACATACTAGTTATGATCTTTTGAGAAAACTTTACTCAAAAGAACTTGTTGTTGGGCTACCAAAAATGAGCATACCTACTTCTCGTTTTTGTGATGCTTGCTCCCTTGGAAAATAACATAAAGTTTCATTTAAGCCTATAAAAATGGTTTTAACATCAAGGCCACTTGAACTATTACATATGGATTTATTTGGGCTCGTAGACGTTCAAAGCCTAGGTGGAGCTAGTTTTACTTTTTTAATTGTAGATGATTTTTCTTGTTATACTTGGACTATATTACTTTCCAATAAAGATGATGCGTTTAATGCGTTTGTTAAGTTGTGCAAGAGAATCCAAAATGAGAAAGGTTATGAAATAACCTCTATTAAAAGTGATAGAGGAGGAGAATACCGGAATACCGATTTTGAGACATATTGAGATGAACACGGTATTTCTCACAACTTTTCGGCTCCTAGAACACCTCAACAAAATGGAGTCGTTGAAAGGAAAAATAGGACGTTGCAAGAAATGTCAAGGACTATGTTGAATGAACACAACCTACCTCAATATTTTTGGGGAGAAGCGGTCAACACGGCATGCTACGTTCTTAACCGGGTATTACTTAGACCTATTATTAAAAAGACTCCTTATGAACTTTGGAAAGGTAGAAAACCAAACATTTCCTATTTCAAAGTTTTTGGGTGTAAATGTTATATTTTGAATACCAAGGATCATTTAGGCAAATTTGAGCCTAAATCAAATTGAAGGAATTTTCCTTGGTTATTCAACAAATAGTAGAGCCTATAAGATATATAATAAATCAAATCATAAAGTAGAAGAATCTATGCATGTAAAATTTGATGAAACCGATCCCTTTGGGTCGAGTAAGGTAATTGCAGGTTCAAATGAAGAAGAAGAGGAAGAAGAAATCCTGGAAATTCCTGCGCAAGAAGAAGAAAATGCAAAGAAGGAACTACCGAAGGCATACATACACTTGAAGAATCATCCAAGAGACAATATCATTGGAGATATTGAAAAGGGAGTTAGAACTAGGAACAATTACAATCTTTGTGCACACTATGCGTTTGTTAGTCAATTTGAACCTAAGAACGTAGAAGATGCACTAAAAGATAGTGATTGGATTATATCCATGCAACTAGAGCTTGAGCAATTTGAACGCAACAAGGTTTGGGAACTAGTTGAAAGACCGGAAAACTGACCCGTTGTGGGAACTAAATGGGTCTTTAGGAACAAGCTTGATGAAAATGGTGTTATTATCACTAATAAAAGTCGACTTGTTGCTAAAGGCTATAGCCAAGTTGAAGGACTTGACTATGATGAAACTTTTGCTCCGGTTGCTAGGCTTGAATCTATTCGCATGTTATTAGCTTTTGCAAGTGCTCTTAATTTCAAATTTTTTCAAATGGATGTTAAGAGTTCTTTTCTCAATGGATGGTTAAAAGAGGAAGTTTATGTTGAACAACCTCCCAGTTTTGAAAATCCCGATTTTCCAAATCATGTTTTTAAACTTCATAAGGCTCTTTATGGACTCAAACAAGCTCATAGAGCTTGATATGAGCGGCTTACCGAACATTTTATCTCACATGGATTTGCAAAAGGAAAGATCAATTCCACACTTTTTGTCAAAACAAGAGGAAAAGATCTCATAATTGTGCAAATTTATGTTGATGATATTATTTTTGGGTCAACTAATGAAGCCTTATGTAATGAATTTTCAGGAATTATGACAAGCGAATTTGAAATGAGTATGATGGGTGAGTTGAACTTCTTCCTTAGACTTCAAATTAAGCAATATGGAGATGGCATTTTCATTAGTCAAACCAAGTATGCCAAAGAATTGGTCAAGAAGTTTAACCTTGAAGACTCAAAGACATACCCGACTATAATGAGCACATCCTTAAAGCTTGACAACGACGAAAGCGGATAACCCGTAAATGAAAAGGTATATCGAGGTATGATTGGTAGTTTAGTTTATTTAACTGCATCTATACCCGACATCATGTTTTCCGTTTGCCTTTGTGCACGTTTCGAGTCATCACCCAAAGAATCACATCTTAATGTCGTCAAGCGAATAATTCGATATGTCAAGGGAACGACCAATATGGGTTTATGATATCCTAAGAATACGAATTTAAGCCTGATAGGTTTTAGTAATGCTGATTTTGGAGGGTGTCGTATTGATCGGAAAAGCACAAGTGCCACATGTCAATTAATAGGTCATGCACTAGTGTCTTGGTCATCTAAGAAACAACACTCCGTCGCCCTATCCACCGCCGAAGCGGAATATGTGGCTATGGGTAGTTGTGTTGCTCAAATTTTATGGATGATGCAAACACTAAGTGACTTTAACTTAAAATTTTCAAAAGTGCCTATTTTTTGTGATAACTCGAGTGCAATAAATATTTCCAAAAATCTTGTTTTGCATGCTAGAACTAAACATATAAAAATAAGACATCATTTCATACGTGATTATGTTGCAGAGGGAGACATTCAAATTGCATATGTTAATACGCTTGAACAACGTGCCGACATTTTTACAAAACCATTGGATGAAAAACAATTGTTACATATTTGTTGGGAAATGGGAATGCTTGAATTAAAGTGAAATTTAAGGTTCTTATTATCTCATTACATCATAAAATTAAATTGATCAAGTCCAAATGATCAAAACACGCGTCTAGAGGTCGAAAGAAAACATTAAGTCTGAGGCACGGTACCCCTGACGATACCAAGGTCCCGCCCTAAATAGGTACCGCCAGAGAAGAAGGGATTTTGTAAGCTTCACGATCGCTGGTTACGGCAGAGCGTACCGTATACACGGTACCAAGGTACCGTTAACACGGTACCAAGGTAACGTTAACATGGTACCAAGGTACCAACCGTCGCGACTGGTCAACATATTTAAAAACCCTAGACCAGTTCATTTTCGGTATCTGCAACCCTCTCTCTCGGCGACCTCTCTCATTTCCTCTCTACCGAAAGCCAAATCCAAAAGGTAATTCTTCATCCAATTTCTTAAATATCTTCATATATTTGATTCAATTCATCAATTACATCATATACTCTCTTCAATTCGTGCATTAGGTATCAATTTCCCTATTTTTGTCCAATTTTACCAATTTTCTCAAAATCTCCAAAATGAGTGAAATTGTTTCCAATGTTCAAACCAATGCTCAACCCGATGTTCAAGACGGGTTCAAGGCTTACTTCGACTCACATATCATTGAGGGGAGAACCCTAAAACAAGATGACATTCCGGTTGCCGTTCTTGAACTTATTCAAGAACAAGGTTGGAGTTTCTTTCTTCAACTCCAAGCCCCCGTTTACCCAGAACTTGTTCATCAATTTTATTCTTCGATGAAATATCATCCCCAAGACCCTTCCATTACCGCCGTTGTAGCCAGCAAAACCTTCGGATTCAACACCCAAAACCTTTCCGAATGGTTTCACCTAGAGCGTCAAGGAGTCTCCACCTATTGTAAAAAGGGGTGGATTACCGACTCACGAGACTTTAACTCCGGTTCTTGCCTCCGAGTGCTAAATAACATTGCCCTTGACCATGTCTTTGAGGACCCGCACTACTTCCTACATCGGCCAAATGTCCAAGACTTGCCCGCAAATAGGTTTATCCTCCTCAAAATCCTCAAAGAAAATGTCATTCCCGTCCTTAACAAAGATAAACAAGTCGGGGTTTATGAATGCACTCTCCTATATTGGCTCCTCACTCACAAGAAAATCAATATCCCTTGCATCATCCTTAAACACATGCACGAATGCTCCAATCGCCTAAACAAACCCTATGGCATGCTTCTTACACATATCTTTGCCAAGAGGGAAATTCTTGAGGTGCGCCCGTCCCGCGTCTGCTATCTTTATGCAGAGTGCCTTGGCTATTGTGGCCTTGTAAAGATTGGAGAGGAGTATTACATGAAGAAAGAGTTTCAAAATCTTGATGAGGCGACACGAGCGGAGTATGGTCCTCGGCGTTCCATGTCATCTTTGCCTTCCACTTCACGCGCACCCCAGGCCGAAGCCAAAGAAAATGCAAACACGGAGGTCCCCGTTCGTGCTCCTCGGGTCAAATGCTCATAGTCGGCGTCTCATGCTTCCTCGGCCTCTCTCATGCATCGTCACTCTCACATGGCTTCCACTTCCAAAAATCCCTTTAAGAAGTTCAAGAAATTCATCCTCAAGACCGTGGTGGCTCCGATGAGGAAACTTCAGGAAAGCCTCGATGACCTCTCGGATCGGATGAAGAAGATGGAGGACCGTGAGAATCGCCAAAAGCAAAATGAGGATCGTGTTTCTAGACGTCGTCACTAAGTGTTGGGCATTTGACAATATGATCAAACATTATGTATTTTGCCTAAGTTTTAAAACTCTTTGTCATGTTTATGTTTCGAACTTTTATTTATGAACTTATATGACTCAAACTCCTTTGTTATGATTATGCCTTTGATTTGATTCTGCTCATGGTTTGAATGCTTATGCTTATGATGCTTGTTGCTTATAAATGTTGCCGTGATGAATGCCTATGTGTTGAAACTCATGTTTTTGGTACCCCGCCTTTTTGAATGTTGCCAAAAGGGGGAGAAATATTATGCTTTCATATGCATACATTTAGGGGGAGTTTTTTTTTGTCAAAATATCACGTGCATCAACTTAGGGGGAGTTTTAAAATCAATATATGCTTTTCACGATATGTTTGTGCGTTTGACTATTATATTCGAAAGCTTTATTTGTCAACATCAAAAAGGGGGAGATTGTTGGCCTTGAATGCCGTACCCCGTAACCGTTTTGATGTGCCAAATAAGTATTCCAAATGATACTAACATCATTTGCAGGAAGAAAACAAACGCCAAACCTCTATTAGCTTGTTTAGCATCACCGAGATATACTCCTACGAGTTTAGAAGTTATTGTGTAAAGGTAATGATATATTTTAATGATTTACTTATGCCCTTTCACTCAAAGATTATTTTTAAAATATCAAATATCAAACGGTACCTGGCTACCGTGTACACGGCACCAGGGTACCGCCGGTAGCCAAGTGAACGTACCGCTGTATGCTTCACTTGAGAAGTACACGGTACCCCCCTACCGTGTCACGGTACCTGGGTACCGACGGTAGGGAATGACGGCTAGCCCAACCCGTCCTAACTAGGTACCGCCAGAGGCGAAACCAATTTTTTTCCTATACGGTACCCCCAAACGGTAGGCTGTACCGTGCTCACGGTACCTAGGTACCGGACAGGACTGAGCCTACCGTGAAGGGTACCGGATCCGTTGTAACCACTGTAGCAAATTGCCAATTTAAATTCAAATCACCCCTAATCACTTCCTAACGGCATTTAAGGTTAAAAATTCATATTTTAACATTCCAAACTCCTATATAAACCCCCTCTAAGTCTCATTTTAAGTACAACAACTTCCCAATTAAATCTAAAGCCTCTTTCTCTATTCTTGAGTGTTCTAAAAGCTTTGTTCTTATTTTTCTTACTCTTTTGAGTATAAAGCTTTCATTATTTTTATACACTCACACACAAGGGCATTTGAAATTCATTATTTTATATATTGCCTATAGGCTTTTGTTGTTGTTGATTTAATCTTTTGTTCTTCTCCTACCCAACTCATATTTATTATTATTTTGGTAGAGAAGCAACATCAATCTTTTATTAATTTGTAAAAGGTTTGGATAGCCTTTAAATCCTCATTGTAAGGTTGAAGATAACTTTAAAATCTTCGGTTGTAAACGGTTGAGATAGCCGTAGTAAAATCTCATTTGCTTATTGGCAAGGGTTGTTTGCCAAACCTCGTTTGAGTCTTCTTAGTGAAGCCAAACAAGTTAGTGGAGGTTAAATCCTTCAGGAGGAGCCTCAAGGTACTGGAGTAGGGAGTTCCTGAACCAGTATAAAATCGCTTGTGTCATATTTTTATCTTTTATACTTTTCTTGCTCTTTTTCCGCTACTACTTTACGCATAAGTTTTTGTTTTTACGAATGACTTACTAACACCCTAATTCACCCCCCCCTCTTAGGGTGTAAACCGACTTTCAAATCCTGCTTTCCATATGGTCACGCCGTCTCCCCCCAAGATCTCACCACAAACGACGACCCACCCCCACCCTACTCCTATTCCCAGCCCAACCCGCCCAACAACACCCTCCCCGCCCCCCTTCCCATTCCCAGGCCTAGCCCTTGGGCTTTCCCACAGCCCAGCCCCCCAACCCACTGCCCAGCCCAATCCCGCCAGCCCAGCCCGCTCCCCCCCCTCTCCTCACTCCGTACGGCCCAACTCCCCTCCCACCCCTCGGCCCGTTCCAGAAACACAACCCTCCCAACCCGGCCCCAACTCCCAGCCCCCTCCAGCAGCCCACTCCGGCCCACCCAGCTCACGGCCCAACTCCTCGCCCCACCCCACACCCGATTCCCATCCCCACCCCACGGCCCACTACCCCCATCGGCGAATGCCCACCCCATGCAAACCCGCTCCAAGGCCGGTGTTTTCTGCCCAAAACAAATCTTGGACCTCCACACCACTACATCCATCTCCCCCGGCCCGATGGGTGGTCCGCGGGTGAGTTATCCAAGTATAAGGCCCGATGGGTGGTCCGCGGCTTCAATCAGCGTTTTGGCATCGACTACAGCGAAACCTTTAGCCCCGTTATTAAGCCTGCCACTGTCCGAATCGTCCTTAGCCACGCGTTGTCTCGAGGGTGGCCTATCCATCAGCTAGATGTCAAAAATTCCTTCCTCCATGGACAGCTTCAGGAAACCATGTATGCCAGCCAGCCCTCAGGGTTTCAGGATGCCGATCGACCCACCATGTTTGCCGGCTCAAGAAAGCTCTTTATGGCCTGAAACAGGCACCCCGGTCATGGTTTCATAGATTTGCAGGTTTCATTCAGACCATTGGATTTCGCGGGTGCAAATCTGATACATCTCTTTTCATCTTCACGCATGCATCGGGGACCGCCTACCTCCCGTTATATGTTGATGACATCATGCTCACTGCCTCTTCCCCAGCACTCATTCAGAAACTCAAGGCTGAGTTTGCTATGACAGACATGGGTGATCTGCATTTTTTCCTTGGCATCAATGTCCATCGCACAACCATGGCCTCTTCCTTCATCAGACACAGTTCACCCACGACATCCTTGAGCGGGCAGGGATGGTCTCGTGTCGCCCTATATCCACTCCAGTAGACACAAAAGCAAAGCTCTCTTCCTCCTCCAGCACGGCACTTCCAGATCCTTCTCTCTACAGGTCCATAGTTGGTCCTTTGCAGTATCTCACATTCACTCGACTTGATATCACTTATGCCGTCCAGCAGCTCTGCCTCCACCTTCATGCGCCTCGCGACACTCATCTCACAGCCATGAAGCGAGTTCTACGTTATCTTAGTGGCACCGCCACTCACGGAATCTATCTGACCCGCTCCACGACAGACTATCTCCAGGCTTATTTTAATGCTGATTGGGCTGGATGTCCTGACACCAGACGTTCTACTTCCGGGTACTGTGTTTTTCTGGGCGATAACCTGATTTTTTGGTCATCTAAGCGCCAGGCCACCACGTCACGGTCCAGTGTAGAAGCAGAGTATCGAGCTGTGGCTAATGCAGTTGCGGAGACATCCTAGATTCGGAATCTTCTACTTGAGCTCCAGCACGCGCCACTCTCGTCTTCTGTGACAATGTCAGCGCCGTCTACCTCTCATCAAATCTGGTTCAGCACCAACGCACTAAGCACGTTGAGGTCGACATTCACTTTGTGCGTGATAAAGTCGCACTCGGACACATAAGAGTACTTCACGTGCCTTCTTCATCTCAGTATGCTGACATCTTCACCAAAGGACTGCCCTCACTGCTCTTCCTCGAGTTCAAGTCCAGTCTGGGCATCAGACCACCTCCACACCCAACGTAGCCGGGAGCATGTTAAATATATATTCTTTATTTAATGTAAATATATTGTTTCCTATTATTTTCTCCTACCTTGTATAGGATTAGGAATCTCTTGTTTATAAACACATGTACTCCCACATATTCAATCAAGGAAATTAATCTTTCTACAGGTACCATGGTACCGTAACAGGTACTGTGTCAGACCCCAGCCGCTCTTTTTCTTGTTTTTTATCCCGATTTGAATCCCGGAATGATTCTGATGTCTTGTGTGTTGCATGACGGTAATTGGAAGGTATTTACACCCGACACTAGACCGCTATTTGTATAATACGATAATTATTCGATTGTTATTGTCCTCTTATCATATAATCTTGGTATGTCTTGGGTCACACGGGTCGCGGGGTTACAGGTTGAGAGAGAAAGAAAGGGCGATCGTATGAGAGTTTAGGTTCGGCGTGCGTATGTGTGCGTAAATCACATGTATGGTGAGCATATATGTGTAGGATTTCGTGCTCTATAAAAAATATTACAAATTGTGCGAAAGAAAGAAAAATTCTAAGTGTGTTCAATTCAATTAATTTAAAGATTGGTATGAATCAAAAAACAAAAATTAAATATTTAGAAATTATATCAAAAGTTTTACAAAACAAGAGGTGACAAAAATATTTTATTTTATTTTATGAAATAGTACACAATGTAATCAATTATGGGACAAAGATATTTTATAAATACTCAACCAAAAAAATCAAATAAATTCTCTCTTTTTTATTTATCCTAAATTGAACGTAACACTCTAAGTCCAAACTAAACTTCTCGCATTTCTTTAACTAATGAATTCAATAAGATGCATAACTTTTTTATGTACATGAATTTCAAGTAACAATTTTAATTTTTACTCAACTCCTGTGTCAAAATTTTAAAAAAATACAGTGCATGAATGAAATAATAAAGATATAAGAGCATTTGCAATGGGGGTTGAAATCCACCACACCGCGAAGCCATTGCAAAATGACTAATGGAAAAGCAGTCGCAGAACTTGCAGCTGAAGTGCCGCCCCATCGGTCGTGAAACACGGTGGATCTACATGGGCAGCCATCCATTGCAACGGGCTGCCGCGTCGGTTCGATTTTATTTTTTAAAAAAAATTCAATCTATAAATTTAACAAATCGTCCACTTCAATTCATCCACTCTCACATTTAGTTCATTCTTTTTCTAAATTTCTCTTCATCTTTCTCATTTCACTCGAAAAAAATGACTCTTCCTCCAAAAAATGATGAGGTTGTGGATATGTTAATTACGGCGGTCAGTGTACCATGAGCATTTGCCTTACATCTAAGCGGAGATGTAAAATGAAATCGCTCGACATGTTGCGACAATTACCGCTCCCATTCCACGTAGATGGTTATACATTTGTCGGGATCTTGAGCAGGCTGATTCATGTTTATTTGAAGTTTATTTTTCAAATGTTTTGTATTTTTTTGATGACCAGTTCCGTCAGTGCTTTCGAATGCGTCGTGTATTATATGCTTGGATTGCGGATATACTCGCTGGTCGTGATGTGTATTTCCAATAGTGGCCAGATGGTGTTTGACTAGAGGGCCTATCAAGCCTACAGAAGTGCACAATCACGATTCAACAGCTCGCATACGGAACTTGCGCTGACATGTTCGACAAGTACCTTTATATCGGGAACTCTGCAGGTCAAGACTGTTTGCAGCATTTTTCCGAGATGTAATTGAAGCTTTCAAGGACACGTACTTTCAAAAGCTGGTTGTCTAAGACGTTTTGATCTTAGTTCATATGCATGAGCATGGGGTTCCAGGGATGATTGGTAGCCTAAATTGTACGGTGGAGTGGAAAAATTATCCAATGGCATGGAGGTGTGCATCCAAAAGCGGTTACAAGGACTCACACACGAAGATTATGCTCGAGGTTGTTGCCGACCATCGTCTGTGGATCTGGCTTGCATACTTCGGAGTAGCCAGATCGAACAATGATCTGAACATGATCAATGGGTCCCCTTTATTAAAGGATGTGTGCGCTGGACGTGCGCAAGTTGTGCTCTTCACCGCCAATGGCCGCCAATACAGAATGAGATATTATTTGGCGGATGTGATCTATCCACAATGACCAGTATTTGTGAAAACAATCACGTGTGCGACAAATCCAAAGACAATATTGTTCTTGTAGAAACAAGAGTCGGTACAGAAAGATGTGAAACGTGCCTTCAGAGTCCTCCAAGCACAGTGGTAGATAGTGAAAGACCCCGCACGCCCGTGGTACCGATCATTCATTTCGGGCATCATTTTGCGTAAAAAAATAATGATCACATGATAGTTGAAGACGAGGGAACCAACATCACTCGTTTTTACAGATGAGGGGGCCGCATCCGTCGTCCGTGGTCCAGCGGCTACAGGGCCACCTCTCGATTTACAAGATTTTGCAAATCGACGTGCAAGTATACATGATGAATGAAGCCATGCTACCCTCCTGCATGATTTGATCGAAGAAATTTTGAACCACAACAATACTTAATTCTAAAATTAATTACTCCCTCCATCTCATTTCTTTCTTTACAAAACACTATTCGAATTTACGAAAACCTTTATTTATTAATGTTTTTTCATGAAAAATATGATAAAATAAAATATTTTTGCCATTATTTGTTTTGTTAAATTTTGATATAGTTTTTAAATATGTAAGTTTTAATTTTTTATTTTTATACTAATATTTAAATAAATAGATTGAAAAACTTAAGATATTTCTTCATTTCGCACAATATAAAGAAGCTATGAGACGGATGGAGTATCAATTTTTTAATTTTAATTTTATTTTGGTGTATTTCATATTTTATTTTGATCTTATTTTAAAAAAGATTGTCAATCTTAGAGCCTGTTCTTTAGGGCTTAAACTCTTAACTTCTAATTCTTTCCAGTTTCTTCCAAGTATTCTCGTTTTCTTTATACTCTTTCTACTCCCCAACCAATTACTCTAAAAAGGATATGTTTTTAATGTGATTATTGTTGTTGTTGTTGTTATTATTATTATTATTATTATTATTATTATTATTATTATTATTATTATTATTATTATTATTATTACACTTGTTATGTTCATAACTATAGTTTATAAATTATTTTTTTCATCTCAACATTTTTACGATTCACACCCATTATTTTTTTCTTCAACTTTTTAATATAAATAAGACAATTTTGTGTTTTAATCTACATGATAAAATATTAAAACATCATTGTTTTAAACTCTATTTAAAAAAATTATGAATAAAATAGTTACATAAAATGTTTTATTAATCTAACTTTATATATAAGATCCCTCACTTTTACTTTTATTATTCATTTTTTTCTCATTTTTCTAATTTTAAAAAAAAATTGAAAGTCAAAATAATTTAGAGAAAAATAATAAAATAGGATTAAAACATAAAAACTATGAAAAAATGTTTTATGTCTTTATTTCAAAAATAGGAGTTACAATTAAAATGAAATGTCAATCATGAAAGAAAAAAAATATGTTTAATTATATTATGTAATAGGTTTAATATTTTTAAAAAAATCTTGTACCATATGAAGTATAATTACAAATATATTATTTATAACAAATACTGTATAAATAAATTGAGATGCAATGTAACATTAATAACTTTTTAAAATTTAACATATTGATATATGTGTGTGTGTGTGTGTGTGTGTGTGTGTGTGTGCTTACTTTATACTCCATCCGACCCGTTTTAAATTGTTTGTTTGAATTTTTGGGCATACTTAGGGAAAATAAAAAAATAGAGTTGATTTTCCGAAATTGCCATTATTTTTAAAGAGAGATGACGATGAATGAAAAGATAAGGTGGAGAAGGGTGACTTATTTTAGTAGTTTAGGTATTTTACTCATAAAAGTTTACGATAACAAGTAACGGACAACTTATTTTGGAACGGAAATGAAAGACAAACATGCAATTTAAAATGGAACAGAAGAAGTATTATAACTATTTTTCTACAAAGGTAGTTTTTTTGTGTATGAAAAATAACAATAATTTTTCTTCTTAAAAGCATTAATTAGGATAACGTGATGATGATAATGATGATAATAATAATAATTTATAATAACAAAAATTAGAATGAAAATAATATAAAAATACAAAATAAATTTTTTCAAATTTTTTTTAAATTTTTTAATTTTTTAAAGTTTTTTCAATTTCTTCCAATTTCTTCCAATTTTCTTCTAACATCAGTTTTAAAGAAAATGCTCTTACTATTTTTTTTAATTAAAAAAGTATATATTTTATTTTTTATAAAACTTCGAATTAAAAATGATGAATAACGTAAACAAATGGAGTTGGGGCGGGGCGAGAAATTCTCCCATGTAAATGGTCCAATAACACAAACATTCTAAACAAACGATAGGAATGAACGAAACAAAGGAATTAAATAGTGTTACTTTAGGACAAACCACGAGACTCCACAAACTATCAACTCCCCCTGCCTTACAACATTATATTCAGTACAGTACCCCACCCCACACCCTGCGCATGGTAATTGGTAAACCCTAACCCACAGTCAGACAAAAAAAAGCCTATCCGAGCTCAAGTTCGAAGTGACACAAAGTAACCCCTGCCCTACAACCCTAGGGCAGACCTAGTTTTAGTAGGTCACCTACCCTAGCAGCTGGAGTTTTAATTTCAAATAATGATTACACATAATAAAGTGGGTGGGTGGGGGGATCTTTTCCCGCAGTCCGAAAATCTTTTTGATAGTTTGACGAATGTCAACCATGCAAAGATCGAAAAGAGACCGCTTTCTCGCTCAATCATTGTCCCCGCGACCGCCGCCGTCATTTCCGCCGGCGCCGCCGTATTTTGTCGCCGCCGCCCCGTCGTCATCATTGCTGCTGCTGCCGCTTCCCTCGGTCGTCCCATCATCATCATCTTCTAAGGCGATGCTTTCCAGACCGAGGAGCAGTGTGGGGTCCACTCCGCAGCCGAAGATCGGCGCCGGGAGAGTCAGCGTCCGGCCGTCGCGCGGCGGCGAGAACACCACCGGCATGTACTCCTCCGCTTCGCTCGGGAACCTCGAGTTCTTGAAGTGCTCTTTCAATGCTTCTATTCCCTTTTCATTTTTTCAAAAATACATACAATCATTTTTTTTAGTGGGGTATAAATCAAATTACTCTGTAATGATTTAAATATTAAAAAATATTAGGAAATTCGAAATTTCCTTTAAAAAAAATGGCCAAAGTAATCCATATCCATATTGAATAGAAGTGGAAAACCTTAGACTATTATGGAGTAAGGGTGGACACGGTACAGGTACGGTACCGTGACCGGAAATAGTACCGCCGGTACCGGTACCGTTACCGTCAGCCGGGACGGTCCACCGGTTCCGGGAACCGGTACCGGTACCGCCCACTCCGGTACCGGTTCCGGTGCCCATTTTTCGGTACCGGCACCGGCGGTACCGGTTCCGGTACCGTAATTAATTTTTTTTTATTTTTATTTTTTATTTCATTCTTTCCTTTATTAATTTCATTTTTAGAGTTTTTTACTTCATCCTTTCTTTTAACAATTACACATTTACAATTCTACATTTTAAAAATTTAATAAAAAAGCAAAAAAAAAAAGAAATTATGGGTGGCCGAAACGGTACCGGAACCGGAACCGCCGGTGCCGGTACCGGAACCGCCGGTACCGGCCGATCCGGTACCGGTACCGGTACCAAGGGGTGGCGGTACCGGAACCGGCGGTTCCGAAACCGAAACCGTCCCGGAACCGTACCGTGTCCACCCCTATTACAGAGCATTAAAGCCTTAGCGTTGGAGTTTTCAAAGTAATATGCACCGTTAAAATTTTATTCAAAATGCTAACGCTAATTTTTAATGTTTTTAAAATAATATGCATCGTTAAAATTTTATCCAAAACGCTAACGTTAAACTCTGCCGTAAATAACCTTTTGAAAATGATAACGTTACCCTCTAATATTATTCCCACACAGATCCTTAGTAAACCTATAATGATAGAGTACAAAAATATAATTTCCACAAGTTTATTTGACAGGAACAAAATGGACACACAACACAAGTTTTTTCCAAGTGAATTTCAACTTTTCCTCCATTTCTTTCCTATTTCCTTTCTTTCCTCCTACCCAAAAATGAAAATTTATCAATTTCTTTTCAACTTCCCCCCCCCCCCCTTACGGCCCTACCTCCTCACTTCCCTCCCACTTTCCTTCAACCAATTCAAACATACAATAAAAATTTAGGGGTTGTTTGGCAACTTCTGAATGAGTAAGTGCTGAACCAGTAAGAGGTCTGAACCATTAAGAGCTAGTATATTGCTTAACTATTCAGAGGCAAATGTCTGATCAATTCAGATAACACCTCTTAACCATTCAAACTCTGTATAATACTTAATCATTCAAAGGCAAATTTCTTAACCATTCAGACATCTGAACCATTAAGAGGCTGAAACAAACAGTTTGAACCATTAAGTGCTGAATCATTCAGACATCTGAACCATTAAGAGGCTGAAACAAACAGCCCCTTACTCTAGAGTAAATTGTATGTTTGGTTGAAGGAATAAACTTTTTCATCTCTAATTTAGAGACGGAATTTTCTATCTCTAAAAATAGAGACAGCGTATTTGGTGGCAGATGAGTTTGCGCCTCTAGGTTGCCGCTAAATCTATATTAGCGGCGGATTTTAGAAGATTAGAGGGGACTCTGCCCCCTCTTCTTTTTGCAATTATTTGAAAAATGTTAGGGGAACACCAAAGGTGTACCCCATTTGTCCCCCACCCCATCCTCCACCACATAAATGGGCAAGTATTTTAAAAAAAATTAATAAATAAAAAGATGATAAAAATAGGTAGTGGAGAAGGGGGTGGGGGACAAATGGGGTGTACCCCTAGCATTGCTCCAATTATTTTTGTAGTGTATGTCGTCTCAAAATGAATACTCCCTCCGTTCTAAAATTAATTTCTTAGTTTGACTTTTGCAGTCAAACTTTTTAAACTTTGATCGTAGATTAAAGAAAAAAAATTGAATTTTCATATAAATTTATTAGCAATAGATTCATTTTGGAATATAGTTTTGAAATATATAATTTTTATAAAATATATTTATATATAAATTGAGATATTGAGCATTGAAAACCGTGGAAAGTGAAATGAGAAGTTAATTTTAGGACGGAGGAGTATTATCGTTACTAACATTCTTTGAATAACTTTTATTCATTTACATATTTTGATTGATAATATAATAACATAAAATTTTCTCGTCACTTATTATTTTATACTTCCTTCGTCCCTAAATAAATTACACTTTACACAAAATGAAATAAATTTTTTTATGTTTTCAAATCATTTTAATTAATTATTAGTATATAAATAAAAATAAAACTTTTGTTTTCAAAAAGTACATTAACAAATTTATAAAACAATAAATGATAATAATATTTAATCTTAACAAATATTAAAAAAACAAACAAACAAATAAAAATTCTGATGATTTTTGAATAATTTATTATAGGACAAAGAGTAAAATCTTGAACCTTCTTTTAAATAATGTAATTTATACTTTTTATTCTTATAAAAATTGTAATATCAAATATCTATATATACTACCAAAAAAACACTATGAAATATCAACATAAAATATGAAGTTTCCAAGGATGGATTAAAAATCTAAAACTTTTATTGATGTACTTTTTACTATGTTTTATTTCTAAAATGATAAATTTCTTATAGTAAAAGACCAAAAAAACTAAGTCAGATTTTAGTTTAAAAAGAGCTGCGACAGAATATGTTTTAGTGAACCAAGGCGGGAGGGTTTGAGAATCGATCCTAAAGTTGAGAATCAAAATTTGGAGCTGACATGACTATATTATTTTAACAAATACTGCGTAAGTGATGTAAATAGACTAACAAAGTAAATAAAGTTTGACTTTGTGAATAATAATCAAGAAATTTATTTGTGGACGGAGTATATATATGTGTGTGTGTAAATGTATGTATGTATATATTACTATATGTATGTATGTATGTATGTATTTATGTATTTATGTATGTATATATATATATATATATATATATATATATATATATATATATATAGACACACACAGCTGGTCAACATCGTCTGTGGCACAATAAAAATGATGGATCCTATGGGTATAATTATTTGCGTCTATGATTTTTAAGCTCAAACAATATGCAGTCGTCTCCGATCCGATCCGTATATTAGTGTTGATACTGTTGCGCTTGTCGTTATGTTGCACTCCGTACGTTTATGCAGCATTTGATTTGAGAACACGGCACAGTTCTTTTATGAAACAATCTTAGAAATTTCTAGGTGTGTTTCTGCACTTAAAACTCGTCAAAATTGTTAATTTAAAAGTGACCTGACATGGTTTTTGATGGATACCCAGGGGTATCCGGCCCAACAGGAAAACGGCCCAGCCCAACCACGCTAAGGCCACTTAGTTGGACCAAAGAGAATAATCTGAAGACCTAGGAAGGCCACCTCGGCGCCGGTTCACACACGGCCTCGGCAGGGTCGGTCATCCTCGAACCGTCCTCGGCCGACCTTCCATCAAGGGATTTCCGAAGACAGGGCACACACTCGGCCTCGGCCCGGGGTGCCAACAGACCAGGTCCAGACAAGAGAGTTGTCTAAGTAGTCGAGATCAAGGGGCCCACTATTGGACCCTGCCATACCTCAGACAAAGTTGTTCTAGCCACTCTATTTGTAACCTATTTTGTATAGCAATCCTAGGGATAATGATGCGATTGGACGCTGCCAGTGAACAACTCAATCTTCGTGGGACCAGGCCGTTGGACTCCAGACCAACAGTCGGGAACCCTATTTTTAATTCGCATATAAACCCTTTCCAACGGAAGGAAGACTTACGTTCTAACAAGCACAATAACATCCATATTTTACTTGACCCCAAACTTGTGCACTCTCGACTCGGTTCGATACTCTTCCGCCTAGTCACCTAGGCCCCCAGGTTCCTTAACCCAACAGTTTTTATATGTTTATAAGCTATCTTATAAGCTGTTTATAAGCGAAAAAACTAAGGGGGTGCCACTCTAGCCCTCTAGGCAAGTACTTATTAGTTTATTGTTAATACTTAGTTTTTAATTTATAAGCTATTTATAATTCAAATATGTTCAATAAAAATAAAATGACTTAAATGATAGATAAACCATTTGTAAATAATCAAAAATGGTGAGACAATTTTGTAAATAATCTGGTCAAAATAGAAAAACAAAAAACTAGCTTATAAATAAGTAGCGAAGACTTACTTATTTTTTCTGGCTTATAAACAATTTATAAACCAATTTTAAGCACAAAGAAATATGTCAATCAGCTGACTTATAGTTAAAATTACTTATAATCAGTTTTGACAAGCTTATAAGCACCGATAACCACCACTAAATAGATCTTAACCAATTATTTTTAGATCAATTGTTTTCTCTATTTTGACCAGAATATTTACAAAATTGTTGTCTTCCACCATTTAAGAGTATTTTTTACCATTGAAGTCATTTTACTTTCACAAAAAATGGAGGGAATACAACTTTATATTTATATGGTACATTTAATTGCTTTGTTAAGGAGAAAAAAGGTGGGTGAATATATATGTATGTAGATAGAAAGATAGATGGAAACCTGGATTCTTGCATAAGTGACTTGGCATATTTTTCTGGAGTTGAAAGAGTCCCAAGTTTGCAAGTGGAAAGCCTTGTGGAGTCTCCTCGCTGCTTCCGGGGATGTCATGTTCACAAATCCGTATCCCACATTGCACTTGTTTCTGCTCTTTCCATTTCACTTGTAAGCCCATTTTTTCAAATTGAAAAACCACTTTTGACAAGAAATAATTTTTGCTATTTAAAATTTAATTAGTTCATGAAGTTTTATTACTTTAATCTTACAAAATGTGTATTAAAAAATGTAAAAAAAATAAAGGTTTGAAACCCCGCTCTGTAATCTCGGGATTTCAAACTCATTTTCAGTAAAACTATGAAGTAAGTTAAGACTGAAGTGAGAGAGAAAGAAATTTTGAAATCTTGATTTGAAGTCCCTGGCTTCACGACCATTTTCAGTGATCTAAGCACAAATTATGAAAATTGCTCCGACTCACAAGACAATCTTACTTTTACTTTTCACTGTTTCCATAAAATGTTTTCACTTTTCATTTATAAAAAAGTTTATTTTACTACTCCCTCCGTCCTAAAACTTTCTTCCCAGAGGACTATTCCAACTTCAAAGGAATTTATATTTATTTGTGTTTTTTCATAACCTATATGATAAAATAAAATATTCTTATCACCACTTGTTTTGTTGAACTTTTGATGTAGTTTTTAAATATGTATGTTTTATTTTTTATTTCTATACCAATATTTAAATAAAATAGATTGAAAAAACTTGAAATTTTTCTTCGTTTTGCGCAACGGGGAGAAAGTTTTAGGACGGAGGCTCTATCACATAATATCTATGTATTATATTAATCTAATAATCACATTCAAAAATTACTTTTTTAAATATGAATGTTTTTTTATTATTTCTATACTAATACTTAAAGAAAAATAAGTTAAAAAACTTGAAATTTGACGAGAAGAGAGGGAGTGAGAAGTGCATACATGAAGTCAATTGGCAGGTAGACGAAATCATAGGAGGAAAAGGGGCGGTGGAGGCTGCTGCCGTCATCGTCGGCGCCGCCGCCGGCGGAGGAAATCTGATCGTTACAGCTAATGCAGTGGTTGTCCAGCATGCTCAGCAGTAGCTTCTGACTGCACCAAAAATCCCATCCCCCACCCCATATTTAATTAAATTCCACTATTAAAATTCTCCCATCCCCCAAAAAAAAATACTTATAGTACTCCTAAACTCAAAAAACTCTATTCCAAAAACTTGTCTACCCTACACTCTTTGGTTCGACCCAAACCCGAGCCGATTTATCTCCCGACCACCTCAATCCCCAATCCCACCCCTAATTGGGTTAATATTCCGAACAAATCTTTCACCAGATTAAACCTAATTGGGGTGGAATTCGTGGACGATAGAGTTTAAAGGGGTAAAAAATGCTTAAATTAACGTGGGTGTGTGTCAAAATAACCGGGCTGTTATACTCCTTCAGTCCCAAATTAACCCTCCTTATTTTTCTTTTTACCTTCCAAATTCATTCATTTTCTTCTCTCAAAAAACTTTTTGTTGCTCACCACATCGTTTTAATTTTCTTAAAGTTTGTCCCAGTGTATTTTATCGAGTTTGACTTTTTCAAGTAAAACTCGACAAACTTTGAGTTTCTATTAAATAAAAATCGTAATGTATTTTAACATAAAAATAACTTTAGGTAGTGTTTGGCAACTAGCATTTCATTTCAATTCATGCATTTCAATTCCAAAATTTGAAATCTTGAATTTCAAATGACAAGGAGAGGTACATGGATTTCAAATTAAGCTTTGTTATGAATGAGAAAAATTTGAATCAAATCCAAATTCAAAATTTTTAAGTTTCCCAAACATGGAATTTGAGCCAAATCCGAATTTGAAATCCAAATCCATGTTCCCAAACATACCATTATTGGATTTATCGTATTGAGAACTTTCAAAATTATATTTCATTATGCTAATATGCAATATAAATTGAGAGTAATTTATATGAAACTAAAACCTGTATTTGTTTGGTATGTTCTTTATCATCACAGTGGTTCTCAGGTCTCTACAATCTGAACCATTATCAATCTCATCCTCATTCATCATCACAAAACGAGGATCATAACCATCCACGTTGTTGTTGTTGTTGTTGTTGTTATTACCCTCATTCCACCACCTCCATTCTCTCCCGCCCTTCCCCTTCGGTTTCCCCGAACAACCCCCGCCTCCGCCACCGCCGCCCTTTTTCCAGCTCCTCTTGCCACCGCCGGAGCTACTGTTTTTCCTGGAGCTGGAGCTGGGGGAATGGTCTTGAACCCGCGGGAGCACGGCGGTGGTGGGGGAGGGGGGAGAAGATTTCGGCCGGGGGAATCTGCGGGAGTTTAGGCCGCCGGGACGGCTGAACTCGACGAGTAACGGACGGCCGTTGATTTCCTTGCTGTTCATCTCCGTTAGGGCACTTGCGGCGTCTCTAACGTCGTAGAATTCCACGAATCTTTGTTGCCTCTTCATTGGCGTCTCCCTCACTTCCTTCACGTCCCCTAATCATTAATTAATTAATTATGCTAATTTATTACTCCCTACACTAAATTCCGCAAAGGTAAAGGTGGAAAGAAAATAAATGATGAAAAATAGAGCATAGATGATAAATATTATTACTCCCTACAATAAATAATTTTACATTCACTATATTAATCAAAAAGTAAAATAGATTATTCCTAAAATATAATGAAAAAAGAATCTATTCACTCCCCCCATCCCACCAAGATTTACAACATAGTCTGATCCTTTCGTCCCTAAATATTTATCTATTTTTGACTTTTTCGATCAAAATTGATTAACTTTGATTCCAAATTAAATAAAAATGACACTTCCCCGTCTCTAATTTGATAACAATTTTTGTTTCTCTTCTCTAAATAAATTTTGTTTGTTTACGCAATTTCATTAGGTATTTGATAAAATAAAATATTTTTCTCCACTCTTGTTTTGTAGAACTTTTAACGTAGTTTTTTAATACTCCGTATATAACTTTTATTTGTTATCGATATACCGATTTGTAAATAAAATGATTTCAAAAGTGACATATCTCTCCTCGTATACTCCAATTTGTAAACAAATTGCGGGCAGAGAAAGTATTAGATATTGAAACAAAAATAATTTTATAGGATTTATAAAATAATGTATTTTCAAAATATTATTTTATCTAAAAGTCAAAAACAGTAAACTTAAAAACACAAAATTGAACAAATATTCTGTGACAAAGGTAGTAAAAAATATCTTAAATAGAACTAACACATAGAAAAAGTACTAAAATAAGACTTCCATATTTTTATTTCACAAATAAAAGTTCGCATTATGATAATGTAGCACTGTGCATGTGCATTTTATATCATGTTTAAGGATGATTGGTAATATAAATAAATTTTAACTCCTATTTCACAAATAAAAATATAAAACTCCCATTTCAGAAATAAAAATATAAAACTCTTATTTTGATGCATTTTTAATATTTTACTCTTATTTTAATATTTTTCCCGTTACAACATTCTTTATTATTTCAAAATCATGCAAATTTTTGTATATTTATATATTCCATTGATTATTTGATGAAATAAAATATATTTTTAAAAATTTTATTTTAAAGAACTTTTGATATATTTTTTAAATATATTAGTTTTACTAATTATTTTTCGTCAATTTTTATCAAAAATAAATTTAAAAAATTTGAAATCTTAGTTTGTTTTGCACAGATTATACCTTGAATAAATTCATTACGGAGTATATGTTACTCCCTCCCTCCAAGAGTATGCCTACCATATATTGGAAATTACGGCGTCTAATATTATCTTAACATAAATATAACGTTTAAATAAATCTTATTACCGTATATTGGAAATTACACAACTCCGTAATAAGGAGATTATAATTAAGACGTACCAAATGACCGGAAAATATCTCTGAGGTGGCGCGCGGAAACGTCGGGATCCAAATTGTGCAGTACCAAGGTACCCTGGTTGTTGCCATCCGGGATGCTACACGTGGCCGGAGCAATAAACTGGGCCCACACCGCCTGCCCGGCGATCAGTCCCGGTCCCGGGGCAGGAAGCGGCGGGGGAACGGCAGCAGCAGCGGCGCCGGACTCGAAGTGGCGGCGCAGGCGGTCCTGCTGCTGCATGTGCTGCTGCTGAATCTCCCCCGCCGCCCACTGCGCGTGGCGGAGGTCGTAGAAGTGGACCGTCACGATCCCCTCCCGGACCCGGTCCATCTGGACGGCCCGGACGTCGCCGAACACCTCCAGCTCCCGCCGCACCCGCGTCTCGCTGACGTCGGCCGGGAGCATGCTGACGAGTATGGTCCGGGTCTGGATCGGGCTCCGCGGCGGGAGGCAAGGGGCGTGTAACGGCGGGTCCGGGGCGTACCCGAAGACCTCCGCCGCCGGCGGAGGAAGGGGGAGAGGGGGAGAGGGGAAGTAATTGGGATAATAGAAATTGCATAATTGAACTGAAGGAGGGGAAGGGTAAGGGTACGGATTCACGGGGAAGAATTCTTGGGCTCTGGGATCAAGATTTCCCGGGAAAAGGATGGAGCCGGGGTCGGCCATGGCCGGAAAGCCGGAGAAATGAATACGGTAAGTAGGTTTCCGGCGAAAAACAGCCCTCTCTCTAGTCTGGTGCTAGGCTTGAACGGCAGAGGCCTTTTTTGGAGTGTTTACCATGAAGATCAGAAGCCATAAATAAAAAGACACAAAAATGGGAATGTAAAAAATCCAACAGTTGAGTTGACACTTGAATTGCCCCTAGCACATACTGTTCTCAAGCGTTTTATAAGGTGTACAATATATGGAAAATGCTACTCTCCCTTCCTCACTTTTGATTTTTTTTTTGTTAAAATTGGTAAACTTTCAACTTAAATTAAATAAAAATTATACTGATACAAAAATGATTTTATTATTTTATTATATCAAATATTTTTAAAATATTATTTTATCTTATTAACACACAATATATATTTTTGATGGTGTAAATATAGCGGGGTGGGTTAACCGGGTTTGACCTTGACACACTCGACCCGTAATATAAAACACACAACAAGAACACAAAGTATGACCTAGACCGGATAAATCTCCTCAGCCCGAATTATATTTCTTACTCTATCTCAAGAGTGAACTTTAGTGAGGGAAAAATTGGATCTCCTCCTCTATCCAATATCATCATATTTATAGAGAAGGATTTGTGACCTTCCCCTGTTCATCCATGGACAAAATAGGAAGCTCGTGGGAAGGTCACTGTAGATAATGGAAGCACTGTACAATCATGGACTTGCTACTAATACAACCAAAAAGCACTGTTCAATCAAAGACTAGAATGGATATCCTCAATCCAATCAACCCTGCAAAATGACAAACATCCCTTTCACTGTGTGCCTCGTGATGGATGACCAGCGGGGTGTCCCCTTGACCTTTGACGTGGTTCACCATGCCTAAGAGACCGGACCAATGTTAGCCAAGTAAAGTGATATGACCGGCCACCTTTTTCTTAAAGGTTGACTGGTCATTTCTTGAGCACAACCCGTCTCTTTGGTCTTCTAGAATGTCCTTTGTAACATTAGGCGACATTTTGGCTAACGCCCAAAATGTGACCGGTCACTTTTTTAGTGGAAGTGACCGGTCAAAAGTTGACCCGTCCCAATCGAAGAGTTAACCTCATTTGGTGATTGATAAAAGTGACCGGTCATATTTTGACCTGTCCCTTTCGGTTGTCCGGGTCGGGTATAGGGATATACCCATCAAGAAGTCCTCCACTTACCAGCCTTGTGAGGAAGTCATCAAGGGCGGGAAGTATACTTATGTTAACCCATCACCTTTGAATTCAACAAGTCTTCTCTCATGACCTGTCCTTTTGAATCACCAGGTCTCTCTCATGACCTGTCCTTTTGAATCACCAAGTCCCTCACATGACCTATCCTTTTGAAATCATCAAGTCATTCCCATGACCTGTCTTTCTTTGAAATCATCAAGTCATTGCCATGACCTGTCCTTGTTTGAAATCGTCAAGCCATTCCCATGACCTGACCTTCTTTGAAATCATCAAATCTTTCTCTTTCAAGACCTGTCCATTTCTTGGATTCACCGTCTTCATACCAGACCTGGCATTTTTGGATTTGTAGACTATGAATCGTTACCTGTCCGTTTGGATTTGTGGGAGTCCAAACGTTGAGCCTGGCCTTTTAGTTTTGGAATTTCCCTCCAAAACCTTTCACCTTCCACATTCAAAATTCAAAATTCCCCCCTCACCATTACCTTATCCACGTGTCAACTCCTCAGCCTCCCACCTGTCGCCTCGAACTCCAAACCGCCTCTCTCTCTCCTATAAATACTCCTCCAACCCATCTCATTTCTTCACTTCTCTCCTTCGTTTCTCTTGATTTGCCCGGTCTGCTTTCTCTCTCTAGCTTCTCACCAAGTAAGTGCTCCAGTCCTCCTAGTCTTTTATTTTTCATCTTCTCTTTTTTAACCGGCAACATCATGTCTTCTGATAGCCAAAACATATCCGGTCAATCTTATGGGTCAGGCTCTCAGCCCTCTTCTTCTTCTCACTCTGAGTCTTCTTCTCCTCCTGTCACTCCTTTAATTCGCCGCCCCTCTCACCAATCTAGCTCCCAGGCCCAGGAAATAGTTGCCCAGGAGCCTGTTCCTTTGAACCAACTGCCCGGTCGATTCAATCCCAAGGTCCTCAGCTGGGAGCAATGGGAAGAACGACTGGGATCTTTGGGCTTCCTAGCCCTTGATGTTAGAACGGTATTCAAAGAGTCCTCTAGGGTTACCAAAAAGGTCCTGGACGAGGTACGCTCTGTCCTTCCACCAGGATATAAAGTTATTTCTAACACCACCTGGCCCAACATCATAGAACCCCACCAAGGAAACCGGTTGGGTTTTCACATCGCTTCGCTAGAGGGGGGCATTATCTTTCCTCTTCGCCCCCTCCTTATTGAAATCTGTAAAAAGTTTCATATTTTGCCCGGTCAACTTACTCCAAACGCTCACCGGTTCTTAAATTGTTTTGTTAATATTTGTGAAAATCTAAAAATCAACCCTTCCCTTGAGCTTTTCCTCCACATGTACGAAGTCTTGCCCGGGACTAGTAACTGCCCGGGCTTCGTCTATTTCCATTCCCGCAATAAGAGGGGGTTTGTGACCGGTATTCCCCCCAGCCATAAGAGATGGAAACAAAGATTCGTTTTCATTGAGTTTCCCTCTGACCAATTTCCTTTCACTAACCCTGAGTGGGCTGACCGGGTAATAAAACCTGAAAGGGTTCACCCGGAGCCTACCCTTGAGCTTGAAGATGCCTGCGAGAAACTTCTCAAGGGTGATCCTGTAACCGGTAAGCCATACGCCTACGGTGGATGGGTATACCGGTTACCTAACCCGGATGGGGGTGAATCTGCGACCCATGACGCAGAAGATGACCGGGCAAACTCCTCAGATGGTCATGCTGAGGCCAGTTCTCCTCGTCCAGGTCGATCATCTTCTCTTAAGCTTCTTACTTTCATTTTCTTTATTTATGTACAAGGCTTAAGAACTAACCGGCCATTAGTTGCTTTGTTCTTTTTTTAGACATGAACTTCAACAGGATGACCACCATCATTGAGGATGATGACGATGATGTCCAAGTCCTCAACTCCAACCGGGCTCCTCTCTTCCAAGCCTTCTTCTCCTCCTTACTTCCCTGAAATGGATGGGGCCACAAGTGCCCGGTGTAGCCCTATCCATGAACAGAGCCAAAAACTGAACTCTCCTCCAGCCACCCATCTCTTTGAAAGTGACCGGGTCCCTTATCCCAAGAAGGATGTCAAGGCCAAAGGGAAGGGGACCGGTCATTCTTCTTCTCAGAAAAGGAAGAGTTCCCACAAGACTTCCAGGGGGGAAAGGAGGAAAAAGGTCAGGCTATCAGATCTAGAAGGGGAGTCCATTGAAGTGACATTTTTATCCTTGGCCCAAAAACTCAGCAAGGTACCAACTCTAATTTTCCTCCCGGTTTAATTATTTCCTTTGCTTTTACTGACAAGCTTGTTTTCCAGGTTGGAGTTCTATCCGAAGAAGTTGGCCGGTCACTCCTGGAGTCCAAGGACCAGGTCTCCGAACTTACCCTCCTTCTTGATTCTGCCAAGTTGGAGATCAATGACCGGGCCGAGAGGGAGAAGAGACTTGAAGAGGAGCTGAAGGAAGAGAGGGCCAGGCTAGATGAAGAAAGAGCCAAGCTGGTGGAGGCGAAGAGGAAGTTGGTAGAGCTGGAGGATGCCTTGGCCCAAGCTGAAGAGACTGCCCGGTCAAAGGAGCAATCCTTTCCTGATGATGCTGCACGATGGGCGGCCGGGCATCATGTCGAGACTGCCCGGTCCATTCTAGTTGGGCCAGAGGAGACAATGGCCTTCTTCAAGACCATGTACAAGGAGCCGGAGGGAAAAAAGATGATAACCGATATCGGTTCATATGGTTTCCAATGCGGTCAGAAGGATGAGAGGTCACTCCTCTACTCCAGGCTTCAGAAGAGGGACCCTTCCTTTGACCCGGCCAAAGTGAAGCTTCCAGCCCTGTACGAGGAAGAGCCGGCTCCCCCCTTTCCCCTTGAGTAGGTTAGGGTATGTTTTCAAACACTAAATTTTCCCAAGGCCTGGGGGATGTCCGGCCTACTTTTGATTTGTATGAAACTTAAATCCTCTTGGCACGCCTTTATCTTTTACCGGTCGATCTGCTTCAATTTGCATGGTTGAACTTCTTTTCTATGCATGGTTATTATTTCTTGAATGATAGCTTTTCTTTTCTTTTTCTTGATCGCCTTTGGATGAACTTCCAAGTCAATAAAACTAACCGGCCTTATACCTTAGGAATCGTCTTAAAGAACGTCCAGGCCATCTCATGTCCTGGTCTTGAAAACGCCCAGGCCTCATTGGCTTGGTTGACAATTTTATTGAATATGCTTGATTCCAAGTCAAAAGAAGTAACCGGCTTTATCCTTTGTAGTTGTCCAGGTCACCTTATGTCCTGGTCTTTGGTTAACGCCTTAGAAATGTCTAGGTCTGGTAGGCTTTGTTGACAGCGTCCAGGTCTTTTCATGTTCTGGTCAATTCCATCTCTTGAAAATGTCCAGGTCATGTTATGTCCTGGTCAAGTACAAGCCTTGAGAACGTTCAGATCACTTTATGCCTGACTAGTCTTCTGGACCGGCTTGTGTCTAGGTTGAACTGCAACAAACGTCAGGTCATCTCATGTCCTGGTGTAGTAGGCTAGGTTGGAAGTTTTGAAGACCACTTTAGACGCAAGGCTTGAAAACTTCCAGGTCATCTCATGTCCTGGTTTCTTGTCTTGAAAACGTCTAGGTCAGTTTCTTCCTCGCCTGTTTTCTGACCCAGTCAATTTCCAGATTCTAATGGCTTGGTTGCAATATGTAACCAGCATGACGTCAAATTTCCTGTCCAGGTGCCGGGTCAAAAATTTGACCGGTCAAAACGGAAGGTTTTCAGATTTGCCTGATTTCATCAAAACCGCTAACTAAAAAGTGACCGGTCACTTTTCTCAAATTTGACCGGTCAAATTTTAATTTTTTCCCATTCGCATTTTCTTGTCAATCCAGAACATCAAAAAGTGACCGGTCACTTTTGACCATGCCACTTTCTTTTCCCCCTCTGGCCTGGGTGTCATGCCTAACAGCAACCTTGCTCAAATTTCGAACGAATAATCCGAAACGGTTTTGGAAACATCAAGTCTCAACATCAAGACCCAAACTTTCTTCGGAGATTTTGACCATGTCCTATGATCGCGAACCCTCTCCAAGGTTCAGCCCTCTTCCAGGCAACACCCTTCTTCCAGGGCCCCTCTTCCAGGTTTTAAGTTTTTTAATGTGCCATTCTCTAATCATTAGGTTGACCTAGCCAACCCAATCTTCCCACGTGGGGGTATGCCGGTGAGAACCAGCCCTCATCCAATCTTACATGTCCATATGTTATGCGTTTGAAGTGAATTCTAGTCTTCCCTAGACCCTTCAATCCGCAAAGGATGGCTCATGCAAGACGGTAATCGTTTTTTACTTTGGCATCTTTTTGCCCCTATCTAAATGAAAATTTGGTAGGGATCCATGTAAGTATGGACGCGAGTCCTCTTCCAGACCCAGCCTATCTCAAGGCCATACCTCAACATCAAGGCCCCTATCTCAAGGGTTTATCTTTTTTTTTACCTTGCCTCTTACATCAAGACATTAGTTTAGTATTACTGACCCAGCAACACAAGTATTGAAGAAATCTCTTATTTATCATCGAAGGGGTATTACAAATACATGCCCTGCCAATTTGGTCTATCGGTAGAATTTTCTAAGGTGGTGGGAATTCCAGCACCTTTCCAATTCTCGACCTTCCATTGTTTCCAACTTGTATGTCCCTGGGCGTAGTATTGCCTTGACCATATATGGACCTTCCCATTTCTTCGCAAGCTTTCCACCATCACCCGGTTTGCTGGCCTCCCTTCGTCTCAGGACCTCATCACCGACTTGGAAATAACGAGGCCCTACCTTGTTATCATGGTAGGCCTTGGCTGCTTGCTGGTACTCTATCATTTTAGCCTCAGCAACCATCCGCCTTTCCTCCAACAAATTCAACTCTGCCAAATGGTCCTCCTCATTCCCTTTCTCCTTATAGATCTTTTCCCGGAAGGTCATTATCTTTGCTTCAATAGGTAGTCTGGCCTTACATCCATAAGTAAGGACGAAAGGTGTCTCCCCGGTGGCCCTTCTCGAAGTGACTCGGTAAGCCCAGATGATATGTGGCAACTCCTCTAGCCAATTTGTTCCTGCCTCACCCAACCGCTTTTTAATCCCATCGACTATTGTGCGGTTCGCATTCTCCACCTGACCATTCCCTTGCGGGTAGGCCACGGAAGCCTTGTTGTGAGTAATCCCGAAGTCCTCCAAGTATTTGGTGAACCCTGGATTCCGAAATTGAGGCCCGTTATCCGTCACAATGTTTCGAGGAGACCCAAACCTGGTGATTATATTCTTCCAGACGAAGCGCTGGCACTGCTTGGTTGTGATGGTTGCACATGCCTCGGCTTCTACCCATTTTGTAAAGTAGTCGATAGCGACCATGACATACTTCTTCCTCCCTTGAGCTTGAGGGAAGGCCCCAATGATGTCCATCCCAAACCTTGCGAATGGAATAACATTGGAAACTGGGTGGTAGTATGTTGCAGGCCTTCCCGGAAATTTGTAGAACACCTGGCAAGTTTTGCACCTTTGTACATACTTCTCACAATCTTGGTTCATTGTAGGCCAGAAGTAACTTAGCAACATGATCCTTTGTGCGAGTGTCCTGGACATTTGATGGGCTGCACAGACACCCTCATGAACTTCGGCGATCACTCTTTCCGCTTCCGCTCTTGTCAAGCATCTCAGCATCGGACCGCCAAATGCTCTTTTATATAGCCTTCCATCAAGCATTTGGAACCTTGGAGCCCTCAACTTTATTTTTCTTACCCTATCTTCATCCTCAGGGAATTGCCCGGTCATATAGTACCTGACCAAGTCATCTATCCAAATATCATCTGGCTCCACTCGATCTGGATTGGGCTGTTCATCTTCCTCTATCATGCTAACAGAAAACCCTTCAATGCTGGCTTTCTCCAGCGTCTCAATCCTGGCCAGCTTGGACACATGCTCCGGGGCTGCTTGCGTCAATTTTGATAGCAAGTCAGCATTAGTGTTTTCCCCCCTAGGGATTTGCTCCATCACGTACTCAATCAGATCCTTCAATAATGCCCTTGCCAAGTCTCTGTACTTCTGCATCTTCTCTCCTTTGGCCTCCATGTTGCCATTGATGTGGCCTACCACCAAGCTTGAGTCGGATTTGATCCTGAGGCATGTGATTTGTAGGGTTTTGGCCAATCTCAGACCCCCTATCAATGCCTCATACTCAGCCTCGTTGTTTGTGAGCTTGAAATTTAAGATCAAGGCATGATATACCTTGAACCCTTCCGGAGTTGTGAATACTACACCTCCCCCGTAACCTTTCGGTCCAGAGGCTCCATCTACCGACATGGACCACCAAGGCTCTGTGATAGCCCTAGCCGGTTCTTCTTGCTGGTGACCCGTCATCTCTACAAGAAAATCAACCACGGCCTGCCCTTTTATCGCCGTTCTCGGACGATATTTAATGTTGAATTGGGTAAGCATCATGGCCCATTTGATCATCCTTCCCGATGAAGTGGAATCCCTCATGATCGTGCCCAATGGTAGATCGGTCAATACGACAATGGGATGGGCTTGGAAGTACGACGTGAGTTTCATCGCTGTTATAAAAAGTGTGTACCCTGCCTTCTCCGTAGGAGTGTACCTACTTTCTGCCCCATTTAAGGCCTTGCTTACATAATAGATGGGCCTCTGGACCCCATCATCCCTCATCAAGACCGAGCTAACAGCCATTTGAGTAACCCCTAAGTAGAGGTAGAGGGTCTCCTTTGTTTCTGGCTTGGACAAGACAATATCTGAAGTCAGGTATGTCTTCAGCTCTTCGAATGCCTTGGCACATTCGTCATCCCACTGGAAGGTGTTGGCTTTCTTTAAGACTTTAAAGAAAGGTAAGGCCTTCTCAGCTGACCTGGACAAGAACCGGTTTAGGGCCGCCATGCGCCCTGTCAATCTCTGGACATCCCTTACCGAGGTTGGGGGTTGCATCTCAACAATGGCCTTGATCTTCTCAGGATTTGGCTCAATCCCCCTCTTCGTAACCATGAAGCCCAAGAACTTCCTCGTCCTTACGGCAAAAACACACTTCTTTGGATTAAGTCTAAGATTATGCCTAGCCATAATCTCAAAACATTTTTCCAGGTCTTGAGCGTGTGTGTTGGCTGTCCTGCTTTTCACCAGCATATCATCGACATAGGCCTCCATGGTCCATCCAAGTAAAGGCCTGAACAATTTGTTGACCATCCTCTGGTAGGTCGCCCCTGAGTTTTTCAACCCAAAGGCCATCACCTTGTAACAGTATGTCCCATCCGGGGTGAGGAAGGTCGTCTTTTCCTCGTCATCTTCCGCCATGAAGATCTGATGATACCCTTTAAAGGCATCCATGAAACTTAGCAGCTCACACCCGGCGGTTTCGTCAACCATTTGGTCCGGGCTGGGGAGAGGATAAGAATCCATTGGGCATGCCTTGTTGAGGTCTGTGTAGTCTACGCACATCCTCCAGGTATCACCCTTCGGAGCCAGAACTACATTGGCCAGCCATTCAGGGTAGTTTACTTCCCTGATATGACCTACCTCAAGTAGATCCTTAACCTCCTTCTTTACAAAATCTCTCCTATCACTTGCCAAAAATCTCTTCTTCTGTCTTACAGGCCTAGACCCCTCAAGAACAGAGAGACGATGGCAAATGACTGACCGGTCAATTCCGGGCATATCAGCAACACTCCAGGCAAACAAAGATTTATACCTGGTCAGCACCTGGACAACCTCAGTCCTTAGCTCCTCCTGAAGATCAGCTCCAATCTTGACCTTCCTCTCAGGATTAGAGGAATCAATCTGGATTTCCTCCGTGTTTGCATCCGGCTCGATTCTAGCCTTCTCCTCTCCCTTGTCTACCCGCTGGAAGACCAGTTCAATTTGTTCAAACTGGCGGGTCATCTTCTTGACTGCTTCCAGGTAGCAGAACCGGGCGTTCTTTTGATCACCCCTTTCCTCCCCGATTCCATTGGGAGTGTAAAACTTCATGCATAAGTGTGCCATGGAAATAATAGCCCTGACCTGGTTGATTCCAGGCCTACCCAGAATGGCATTATGCACACACTTGATGTCGACCACAACAAATCTCATTTGTTTGGTCACTGTCCTGTTACTTGACCCCATAGTAACTGGTAAGGTGATCTGACCTTCTGCTTCTATGCTGGCTCCAGTGAAGCCTGACAATGGGGTTTGCAATGGCCTCAACATGGACCTGTCAAGCTTCAATTTCTTGAAAGCATCTAAGTATAAAACATTGACACTGCTTCCTGTGTCAACCAGGACCCTGGCCACATCAGCTCCATTGATATCCATTGTAATGACCAGAGGGTCATTATGATCTCCCCCCGTCCTAGGAAGATCCCTATCGGTGAAAGTGATTGGTTCCCTCCTTGCGTGCTTTCCTTGTGTTTCCAGGGAAACCACCGCTACGTGTAAGCTCCTGGCCCAGTTCTTCCGCTGGGAGGCAGTATCCCCGCCTTCTGGGCCGCCGACAATCATCTCTATGAATTCTTTATCCGGATTGTTGTTATCCTTCCCGGATTTTCTCCTTCCCTGGTCTTTTCCCTGATGACGGGTCCAGGTGTTCGCTTTCGGGTCCTTCTTATTACCCGTCGTGTAACCTTCCCCAAGCTCTCCTTTCAAGGCCATCTCCTTGAGCACAGCCTTGACATTTCGGCAATCCACCGTATTGTGGGAGTCAGATTGGTGGTAGGTACACCACTTCTCCGTCCAAGGCCTCTTGGGTTGTTCTCCTTTCTTATCATCTCTTATTTGATGGACAGACCCGTCATACGTAGCCTTTAGCTTGGACCCTCCCATCTGGTCGTCCTTCTTCGGCTTGTCGGATTTCACCTTCGTATAACCTTCCTCCAATTCCCGCTTGCTCTTATTCAAGACCTCCGCGTCGGCATACTCCCATGCCGTATTATAGGCTTCCTGATAAGAGGAGGGTGGCCTCCTACAGAATTCGGGGTAGAGGTCACCCGACCGGAAGGCATTCATCAACAAAGACATGGCCGTCTTATCGTCCATCTCTTCTACCTTGTCAACCTCATCCCTCCAGCGGGTTAAGAATTGAGTCAAGGTCTCCTTCTCCTTCTACCCTACCGTGTTAAGGTAGGTGAACTTCTTCCTCTTGATGCAATTGTCCTGGTACTTCTTGCGGAAAACTTCAGCAAGTTTTTCAAAGGACCCAATCCTGCCATGGGGAAGGCCGTTAAACCATTCCACTGGCCTCCCTCTCAAGGATGAGAAGAAGAGTAGGCATTCCTCAGCATCAGTGCACCCGGCCATCTGTGCTGTATTGTGGAAGGTGTCAAGGTGGACGTTTGGATCCTCCTTCCCTATGATTTTCTCCACGTCCAGCTTGATCTTCCGCCTCAACCTCTGCGCATGTACCCTGGCCGAAAAGGGAGATTTAGCCAAAGTGTGTTTTTTCGCTCCCGCCTTCTCTTCCACCTTTTCCTCCAGGGCACGTAATTTCCTTGCTACGCTCCCTATCTTGTCCAGGTCATCCTCATCGTATGAGAGCCTGGTATATGCCGACGCCCTCGGCTGGCTTTCTGCTTCCTCATCGTCTTGGTGAATCGTCTCAGATTCCCTAGAACGACGAGATTGGGCGTGGCGACTCCCTCCAAGTCTTTCCATTGCGCTAGTCCGGCCCATCTCAGGACCAAGACGTAGCTTGGCAGACTTGCGGGGTCCATCCTCTTTGTCCCCTAGGCGTTTGAACGCCGAATCTCGAGTCTTGCTGGAATTGGCTATAGCCTTACCCTTCCTCCTGCGGGCCGCCTCCTGCTCCGCCTCATTGATTTCATGGACATTTGAGGGCGCTGCTTCATTCAAAGTCCCCGTCAAATTCACCGGATGTATAGGGACCATCCTAGGGACAAATGTTGACGGGGTCGACACCGGAGGTGGCATAATTGGCGGCGTCATACCAGGATAGGCAAATGGCATGAAGCCACCTGCCTATTGCATCATGGCCATCACCTGTTGATATCCCTGTAGAGCCTGAGCATTTGCCGGGTCAGCAGCAAACTGAGCCCAAGCTGACGGGTATGGTGTGAATGCTCCACCAGGCGTTGTTATCGAGCCTGGGAACATTGTTGTCGTCGGCGTAGGAGTTGGGGTTGACATGATTGGGATCATGCCAATTGATCCTACAGTAGTGATCGGAGCAAAGGCCGTCCCCATGCTCGACATCATCAATGGGATGGCAGGAGTGCTTTCACTTGCAGCCTGGCTTGACACAGCGTTGTAGTTGCTCGAAGACATGATTGTGGATATTTAGTGGGGGCAAAGTTTTGACCTGGTCAAAAAAATTTAAAAATCTGTCCCACGGTCGGCGCCAAAAATGATGGTGTAAATATAGCGGGGTGGGTTAACCGGGTTTGACCTGGACACACTCGACCCGTAATATAAGACACAACAAGAACACAAAGTATGACCTAGACCGGGTAAATCTCCTCAGCCCGAATTATATTTCTTACTCTATCTCAAGAGTGAACTTTAGTGAGAGAAAAATTGGATCCCCTCCTCTATCCAATATCATCATATTTATAGAGGAGGATTTGTGACCTTCCCCTATTCATCCATGGACAAAATAGGAAGCTCGTGGGAAGGTCACTGTAGATAATGGAAGCACTGTACAATCATGGACTTGCTACTAATACAACCAAAAAGCACTGTTCAATCAAAGACTAAAATGGATATCCTCAATCCAATCAACCCTGCAAAATGACAAACATCCCTTTCACTGTGTGCCTCGTGATGGATGACCGGCGGGGTGTCCCCTTGACCTTTGACGTGGTTCACCATGCCTAAGAGACCGTACCAATGTTAGCCAAGTAAAGTGATATGACCGGCCACCTTTTTCTCAAAGGTTGACCGGTCATTTCTTGAGCACAACCCGTCTCTTTGGTCTTCTAGAATGTCCTTTGTAACATTAGGCGACATTTTGGCTAACGCCCAAAATGTGACCGGTCACTTTTTTAGTGGAAGTGACCGGTCAAAAGTTGACCCGTCCCAATCGAAGAGTTAACCTCATTTGGTGATTGATAAAAGTGACCGGTCATATTTTGACCTGTCCCTTTCGGTTGTCCGGGTCAGGTATAGGGATATACCCATCAATTTTATTTAATCAGGTCAAAGATTGAAAAAGTTGATCGAAATAATCAAAATTTGACAAATAGTCAGAAACGGAGGTAGTATTTATGCTTTAGAGGCTACATTTACATCAAATTTGAAAGGATAATGCTAGAGTCACAAACAAATAGTTCACAAACTTCACAAATTTGCTTTTTGTAACTTTTAAATAAAATTATCTTTTATTATTTGGGTGCATTTAATTTCTAGGAAAATGTTAAAAAAGAAAATTTGTGAATTCTGTGAGCTGTTTGTGTGTCACTCTAACATTACTCTTAATAAAATGTACAAACTTACCCAAAATGTAAAATAATGGTTTCAATAAGGGTCTCAAATTATTAAAAAAATAAAAACTTAAATACACAAATGGTAAGTTTGTATTTTTTGTGAGTGTTTTGTTTGTGAATCTAGCATTACTCAATTTGAAATATCTATAAAAAAATTAATTAGACCATGTTCTTTTGTATTGGAATTTTAGAATTGGATATTGGAAGGAATTGGAAGAAGTTGGAATGAACTAGAAAGAGTTTGAAAACGTTAGGAGAATTTAAATGTAGAAAAATCACTCAATTAAATTGTCATCTAAATAAATATGTAAGGAAACTCTAATTTTGAATAAAAAAGAGTTCATTATTGTTCGTGTTTGAGGTGGTATATTATAAATTTGGATATATAATACTCCCTCCGTCCGGGAATGATGTTCCCACTTTGACTTTTCTTCATTTTTAAGAAGCATTGACTAAGGGAGTGAATAGACTGAAATACCCTTGCACATTTTCATCAATCTCCAGCCACCAAACAGCACCCACCACCGGCCTGAATCTCCACCGCCGCCAATCTCATCCCCACCGTAGCCCCCACCAGTGCCATCCGCGTCATTATTCCACCAGCCCAAACGACCATCATCTCAGCCGCCGTCACCACCAGCCCTATCATCGCCCATAGCCTCCACCAAGACCATATATGGGAGAAAGAGAAAAGAGAAAAAGAAGGGGAAGAAAGAGGACAAGGAGGAGGAGGAGAAAAGTACACAGATCTACTGCAGATTTAACCAACCACCATCACCGCCACAGCTCCACGACCGTCGGCACCCTACCATCCGCGCGCAGCCCCACCTTTCCGCCATTGTGGTATAGATCTAAAAAAATAAGGAGAAAGAAAAGAAGAAAGAGAGGAAGCAGTGCAGACTAGCCATCGACATCGCCGGCCGCCACCATCCCCGCGTAGATCTAGAAGAAAGATGGAGGAGAAACAAGAAGGGGAAGATAAATTAAAGAAGAAAGATGGAGGAGAAACAAAGAATATAGAGAGGAAGAAGAAGAAGATTGAAGAGAGGGAAGAGGAAGGATTCGCAGAGATGGAGAAGAAAAGGAGAGAAGAAAAAGAAAAAAATGAAGAGATGAGGAACGGGTGGCGGAGAAAACAGAATGAAAGAGAAAAGAAAAAAGGAAAGGAAGATAAGAAAGAAAAGAAGGAAGAAAAGAAAGAAAATAAGGAAGAAAGGGTAATTTTGGAAGAATGGAGAAAAAATAATAGAATGGGAACATCATTCCCGGACGGAAAAAAGAGTAGAGTGAGAACATCATTCCCGAACGGAGGGAGTATTATTTTATATTAATCATATATAAATACTTTTTAAATCATTGTTGAAAGAAACTAAAAGAGAGTTGAAAGAAACACGAAAGAGTTGGAAGAAATTAGAAGTTAATTTTTCCAACTCAAAATAAGAGGTTCATATTATAATCTAGAAAGATAATGCAAAGCCTCATGTGGATGGCAATGACCTTGAAAATTTACAAGTAGGTCAAAAAGGAGACTGGAATAGTTAACTTAAATTCTGGCCTCCCCCACAGCCCAGACCTAAATGTACATGATCTTGAATTCTTTATATCTATTGACACATTGCAAGACCAAGCAGGTCTTATGGCCTTAGCAGAGTTCCTTAATACTCTTATTACAACATATGAAGAACTCTCACCTAAAAAACTGAATAAAGTGTATTTCATTCTTCAAGGGATGATGGGCGAGGTTCTGAATAAAAACAGAGGGGAACAATTCCAGATCCCTCACATTAACAAAGCTAAACCGGCTAGAGAAGGAATATTACCACAGAACTTAAGGGTTAGAATGGAAGTGTATCGGAGTGCCAGGTGTTCTTAGAGGAGCATATATGACTATATGAGTACCCTGACTTAGATTACATTTTTTTGTGCAAACAAGGCCAAGGAAGAGTACAATGCCTCCTTGTACTATCAAGTGACAATTGTTTTGCACAATTTTTAGATGATATAGAGTAACAAGTGTGGTATATAACTCAGTCAAAGAACAACTTGGTATTGCTTTGGGGCATTTTTTGTTGGTTAAAATTATATTGTAATGCAAGTGTAGCAATTTTTTTGTAATGAAGTGTCTTAGTGTAACATCAGTTTTATTTAACTTTTACATAATCAAAGGTAGGAAATGTATTTTCAAGAATAAATAGGCAAGTATAGCATCTGTTTTACCAATTGCACATAATCAAGTGCAGAAAATACTTTTTAAAGATTAAAATGGTAGCTATAACATCTTCTTTTTCACATTTCATCTATAATGAACACCCATTTAAGTACATATTTCAATCAAATTACAAGAATAAACAATAGCCCATACTCTCACCACAAAGCTTTTCTTACAGAACAAAGAAAGAGTAGACCACACGTATGAAACTATTAAGTTTTGTAAGTCTCCAACCAATACGTGGTGACATTACAATATAGCTACTGACATAAATATAGCTCACAGAGTTTCAGTGACTAAGAAAAATGTTTTTTGCATCATAAGTTTCCTAAAAAAATTCTACTCGGACATGCAAATAGTAATTGGAATGTAATATAAAGAATATGGAGATGATACTCTTCCCGAAGTGTAGTGCCTTAGCCTCATCTCCATGCGTCTCAGAGAAGACAATTTTTAAATCAGACCTCTCCAAGATTTGCTATAAAGTAACAGATTCTTCATCTTCCCCGTCTTCAACACAACATCCTTCATCCTTTGAGGGGAAATGATCTCCCCTAAGATATTTTTCTAGTACCACCATGTTGGATCTGTACCAAAGGTTCTAGATTTGCTCTCAGCAGAGTCATATCTAGGAATTGTAGGCTTTATAAAGTTGGGGTGGGCAAAGGAGAAGACATTTCCTTATCGTTTTCGTTAGTAGCTTGAAGGTGGGAATCGTAGGATCGTGAATCACCATTAGTATTTTTATTTCTGACGAAGAGAGGGGAAGGATAATCGGAACAGAGAAGGGTGTTAGCAACAGGTAAGTGAAATGGGGTGAGAGAGAGATGGGTTGATGAATACACATGAGTTAAAACGGAGCTGGGTAAAGTAGTGGGGTTTATGGGTCTAAGTCGGGTAGCATAATTTAGGGTAAGGAGTAGAAGTATCTTCTTTAGAGAAAAGTGAAGAAGTTTGTGGGACAAGAAAAAATGAGAGAAAGACTTTAAGGGACGCAGGGAGTAATATAGTATTATTGGTGAGATTTTGAGATCGACATCGTATTGAGAAAGTGAGATTCACTTTTGACATAGAGAACGTAGAGAGTAGAAGACTATCGGAGTACGTCATACCTACCTTTGACTTGTTCATATCAATTGGTACTTTTAAAGATAGAGGACTAAAATTTCCCGAAATACTGAACCAATTTTCAAATTTCTCGCAATAGTAGCTAGGGGTGAGGAAGTATTGAACTCATTTTTACATTTCCCGAAAAAACTAAGAAAACCAAACCCAAAAAAAACTGCAATAAAGTTGAGTCTTACTGAGCTTAATAGAGGGTTGGTTATTTGAGAACGATACAGGGTAGCTTATCATACCAAAAATCTTGAAACAAACATACCGTACACTACAAGAAAATTGCAGAATTGCGACGAATATTTGTGACGGGTGTACTTCTGTTGTACATGGTGACTGTATTTGCGATAGACATTGCCACCGTAAAAGTTGGTGATGGAATGTGTGACGGATTGATAAATCCTCGTGAATTTCTGGGCGGGAGACTTGGTGCCAATGAACTACGACATCATGTGCGATGGAATGGCCAGTTGTAGACTTAATTATTTATTTTATTTTAATTAATTTCGTTTGCGACGGAACGTGCAACGAAAAATTTCCATCGCAAAGATGAATTTTTAAAAATTTCTTATTTTTCCCTTAACTACATCATTTTGTTTACACCAATGAAATTTGTTAGGTTCTGCGACGAAACATGCGACGAAACTTTTCCGTCCCAGAGCAATTAATTTTAAAAATATATCCATCTTCTTCCCCCAAATCTGCATAGCGGGTAGAGATAGAGGCAAAGCGGCGCAACGAAGAACCAAGTGAAAACTTCGTTCCAGACCAATTTCTTCAATTCCAAGTAATTGTTTTACATTTTTATTGCAATTTACTTGTTTATTTTCATTAAAATATGATTTATTTTAGAAAAACTTATTTTTAGGGTTATGGTATTGTTTTGGATAATGTTCAAGTGTTTGGAGGGGGTTTGGGACTGCGGGATAGTGGCGGAGGGGGATGGGGCTACGGGAGAATGGGGGGAGGGGGGATGGGACTCCGGGAGAGAGGGGGAGGGGGCTAGGGCTGCAAGACATTAGGGGAGGGGGGCTGGGGTTGCTGGAAAGTGGGGGAGGCGGGGCTGGGGTTGCGAGACAATGGGGGTGGGGGATGGAGCTGCGGGAAAGTGGGGGAGGGGGGCTGGGGTTGCGGGATAGTGGGGGAGGGGGGAATGGGGTTGCTAGAGATGTGCATAAAGACTGGGACCGAAAAGATTGACCGAGACCGACTAGGATTTGGACTTGAAAGATTGGGACCGAAGTAGTCCTTGAGACTAGTCTAGTCCAAGACCAGTAGTCTCAAATGTTCCTAAATATTTATAGAAGACTAGGACTAGTCTAAGTCTAGTAAAAGACATGTTTAGGACCTGAACCGGTCCGAGACTGGTAAAAGATTGGTTTAAAGACTAAGACTAGTCCAAAAAACTAGTCCTCTAGAGTCTAATTATATTACTTGTGAATTACGAAGTACTCCCTCCGTCCTATAATGATCTTCCCGGTTCGCAAAACAAAGAAAAATCCCAAGTTTTTTCAATCTATTTTATTTAAATATTGGTATAGAAATAAAAAATAAAACATACATATTTAAAAACTACACCAAAAATTCAACAAAACAAGTGGTGACAAGAATATTTTATTTTATCATATAGACCATGAAAAAACACAAATAAATATAAATTCCCGTGAAGTTGGAATAGTGCTCTGGAAAGATCATTATAGGACGGAGGGAGTATATAGGGAGTAGTATATACGAAGTAGTACGTATACAAATCTTAAAAAAATATCATAGTGATGGATACCCGGGAATGGGGGTATCCGGCCCAACGGAAAAAGAGGCCCAGCCCAACCACGTTCAAGCCCACTTAGCTGGACTAAAGCAAGAATAATCTGAAGACCTGGGAAGGCCACCTCGGCAACGGTTCACGCTCAGCCTCGGCAGGGTCGGGCGTCCTCGGACCACCCTCGACCGGCCTTCCGTCGAGGGACTTCCGAAGACAGAGTACACGCTCGGCCTTGGCCCGGGACGCCAACAGAACAGACCTAGACAAGGGAGCTATCTAAGTAGTCAAGATCAAGGGCCCACGATTGAACCCCTGCCATACGTCTGGCACAGTTGTTCTAGTCACCCTATTTGTAACCTACTTTGTATAGCAACCCTAGGGATAATGATGCGGTTGGACGCTGCTAGTGAACAACCCAATCTTCGTGGGCCCAGATCGTTGGACTCTGGACCAACGGCCGGGAACCCTATGTTGTAATTCGCATATAAACCCCCTTCCAACGGAAGGAGGACGGACGTTCTATCAAGTACAATAATACTCACAATTTACTTGACCCCAAAACTTGTGCACTCTCGACTCGGTTCGATACTCTTCCGCTTAGTCTCCTAGGCCCCCGAGTTCCTTAACCCGAGTAATAAAATTTAGAAATATTTAATACTTCTTGACTTCCCATATCTCCTAAGTATTTTCTTAGAGTTTCAAGATAAACTCAGACGTCACAACACTCTGTCCTAGAGCAGTAGAGCTAGTCTCTAGAGATGTCCCTAGTGAATCAGTGATTGAGCGAGCGAAGTGCAACCTTAACATGCAATCTCGACCATTGCGAAAAGAGTTGATGGACTATTTGGTAACCCTGGTACAACATCGCAAACTACAATCTTGACCCAATATATTAAGGCTAGAGACTGGACCGGATTGGACTACCGACCAGACTAGATTGGACTATTGGTCTTATTTGGTCTTTGATTTTGATAAGAAGACCGGACTAGTTATGTAACACCCTAATACGTCCAAGTCTGCAGCCCCATTCGGACTATAGTATTTAACTTGGTAATCGTAAAATTTAAAACTTTTCAAACACACTTTATTAATCTCAATAACATTTTTCATAACATATATAGTACGGAGTATTTAACAATATTGCGGAAGCAAATTTAATATTGACATATCATAAAACTTGTCACATCCATCCCGATAATCTCGCTCCATCTGCCGCCAGGATCACATTAATCTTTCTGTTTACCTGCGTGTAGCAAATAAAACACACTACACGCTCAGCGGTGAAGCTGAGTAAACATATCTAAAGCGTCGAACATCCACATAAATTGAATCTCAATTCATAATCAACCATTTGATATCATGCACATAATATTCAGTTTCAATATTCATTATTCAATATTCATCATTCAATATTCAACATTCAACATTTAATATTCAACATTCATATTCAACAATATCCTTAAACAATTTTAGTCTAAGGCCAATTCATTTGATGTTTACCAACTCTTAAACGAATTCTAGTTTAAGATAGTTAAACTATATTCGAGTTTAAGGTACTTCTAACCAACTCTTAAACTAATTCTAGTTTAAGGTACTTCTAACCAACTCTTAAGCTAATTCTAGTTTAAGGTACTTCTAGCCAACGCTTAAGCTAGGTCCTTAGTTTAAGGTACATATTTCTGATTGATTTACCAACTCTTAAACTAGCCTTCGCTTAAGGTACAAATCCAGAAAACCGAACAGTAGAATACTAACTGTCAGGTCAGGTGGTATCCCCAAACGAGTTCCTCTAGTTTGGTTTATGGATCCCGTACGTACGTTTTAACCCCAGCCACCGAGCATCATACCCGCAAGGCCTATTTCTAACTTATCTGAGAGGTCTTCTAGATAGTATTAGAAACCAACATCAATATGGATATATCTTAGAGTTCTTCTAGATATCCTTAACAACATTATTCATCAATTCATACTCTTAGTTCAACAATCATTTCATCCAGAATATTCATCATCATTAATCCATAATATTCATCAAAATGAACAATCAATCAATCATCATAATAACTAATAACAATCAGCGGCCTAGCATCGAGTGTTAACACCCTAGCTTACCGTCATGCATCACGTAAGATCCTTTTTAGTTGTTAAAACACCATCTTTATTCCAAGAAATCATCCTTTTATTAATCATAATGGTTTGGTATCAAAATATAGGATTCCATAACTCAAAAATCATGTTTTCTGAATAACAATTGATTAATATATGATAGAAAAATCATTTAGTAGTTACTAGTTTCATTTTCTTCAGCGGAATAGGCTGACAGTCGATTGTCACCTTCTGACAATCGACTGTCTGATGTTCCGAATGGGCTGATAATCGATTATCACACTCTGATAATCGATTATCAAACTTCAGAGAGGGCTGACAGTCGATTGTCACATTCTGACAGTTGACTGTTGCTCAGCTCTGTTCCAAAAATCTGCAAAACAAGCTATAGTCGATTTTTAAGTTGATAGTTGACTATTCATCGTCTTCTACCTCGAGTCAACTTGCGGAAATGTCATTTTTACTCTCCAAACTTCAATTAAAGTATATAAAAATGTTCTCCAAGGTTCATTGATCGTTTTGGCATCATTAATTCATAGTTTTAACATTAAAATCATGGTTTGTGATTCTTAACGACCTATATGAACATTCTAGTCATTAGATATATCTACGGGCTTACCTCGAAGCTTAATGGAGGTTTTGGAAATTTTCCGGTGAAACTTCCGGCAACGATAACTCTCAACTCCAGCGACTTCACACCAAATTGACAACACCACTGCGTTCTCCTCACTCAGAGCAACATAATAGGAAGAAATATTTTGAGAAGTGATGAAGAAATGGGAGAGGAGTGTCTCCCTTATATTGTGAGAAGGAAGAGGAAACGGCCAAGGTTGTCCAAATCCTCCTACGGCGATTCTACTTAGTGCGCTGGGAGGCGCAGCCTCCACAGTGTCCCTGATTGGGACCAATTTTGGTTCCAGTCGGGGTACACTTTTTGGTCCAACTTTCTCCGATTTGAATTCTGCCTGTATCGTCGCGATCAGACAGTCGAGCTCTATTCAACTATGAAATTTTATATTTATTTGTAATACTTTTTCTGACATCATATTTTTGGATGTTTGACTTTGACAGAGTCAAAATTGGTTTAGTTGACCTTTATCATAAAAGGTTCTCAATTTAATTTATTCTCATGGTTTATTTCAAGAATTCATTTTAAGTTCACTTAATAAACAAATTTTCCATTTATTCTTAATTTGGGTCTGTATTCAGGTTCCCAATCAAGATCACACAATAAGTCAACATGTTGGATTTATCTCTATGAGATTTATCACAATTATGTTTATTGGATATCAATATATATTTTATTTCGGCCCAAAGCTCAATAAAAATTTATTTTAATCAAAACAAATTTGATTAATTTGAATAATTATCTATTAATAATTCTAGGGTATGTTTTGAGGCGTTACAAGTTAGGACCGGGTTTTTAAAAAGACTAGTCCGGTCTAGTCCTTTACTGTAGCAGTCTTTTTCAAAGACCGGTCTAGTCTGACCACATCGGTCCTTTTGCTCATCTCTAGGGGTTGCTGGACTGTGCGAGGGGGGCTGGGGCTGCGAGACAGTGGGGGAGGGGGCTGGGGGCTAGAGCAGAGTTGGGGGTTGGGGGCTGCGAGTTGATGTACTTAAGAGAGGCGTGTTCAACACATATGAGCCTTTTATATTAACGATGCAGGAGTCTCACGTTCCATATATTGAATACCCATCCACAAAACGAACTTTTGGGAACTAGTTAGCTGTTTGTAGTGTGAAGCCAAAGGGATGGATTGAGAAAGAAGTAATTGCGGACTCCACTTTGACAATGAAGCTTTTCAAGAGCACCAAAGTAATCAGACAGTACTTGAAGACGTGAGCCAATAAGCAACGATGAAGATCAAGAGACTCAATACGTTGACTTAGATGACAGTGAAGATGAGTGTGATGATTTTGATGAAGTAGAACTCAGTACTAAAGACGAGTGTGATGATTTTGATGATGAGTGCGAAGATGAGTGCGATGATTTTGAGGATGACTAAACGTAATTAATGAGTATGAAAATTAATAGTACATTTTATAAATTATATGAAGTAATAAGATGTTAAAATAATTCTTTTAATTATGAGTGATTTTAATTCTATTTTAAGCATGTGTTGCAGATGGCAGGTAAAGGTAAAGGGAAAGCTGACGACAATTCTAAGTCGTGAAATAAGTGGAGCAGACTTTGGCGGTTGAAGCTTACGAGCGGGTCCTCATCTAGCCAGAATAGATCAGAGGAACATCACACTACTCCAAACACCCCATCTTCTGAGCAGAATGATAGCATTCACTCTCTTGGTTATAGTGCAGGTCCACACATGTTCCACCCACACTCAAGATGAGGATGGTATGTATTTCTGTTATAGAGGATGAAGATGGATATATTTGAATCACAAAACTTTTTTATATTTATTTATATTCATACAGATTCTAGGACCATTGATGAAATGGAAGAGGACCAGCCTCATGATGAGAGCGAGGAGCGTGATTACCAGGCTGACAATCACCATCGATATGAGGTTTTCATGGACGCTCATAATGGGTATTAGTTGATTTTTCATTTATTCATGTTTAATTATAACATCATTTTGAGTATTTTTTGTATAAATAACATACATTTTTTTAAATGCAGGTTGGTAATGCATATAATGCCTAAGGGAGCCATTAGGATGATTGCAAAGTTCGAGAGAAAGGTTGATCATAATGGCTTCAGGTGGGCAAATGTGGGTGGGCAAATGTGGGTGAGCCTTATAAAGAGTTTTACTGGAGAGAGTTTTAGGTATATTTCAGTAATTTATTAAATCTTTTTGTAGCATGTTTGAAGGTGTGTGATAAAAAAAATCTTAAAATAAAATTTTGTTGTTATAATGATATATATGCAGAAAAATGTTTTTTGGCACCCTGCAATAGATAATAATGTCATGAAGGGAGCTTTCTTCCGTAAAGCCTCATATCATTATGATGAATTTGTTGGGAATATAAAAAATCCTAAAAGACTCCAAAGGACAAGGAAGGGAAATAAGAGGTGACATGAAACATTATTTTATTCAATGAAAAACAAAAATAAGAAAACAAATTAAATAAAGTTTAATATAATATAGTTTGTACTGTTAGAGATTAGCGCTAGCGTTTTGAAAAAACTATCTGCAAATAGTTTTTTTACAATTAATCTGCACCAGTAAAATTTTATTCAAAACGCCAACGCTTGTCAAAAACACTATTTCCAAACAGGCCCATTGTGTTTCAGCATTATGCTAGATAGTTGTATGTGTTTTAGATGATGGGATATGACTTCATGACTCTCTTTTCATTATGGATTTAACCATAGTACTAAAAACACTTCACAAGATAAAACTCATTAAACTTCCTTTTCAAAATAATCAATTTTAAAAAAAATTAAACAAACCCAAACACCCTCTTCAAAGAAAACAAAAAATTGAATGCTACCATCCAAAACAACAAAACTACCTCGGAGAAGATGCTTAGATCTTACGAGCAGATGCGTTGCAAGATTTAGTAATGGCCTCGGTGTTGTTGGCCAATTCAGCAGCGGCGCCGATATATGTATGTGGTGTTAGGTTCAAAAGAGCTGTCTTCGCAATGTGTGGTACTTCCAGACCTTCAATGAACTCTCTAATGCTTTCTTTTGTCACTGTTCTCCCCCTGGTTAGCTCTTTCAGTTTTTCATAAGGCTCGGGGACGCCATATCTTCGCATCACCTGTGACAAGCCAAATGCAATGACCGATCAAAATGTTAATGTGGAAATCTAAATTGATATATTGGAAGGACTTAAGGGAACGCAAAACCAATGAAGACTAGATGTATGTAGTGTGGCGGTAAGGGAGTGTGCATAGAAAAGCCCGTCTAAAATTTTTGTTTCAGAATATTATTGTATCTCAATAACGAGAACCCGATGCTCATTGATACTCGGTAGTAAGGTACTTGGTTAAATTTAGAAATTAGGCTTTGTTCATCTTTACTCCTACCGTCCCATAAACAGAGTTCTTTTCACAAAGATACAGTTTTTTAGTAAGGTACAACTATTGGAGATCATTAATTATAGCTATATTTCTTTAAATTAAATTGTAGGTTTAACAATCAATATTTAACACATAATGAAGAAACATGAGATATAATTCAAATTGCCCTTTTTGGGATAAAAATAGGTTTTCCAATAAGACTTTTTTTAGACAGGGAGTATAACTGTATAGCAATATAGCACAAAATGAAGTGCTTAGATTTGTAAAGCAATAATAAAGGGGAAAAAATGAGTTTCCGGATTCTAAACAAGAAAAAACTCTTAGTGAAATATCGCGGGCAAAGCACTTGTATATTACAATGACTAAGACCAAATATATTAAAGGAAGAGAGCAAGATCCATACAGTTTGTATAGGTTCTGCAAGAACCTCCCATGCTTGATTCAAGTCTTCTGCCAAGGCAGCTTCATTGACCTGTAATAGACCAAACCGTTGATTTGGAAACAAAACTTTAGATGGGTGAAAATCAAACTACTGATAATGAAAAATCATAACTATGGTACATTTTCTTGACATTGCCAGCACTAACAAAGTACAATGCAAAATAATTATGGTACATTTTCCACACTACTTGTCAGTGTTTATCATGGCGGGAAACAGTCGCACTACCTCATGGGGTAGACATAAAGACTACGTACATCTCCTATCCACCCACCAACGCTAGATGCTACTCTAACACTATGTTTGGTTCGTGGAATTCGAAAGAAAATGAAAAAAGAAAGGAGTTGACTCTCATCTTCCTCGCCAAAACGGAAGGAAAACATTCTGCTAAACCTTTCCAGTACTGTGACATGTGGGTACATAATGATCAGTTTGAGGGCATTGTGAGAAACATATGGAGTAAGGAAACTGAAGGGAATAAGATGTATCAACTGGTCAGAAAGTTGAACATGCTAAAACAACCCCTCAAACAGTTACACAGGAGAGAATTTCAACACATCTCCAAAAGATGTGACACGTTGAGAGAGGAACATATAACAAAGAAAAGGAAATTGGCAGAGAGTTTAGATCCTGTGCTAAAGCCCTCTACTTATTACACAAACAACTTATTAAACATAAGTGGGTGGTGGAAGGGGATCAAAACACAAAGTTTTATCATACTTGGGTAAAGAAGAAAAGAATCCAAAGTTTTATTACTAAGCTACATGATGGAGAAGGTAAAGAAGCCTGCAATACTAAAGAGGTCAGCGACATGATGGTGAAATATTTCAATAGGCTCCTGGGAGACAACATCCAGGGCAAGGATGTTAAAGAGGACATTGTGAGAAATGGGCATACACTTACCTTTGAACAACAGATTAACCTGATTAAACCGTTTGATCCAGGTTTAGTTAAGAAGATGATGTTTAGCATCCCGAACCACAAAAGTCCGGGCCCAGATGGCTACACCAGTGGGTTCTTTAAGAGTTGCTGGGGAACAGTAGGTGAACTTGTGACTGAGGCTATCATGGAATTTTTTGAGAAAGGGGAGACCCTCAAACAAGTAAATGCAACTTGCATCACCCTGATTCCCAAAAACAATGAACCAAACACACCTAATGACTTTCGACCTATTGCTTGTTGCAATGTAATCTACAAAGTCATCTCCAAAATGATTGCCAGTAGATTGAAGGAAGTCCTGCCTATGAAGAGAATTATTGCATAATGTGCTCATGTGTCAAGAGATTGCTAAAGGATATAACAGAAAAGGGAACTCTCCGAGATGTATGATGAAACTAGACCTTAGGAAAGCATATGACTCTGTGTCATGGCAGTTCATGGTGCAGCTTATGAGAGGGATGAAATTTCCGGAGAAGTTTATTAAATGGATATCCTTTTGTATCACCACTCCTTCCTTTTCTATCAAAATTAATGGCCAGGTGGATGGTTTCTTCAGAGGGGGTAAAGGTCTGAGACAGGGAGATCCCATCTCTCCTCTCCTCTTCGTACTGGCCATGGAGTACTTGACAAGAACCCTACATTACCTTGCGGACAGGAGTTTCAAGTACCATCCCAGATGTAAAGATATGAAGCTTATTAACCTCAACTTTGCTGATGACCTAATAGTGGTCAGTAAAGCTGATCATGCCTCAATCTCTTGTGTGATGGAGGGTCTGGCCCACCTGTATGAAACTGCAGGGCTCCAGCTGAATCCAAACAAATCCCAGGTATATTTTGGAGGGACTGATCAACAGTTGCAGCAAGAGCTCCTTGCCCTTACAGGTATGAGTAAAGGTATCTTACCTTTTACTTATTTGGGGGTTACTGTAAGTACAGCTAGACTTAAGAAGATTGATTGCAAAATCTTGCTAGAGAAAATGACTACTAGAATTACAACTTGGAGCTCGAGACACTTGTCCTATGCAGGGAGGATTAAGTTAATTAACTCTGTTTTGTTTGGCATCTATAACTTTTGGGCTAGAATTTTTGTCATTCCTGAAGCCGTCATTCATGATCTAAACGGCATCTGTAGAAATTTCTTATGGACAGGAAAAGCGGAGTACACCAAAGCTCCCCCAATTAGCTGGAATGAAACTTGTCTACCTTTGAACAAAGGGGGTGCAGGTATAAAGAATCTGGGGATGTGGAATAAAGCATGCATTATGAAACTGATCTGGGACATAGCTAACAAAAAAGACCTTTTGTGGGTCCGGTGGGTCCACACAAAGTACATTAAGGATGGTAACATATGGACCTACGCACCAAAAAAGGATTGCCCTTATTATTGGAGAATGATGAATGAGGTGAAAGAAGACTTTAAGCACTATAATATTCCAGGAGAGTATACCGTAAGCAAAAGATATGATTGGCTGCTGAAGGATACACCGAGAAATGAGTGGTACAAATGGGTTTGGAGCAAAGCTTCACACCCGAAACATCAAATGATTCTTTGGCTCATCAAACATAAAAGGCTGAAGATTAGACGCAGGCTAAGGAGATATCTGGAAGTCCAAGAAGAACGTGGGAATTGTGGAGAAAAAGAAGAGACATTTGAGCATTTGTTTTGGGAGTGCACTATTGCAAAGGAGATTAGAGAGGAAATCTTCATGAGGATGGGGATAAAATGCAAAGCCACTTCCCTCGAGCACATGGAGACAGAACTGGGGAACATTAAGACAAAGAGGAGGAAACTAATGCAGGGTGGGCGGCAGTATGCTATACCATCTGGAAAAAGAGGAATGATGTTCTTCACAATAAGAATAAAGATAAAGAAGGTTACCTTAAGAATGTTTTATTTTATCTTAGAATTCTCACTTATAAAAAAGTTGGATGTTGGTAGAGAATAGTTACCTGATGTGTAAAATTCTTTGACTGGTTTGTTTGTGAATGATAAAAATGTGCATTTTTGTTCAAAAAAAAAACAATTCTGTTGGAAAGTGGAATGGTGTTTTTACCTGAAGCTTTGCAATTCCCCGTAATGCATTTCTATATGCAAGAAGTGAATGCCCCATCCCTACTCCCATATTTCTCAGAGCCGTAGAATCTGTCAAATCCCTCTGCGCATCAAAATATTCAGAAAGTGCAATTATATAAGGAACAAAAGAGAAACCTGAGTGGCTAAGTGAACCAAAGAAACAAGTAAAGAGCTCGACAAATAGATCACGTGTCCTTTTTAAAATAGGTGAAATGGTTTAAGTTAATGAAATAGTGTATATCAAATTATTTCAAACACTTTCGAAAAATTGTCGACAAATAGATCACGTGTCTTTTTAAAATAGGTGAAATGGTTTAAGTTAATGAAATAGTGTATATCAAATTATTTCAAACACTTTCAAAAAAAATTGGTATGACTTCTCCATCCCCTCCTCAACTTCTCATTGAGGTGTCATCTTTGGTTCCTTAACAAACAGTGCTCCCGGGTTACTTCCCCTTTCAATATTTTTTTTGTCATTTTTCAACTTTCATATCACATCTATTTCTGAGAATTGAGAAAATTTATCCACACACAAAAAATTTGTGGGCTCGTAGTATTCATGCCCAACAAATTATTATGCCACATCATAAAGACTTTTATTATACCACAAAAAGCGGACAAGTATAGTGTACCTGCCACCGCGAAATAGGTAGCTTTGTGCTAAGATGTGAAAGGTTTCCATTAGCAACTCCTAGATTTCCTTCGCTGTTCTCAAAATCAATGGGATTCACTTTGTGAGGCATTGTTGAAGATCCAATTTCGCCAGCTTTAGTTATCTGCTCAAACCATGAAATGAGTATTACTCCGTACTAGGGTTGTAAACGAACCGAATCAAATCGAATATTCATGAATAATATTTGTATTCGCTAAGATAAGGTGATATTCAAATTTGAATTCGGTTTGAATATTTTTTGAGATTCAAATTCGGTTCATTTTAACTACTATATATATTCGGTTCATTTAAAAATTTGATTTGTTTAAAATTATTCGACTCATTTATGTTTTAAAATATTTAATAACCATTTAAACTATTCATTAGTTATTACAAATAATTATACTCATATGTGTGTGTGTGTGTCTATATACATATATTCGTATATACATACATATATGTGTGTGTGTCTATATATATATATAATTTGTATACTTAAATTTATATTCCGAATATATTCGTCAAACTCGCGAATCGAATATCCTTGATTCGTATTTGTATTCGTATTCGATGAGGATTCGAATATTCATTCAGATTCGGATGCAGATTCGAATTTCAAAAAATCAAATACGAATCACCTAATTCGAATACGAATCACGAATCAAACAAAAAAAATTCGATTCATTTACAACCCTACTCCGTACTTCTTTATATTGTTCAAGACAAATACATAATGCATTCCCAGCAACTCCCTCCCAAAAAGAATTGAGTAGAATACGGGACCAAAGGAAGTGGTACAACAACATCAAATTGAATGAAGGACAAACCTGTTTGAAGAATCGCAAGGAAATGTATCCCCAAACATCTCGATTATAATCAATTAAAATGTTGTTGAATTGGATAATTGAATGAAACAGTTTGGCCATATAGTCATGGGGTTCAATCTGCATCATTGAAAAGCCATACAATTAAACTGTCCCAAGGTCAACAAATACTGGACAACATAAATTCACCTATAGTCACATCATTTGAGAAGCCATCAATAATGAGTAGAGAGAGTAAGCCAAGGATCAAGCACATAATATAATATAAATGTTTCAAAAGACGTAATGAATAGAACAGAATAAAGTCAAATAACGAACTGCAATGGTAAATGGTAAATAGAAAGCATAAAGCCCATGAATTACAAAACCCATTGAGTGGTAATATAAAATAGTCAAACCCCTCACCCTTGCTTCTGCATGTACGATGTTTCAGTAACGCAAACCACTACACCTATTCCATCACTAGGAAACATACCATTATCTCAAGATTCAATTATAATTGATAAATGATATATAAAAAGATCACTAGGCATAATCATATTGGTTTAACATTTTCATATGTGACATGATATGAAACAACAACAAACCCTAAGTATTTCACAAGTGGGGTCTTGGGAGGGTAAGATGTACGCAAACCTTAGTACTACCCATAAGGGTAGAGAAAATGCAGTTCAAAAGAAAAAAAAATCAAAGAGGAATGACAAGAAGATAGGCAAATAAATAAAAGCAAGCACTATAAATGGGGCATCATAACCAAGTCCACATAAGATCAAACATCCATGCAAGCCCTAGACCCACTAAACACATACAGTGTAGTTTGGTGCTAGTAATCCATGTTATCGGCACGTGATACATATAAAGAGGAAGAACTCTGGCCTAGGGTTTCTAGAACAAAACTTACGCATGCAAGAACAAGGAGAGAGCCAATCGGCTCAAAGAATGAAGAAAGAAAGAATTTTGAATTCATTATTTCATAATAAGCATAATAGATGATAATTGCCTTATTATATAGAGGATAGAATTAAGACTAATAAGAAACTACTATTAATTATAATAGTGAACTATTACTACCATTAATAATAATAATCTTACCAATAATAATAATATTATTATTAGTGACATTTAATAATAATAAATATTAATAATAATTCTAAGATAATATTGACCATATCACAAAATGTCGGAGCCTCAAAGAGATTTACTTCCCTTCCATCGTAATCCTTGATGCCAAAATTTCCAAAGGGGATATTTTCATAAAACATACCTGAGTGACATACGGATTGAAGCTTAAGCCAAGAGATGCTACGAAGTCTTCTGCCACTTGTGGCCAGTTTACATCAGGATATGCAACTAGATGTGCATTATAGTTTCCAACTGCACCAGCAAACTTCCCTCTCATCTCAATTTGTGAAATCTCCTGCCTCTTTGTAAATAACCGATATGAAAAAATAGCCATTTCCTTGCCTAGCGTTGTTGGTGAAGCTGGCTACAACATACTAGATTAGAATTTCTTTCCAGATAAGGTAACATTGAATCTGTTTAAAATAATTAGAATCTTATAATGTACAAATCAACAAATTTTCAGCACTATGAAAAGAAGGCCACACAAGCATTTACCTGCCCATGGGTACGAGAAAGCATTGGGACATGAGCAGTCTGTGTGGCTATGTTAGTGATTGCTGTGATCAGCTCATCCATGACAGGCAATATAACAATGTTTATAGCTTCTTTTAGCATTAACGCATGTGCTAGATTGTTGATGTCCTCGGAAGTGCATGCAAAATGGAAAAACTCAAGCACCTAGACAAAAATAAATACAAGTTTTTTTAAAAAAAATCAGCTCACATGGAAATTAATTTAAATATATACAGAATTATGCAAATGTTTTTTTATCCATTCATACTCCATCCAAAGACACAAAGCTTGAGTCAGGTTTGTGAAGATAACCCGATCTTTGATTAACAAATTTGTATACCTTGTTTAGTTCATTTATATTTCAGGGTCACGAAGCATTGTTTTACTAAAGCATTCTTTGTACAAGCATGCACATAAAAACATTTCTACAACTGAAATACTGAATATACCTTTGAAATTTCTTCATGTGATTGGCATCTTTGTTTCAGAAAGTACTCCACTGCTTTAACATCATGGTTAGTCACTTTTTCAATTTCCTTCACTTCCATGGCATCGTCCAAGCTAAACCCATCAATCAAGCCATGCAGAAATGACTTTGCTCCAGAAGAGAAATTAGGAACTTCAGGGATTTCTGGAACTTCTGAAAGCTTTAACAACCACTTAACCTGGAACAAAAAAATATGTGTTTCATTGACTATGAGAAGACAAAAGTCACAGCAAGAGTTGAAGTTTATAAAGCAAATACTTGATGAAATGGAGTAATGGACATAAATTAAAGTTTAAACCAAAATTCCAAAAATTGAACAACAAATGTGAGTGCACTGGGCAGAAAGTCTTATAAAAAAGGTGAGAGGGTAACCCATTCTGTATTTTGGTAATTGGTATCCACCTACTAATACTTTGAAGTATAATACCCCACCCTTTTTATATATTTTTAGTAGATTAATATTAAGAAAAAGTAGTAACTACAAATATTACACAATACTTGCAAAAACACCCTCACAGACCTTACTTTTTGTGGGACTTAATTGGGCCTGCTGTTGTACTTGCAAAAACCACAAAAAACATAAATACAATCACATAGCAAGGCTTATACCATCAACAAAAACAGAGAGTCACCGAATGATATCATTATTTCATATACATCCATTTCAACAAAAAATGCATGAAACACACCATGAAAAGCAATTCAAAGAAAGTGGAACACCTCAACCAAAACTCGAAAGCGAATGAGGCCGTACTCGCTCATGAACGGAGCCAGGTCCTTAACTTTGTCCCTATACCGGCCATCCAACGGGCATAGAGTTGTTAAACTTGATAGTGCCAGATCAAAAGAATTATCAGCAGACATTGTTTTGACCTGTTTAATAAAAAAGAAACATAAATCAAGTGCTGATAATGGATAGCCTCAGCAAATGGAGCAAGATGATAACATTCCAATTTATGGGCCTATTTTAGATCGACATTTCAGCTGCAGGCCACACTTGAACGAATAACTAAAATGGCGTCATTCATCAATCTTATGCTCCCGCTTTGGTGGAAAATTGTTACACATTTTTATCTTTGTTTATACCAAAATAAAATTCAACATGCCTTCAAATGAAAGATTGAAAGAAGTGGGTGTTACTTATTAATCCGTATTTCTCTATCCGTGAAATCTAAACATTCTAAATACAATTTCAATTCAGTTCAAGTGCAAGGGCAGACCTAGGGGGATCCAGTGGGGTCACTTGACCCCACTAATTTTTTTTACTTAGTATACTATATAGTAGTGCTCTGTAATTTGTGTATCTTAACAGTTAACAATGAGTATTTTTTTAGCAAAATTTGTTCAATTTGATGTTTTAATGCTAATAGGTAGTTATAACACTATGTGTTATCACTATGGTTCTTTTGTAGTGCTCCGTAATTTGTGTGTATCTTAACAGTAAGTATTTTTTTAGCAAAATTTGTTCAATTTGATGTTTTAATGCCAATACGTTGTTATAATACTATGTGTTGAAACTACGGTTCTTTTGACAACAACTAACAATTTCATTATATGAACAAGAGCCACGTTGCTCCATTCAAAAAAGTGATGGTTCTTATCCCCTAACCCCTCATGCCCCCCTGCACACCACCCCAACACCCCTTTGCCCCCCTCCCCAAAATGCCAATTGGCCGATCGGTGTTTTGGGGAGGGGGCAGGGGGGTTAAGACATAGTAACCATTTATTTTTCAAATGGGACACAGTAGCCCTTTATTCATATTATGACAACAATAATTGTTGTCAAAAGACGGGAGCCGATGTGTTAATTAAACATTGTTTTCATACATTACCGAGTTGTTATTTACACTAGCGCAATTTTTTTATTTTGTACTTTTCATTTTTTATTAAACTACGGAGTAAAAAAGTACCAACCTATTAGAAATTATGTGTCCATCAAGTAGGAAAAGTGAACCCACTCCCCGAACATCCTGGGTCCGATGTTCAAGTGTGGATGCTTATTCTTGGACGGATAGGACGGAGTCACGGAGGGAATTTTTCTTAAACATTGAAGTGGTAATGATAACAGAAAAATTCAGAGCATGATGAGATTTAAAAAAAAGATGCTACCTTTTCGACTGTTCCAAATGATCTGTTCTTGAAATGCATTTCAGCAGTTGCCCTGCAGCGCATAGACATATGGGCAGTACTCGTACTAGATAAACACGAACGGCGGTAGCCAGTATTCTGGCAATTAATGGGTTGGCAGAGAAAAAACGATGTTTGGTTGAAGTTAGATTTAAGGCAAGCTCCTAACTTCATCTCCATTTGCTTCGAAACAATTGATCAGGTCAGGAGGAACTAAGAAGTTGAAGCAGAGACGACCGCCGGCGATGGAATTTTGATTCTAAAATTTATTGTTCCAACAATCCAACATCAATTTTTTTATTCTAAGCCCAATTGTTTGAAAGAGAGTATATAAAAAGCACAATTAAGAAGAAAGAGAACCTCTTGCCGGAAAGTTGCCGCCTGGCGATGGAATGGCGCAGCCGAGTGGAGGCTGTGAAGCCCGGAAAGTCTTGCGGAAGAAGAGCTGGTGGCTTGTCAAAATCTCTAGGTTTCTGGACAGGATTTTATACTCAATGGATTTTTTTTTTTTGAAATATGGATTTTTATTTATGATAAGAACATAAAAATTTTCTGACTTTCTTTAAAATTTTGAATACAAATTACGGAAAAAATACATTGAATTATGATATAAATTTAATATCAATAAGTTAAATTTGAAACATAATTTTGAAATATTACATTTTTATATTATATATCTATTTTTAAATAAAAATATTGATAATCAAAGTATTGCATTAAAGACTATGAAAAGTCTTCAACTTCACTCTCAAAATCCATAAAATATTTAATATAATTAGATTTGTGCGTGTATTTTAAAAATCTAATTGAATATCTTCTCTAGAAAGACGTTGAATCAATGGAAATCTTAGATTCTGTTGTGGGAGATGTGTTTTTCTTTATTGATAATAGCTCATTTATATAGGGAAGACCTTCGTAAGGTTTTTTACAAGAGAAGGCCCACGGGCCAGTACAACTGTATTACACAATATAAAGTACGACCCGGTTCCTCGTAAGTATAATTGACTTTAAAGTTAAAAGTTTTGACTTTATACTTACGAGGTGCAATTGACGTAGGTGGGGTGATTAGTTTAGGTCGGGACTTGGCGGGGGGTTTACCGGGGGGGGTTAGAGGGGGTAGAAATCATCAATTTTATGAACAGAGCTCCGTAGGGGGGCAGTGGCTTCCGTGGCCACTGGAATCCAGTGACCATGGAACCGAGCCGTATAAAGTAAATTCTATCTACACAACAACACATTAATTTACAAATTCCTTCAACACTCCCCCCTTGTGCTGAGTTGTAGGTAGAATTGCAGAATCTTGATCTCTTGTCAAAATTTCGTCAAGTGTCAAAACCTTGTGAATAAAAATCTTGAACGAAGAAAAGAGTACTGATCATTACTTCGATCGCTATGTTCATGCATATTGTTACCTCATTAAAAACCTTACCAAGTAACAAAACCCAATGGGAAAAATAAATCTTGGTTTAAGGAAAAGAGTGTAACATAAAATAAAAACTAGACCTTTGAATATTCAAATCTCCCCCTAAAGTGTACATGATCAAGGAAGATCTGAAAGTCTATGCATCCCAATGTTTTAACATGTTTCTCAAATGTGGCTTTAGGTAATGATTTGGTGAATAAATCTGCCACATTCTCCTTAGATCTTATTTGATTTACTTGGATCTTGAGGAGAGTTTGTCATTGTTGATTATAGAAAAATTTGGGAGAAATATGTTTGGTGTTATCACCTTTGATAAATCCAAGTTTCATTTGCTCGATGCAAGCAGCATTATCCTCGTAAATGCATATGGGTTCTTCAGTGGTTGGTCTCAAACCACTAGCCCTGCGAATGTGTGTAATGATAGTTCTTAACCATATACACTCGCGAACCGCCTCATGTAGAGCTATTATCTCTGAGTGGTTTGATGAGGTAGCTACTAGAGTTTGCTTGGTTGACCTCCACGATATTGCAGTGTTACCAACTGTGAATACATAACCAGTTTGGGAACGACCCTTGTGTGGATCAGATAAATATCCTGCATCAGCATACCCAATTAGTACATCATTTGGTGTTTCTAGATTTGAGGATGAACTCCCTTCTTCAACCGTTTTCTTAGAATTCACAGCTTCCTTTGTCCTTTTGTATGAAAAGAACAGTCCCATATCATTGGTTCCCTTTAAATACCTCAAAATATTTTTGATACTGTTCCAGTGACGTTGCGTTGGCGCAGAGCTAAATCTAGCTAACAAGTTCACTGAGAATGCTATATCCGGCCGAGTACACTGAGCTAGGTACAATAATGCACATATGGCACTTAAGTATGGAATTTCAGCTCCTAATACCTCTTCATCCTCTGGACGAAATGGATCTTTTTTAGGATCTAAACTTTGGCCGACCATGGGAGTGCTAGCAGTATGCGCTTTGTCCATGTTAAATCGCCTGAGTACCTTTTGGACGTACGCAGACTGGTGGATTAATATCCCACCAACTCGATGTCTAGTTCAAGGCCTAAACAAAATCGAGTTTTCCCAAGGTTCTTTATCTCAAATTCAGATTTCAAATAATTTGCGATTTCTCTTATTTCATCAAGAGTGCCTATTATGTTCATATCGTCAACATAGACAGCTACAATTGCAAATCCAGAACTTGCTTTCTTTATAAATACGTAGGGACATATTTCATCGTTTTTATATCCCTCTTTAATTAAGTGAAAGGGCCTATTGTTTAGAGCTTGAACTCTTAACTTCCATTTCTCCCAGTTTCTTCCAATTTCTTCCAGCTTCTTCCAGTTCCTTCCAATTTCTTCCAGTTTTTCCAATTTCTTCTAATTTCTTCCAAATATGTTTATTTTCTTCAAATTCTTTCTACTTTCTTACAAATCACTCTAAAAAAATATATTATTATTATTATTAATACAACTTTTTTTTAATTATAATTTTTATATTCATAACTATAGTTTATAAATTATTTCATTTTTTCATCTCACTATTTTTATGATTCACATTCATTATTATTTTTTCTTCAACTTTTTAATATGAATAATACTGTTTTTCTGTATGTTAATCACATGAAAAATTAGGAAACTGTTTAAAAAATTATGGATAAATAGTTATATAGAATATTTTTTTAATCTAAATTTATATAAGGTAAAAATCAATATTTTAATCTAAAATATAAAGTATGGAATGTGGTAGGGAGTACTACATTATGAAAACCAAGAGAAAACTACATTTTGAAAAAGCAAAAATAACCCAAGAAGTGTAATATTTATGCTAATTTTATATTCTAATTGTTTTTTAAACTAGCTTTTTATATATGAAAAATAATACTCGTAATATTTTTTTATCTTAAAGAAAATCATTAAGATAACGTAATAACACTACCACCACTACCACCACCACCACCACCAACAACAACAACAGCAACAACAAAAAAAAAATAGTAATAATAATAATAATAATAATAATAATAATAATAATAATAATAATTTATAACAACAAGAATCAGAATGAGAATAATATAAAACCACACATAAAAAATTTTTTAAAACTTTTTTTAAATTTTTCAATTTTTTCTAGTTTTTTCAGTTTCTTTTAATTTCTTCCAATTTCTTCCAGTTCCTTCCAGTTTCTGCCAACATCAAGCTCTTTTTTTCCATTTCTAAAGAACAGGCCCTTAGGCGGGTATACCACATCCTACCAGATTGTTTCAAACCATAAAGAGAGTGTTTTAGTCTGATCGCAAACGCACTCCGTTGTTTACAGTCACTTGATTTGGGTAAGGGAACACCGTCTGGTACTTTCATGTATATCTCAGAATCAAGATCCCCATAGAGATATGCAGTAACCACATCCATAAGCTACATTTCCAATTCCTTGGAAACTGCTAAGCTCACCAAGTACCTAAATGTTATAACATCCATGACAGGGGAGTATGTCTCATCATAATAAATTCCAGGGCGTTGTGAGAAACCTTGCGCCACTAGGCGAGCCTTATATCTTAAGACTTCATTCTTCTCGTTACGTTTCCTGACAAATACCCATTTATGTCCTACAGGCTTTACACTTGGAGGGGTTAGCACTATTGGACCAAATACTTGTCTTTTTGCCAAGGAATCGAGCTCTACCTGGATTGCTTCTTTCCATTTTGGCCAATCCGCTCTTTGTTGACATTCTGCAATAGAGCGTGGTTCGATATCGTCATGCTCTATTATCTCTAGAGCAACACTATAAGCAAATACATCATCGATATGTGTTGAAAATATTTCTAGTAATATATGTGCACTCTCATAATCCATTGAAATTTCTTTGTTCTCTTGAATCATATCAAACATCGGAGCGTCTTCTAGTAATGATTCATGGACATAACTATAATCAGAGATAATCTCATGGGATGGATGTTCAACATCAATGTGTAACGGATTAGTTTGTGCCGCACTCGTCCTTTTCTTCCTTGGATGAGTGTCAATCGAACCAAGTGGCCTTCCCCTCTTCCTTTGAGGAGCCACAGCCTCATCCACACTTCCACTCGGTGTGGATGTAATGCCTGTCATTACGGCATTTTTCTTTTTAGTTGAGACTTCTAACCTTGCAGGTGCATTTGCAACAGGTATGTGTGATCTTGTCACTTTAGCAATATCAGTAAATGAATCGAGCATCGAATTTGCCACGTTTTGAAGATCAATTATTCTTTTCACTTTGCTTTCACAATGTAAAGTACAGGGATCGAAATGAGACAGTGTGGGGACACACTAAGATATTTCCTGTCGTTCGCTTAGAGAGTTTTTCTTATCTCCCCCTAACAACGAGAAATTTGTCTCATCAAAGTGACAATCTGCAAATCTAGGAATAAAAAGATCACCTGTCAAAGATTCTATATAGCGAATAATGGTTGGTGATTCATATCCAACATAAATACTTAATCGTCTTTGAGGGCCCATTTTAGTGCGCTGTGGGGGCGCAATCGGCACATACGCTGCACAACCAAATATTCGTAAGTGTGAAATGTCAGGCTCATAACCAGTCGCCAACTGGTATGCAGAGAATGGTTGTGAAGCAGTGGGTCTCAAGCGAATAAGTAAAGCTGCATGCAATATGGCATGACCCCATGTAGATGTGGGCAAATTAGAACGCATAATCAATGCCCGAGCTACCATTTGTAGTCTTTTAATGGTTGCTTCTGCAAGGCCATTTTGCATATGTACATGGGGAACAGAATGCTCTACATCGATCCCAATGGGCAATAATCATCAAAGTTTTTATATGTAAACTCTGCAGCGTTGTCAAGTCTTATAGACTTGATCGGGTGGTTAGGGCGGTGAGCCCTTAAACGAATTATTTGTGCCAAGAGTTTTGCAAATGCAGCATTTCTTGTTGATAATAATGTAACGTGCGACCAACGTGTCGAGGCATCAACAAGTACCATAAAGTACCGAAATGGTCCGCTTTCTTGTTGTATCGGCCCACATATATCTCCTTGTATCCGTTGTAGAAATGGTATATTTTCTTTTGAATCTTTAGCATAGGATGGTCGTGATCCTGATTTTGCTAATGAGCAGGCTTTACAAAAGGATTTGTGGGCATGTGACATTGTCAAAAAATTATTTTGAGACGAGGATGATGCTTCAATTTCTTTAGAAGGCATTTGTCAGAGTTGGGCAAGATTGGGCCGACCGCTTTCCAAGCTATCGGGTTTTTGTGTCGCTTTGTCCTTGCCTCGAAAGAAAGGATGACCGTGAGAGTTTTTTAGGATACGAATCATCATGTCACAACCAGGATGCCCTAGTCGATCATGCTGTTGGACATGAGTTCAAACCCCTTTATTATTTTTTCTGGAATATTTTCTTGTTTTGATAAATGACAAACAGGATGATGAAATTCAAACGTTGATCGAAAATTTACTTTTCGTACCGAGAAAAGAAAAGAGGCGTATCAAGAAAGTTACGGGATAAAAATCAACGCTCCCCCCACGCAGTTTTTTGAAGTGATGTGAAGACTCCGAAGACTTTTAAATTTTTATTGAGTCTAGGATTCTTGTAAGGATGACAATATCTTTTGCACAAAACAATTTAATTTCTGAGGGATAAAAATTATTTTTGAGTCAGTTGAAAAATCATTTTTTCTCTGTCTAAAATATTTTAGTGAGTCAGTTTCAAAATAAGTGTGTCAAAATTTCTTTAAAACATTTTTTTTTAAAGTTACACAATTTTCTTTGGTGAGAAAAATATACTTTAAATATTTTTTTTTCGTGTATTGTTTGACACACAAAATAATTTTTTGGACTCTCTTTTTCTCTCCCCTACTCAAATTCATTGAATAGGGAGATTTTTAAAAAGGAGCGTGCGTTATTCTCGTTGTCCCAAAATAATCGATTATATCCTTTAAAATAATCGATTAGATCCAGCGCAATTTCTCAGGTTTGAATTCTTAATCGATTTTTTCTATTAAAAAAATCGATTAGCTTGGATAGAACCTCCTAATCGATTTATTGCTTCAATTTAATCGATTTTTAAGCCTTTCGTTGGGCTGCTCAACCTTGATCAATAATCAATTATTTTTCCTCCATTAATCGATTAGTTAGTACCGAACCTCCTAATCGATTATTTGTCTTCATTTAATCGATTATGATTCAGTTTTCTTTTCAGGCTTTTCACTTCTGTACACTTTAATCGATTAAAATTCCTAATTTAATCGATTAATTCTCTCTGGTACAGAACATCAGCTTTCTTCAACGGCTTTATTTTCCTCAGCCTATTTAATCTCTCATTCTCCTTCATTTCAACACACACCTCTTGCACTCCAATATATTTCTTTGAGCTATTCATCCTTTGCTTCATCTTCCTCATCAAAATATTATTTTTGAGAGTTAGAAATATTTTTTCTTTGAGTGCTATAGAAGTTGTCATCCATAGAGCTTAAATCTTTCAAACACTACTTTGCCCAATTGTGTGAGCATTCATTCTTGTGTTGTAAACTCAATCTCATTTGAGTGTTGTTCAAAAGACTTGTGTGACTCAAGTCTTGTTGTTGTAAGAAAGTGAGGCTTGTGTGATTCAAGTTCTCAAGTTGTACCGGTTTTTCAAGCACCCGTTGAAGCTTGAAGATTAGTAGGACTTTCGAGAGAGTCTCTCGGAGGACTGGACTAGCCACGAGGTGGTGAACCAGTATAAATCCCGGTGTTCTTCTTTCCCTTACTCTCTTTACTTATTCCTGCGATAATTTTTTTTACGCGAAAAACGCACATTCTTGAAAACAACTCTATTCACCCCCCCTCTAGAGTTGCACATTTGTCTATAGGAATCCGCACTGTGGAATCTACCTCGGCTTGGGGCTCCGCACTGCCGTAGTGAACTATAGGGGGTGCCCTATAGGAATCTACCTCGGCTTGGGGCTACAAAGAGATGTGGTTAAATACAAAGTATCCACCTCCCTATCACCAATTGGTTTTAGGAAGCATTTGGCACCTCTTTAACTTCAGAACTCTATAGTTAAGCGAGCTGGAACGGGAGTAGTCCCAGGATGGGTGACCCACTGGGAAGTTTCAGAAAACGATCCTACAAGTGGTATCGGAGCGAGGAAGCAGGCTCGAATCCCTCGGGTGTCGCTGGGGGAGATTATTGGTCTTATAGGGGACCATCGATCACCCTTAGGGATTCGCTACTGTGCTAGTCACGGTATCGCTACTGTGCTAGTCACGGTATTGAGTACTGACAGCCCAACCTGACGAGGTACACGAGTCGTGTATCTTGCGAAGCCCCTCATGTCCATCCACCGCTCAGTAGTGGGGCTCCGCACTGCCGTAGTGAACTATAGGGGGTGCCCTATAGGAATCTACCTCGGCTTGGGGCTACAGAGAGATGTGGTTAAATACAAAATGTCCACCTTCCTATCACCAATTGGTTTTAGGAAGCATTTGGCACCTCTTTAACTTCAGAACTCTATAGTTAAGCGAGCTGGAACGGGAGTAGTCCCAGGATGGGTGACCCACTGGGAAGTTTCAGAAAACGATCCTACACATGCCAAAGTCTATATCGTTCATGACTTATAGAATAAAATTCAATTATTCGAATTGTAGTGATATACAAGCCACTACTCTTACCCTTAAATTTCTCTAAGATGCGCTTTCTTCCACATTCATTAGAAGTAATCTAAAGGTATTCAATACCATTCTCACAATGAGTTTCAACATGAAAATCATTGTCACGGATGTCTTTGAAATTTAACAAGGTTTGAGTAGCTCTAGGTGCATATAGAGCATTTATGGCTTTAATCAATGTACCATTAGGGAGTAAGAAAATGGCAGTACTGCGTCCTTGAATTACATGTGATGAACCAATCATTGTTGTCACAGATGAATTATAGGCTACCAAGTTAACAAATAGTTGCCTATTTTGCAAGATTGTATGGGTAGTCACACTATCTATTAAGCACTCAAGTTCACCTCGATTCATGCTTGTGTAATGAGAGAATTGCATATAGAACTGAAACAGACAATATATATAAAAAATAGGGGCATAAATCCCTTAATTTATTTAAATTGAATGCAAATTTAAAACAATTCCATATAGTCTAAAAACGCAATAAATAGTCTTCAAAACACTCTTAGGAAATTGGCAGAAACATAAAAGAAATTATTCCAAAACATCATGCATGGAGAGAATGAAGAAAGTGTATCAATCAAAATCAGGTGCATCCATTGAGTGCACATTATCCCCCTTGTTCGTAAAGTGTGAAAGGGTAAGGTTGGCATCAACTTCATTGCCTTCTGCGTCCAAATATTGAGATTCATGCTCTCTAGATTGGAGATATTTCTTGTAGGAGGCTACAACTTTATTACTAGCGCGACAATGCTTGTACTAGTGTCCGCTAACTCCACATCGGTAACACGGCTCATTCTTTATCTTGGATGCATTTGACTTCTTGTTTGTGTGGCCACTCGGTCCATCATTTGACTCTCTTCACCAAACATTGGAAGATACTCCACGACCTCTACCACGACCGCCACGACCCTTCCCACGATTAGAGTTATTTCCACGTGGGTAAGGATTAGCACGTCCAGGTCCCTTTTCATTGGGATGCCTTCCATGTTTTATTTTCCCATAATTGGCTTTAGGAATTTTCTTTGTCCTGATAGGCCGAGCATTGCTATTGACAAGGACTTCATTATGCTTTTCTGCTGATTACAACATATTCATCAACTTGTAGTATGTGGTAATTCTTTTGTTTTCATACTCAATCCTGTACTGGTTCGCTAGTATCATGGATGAGGTAGGAAATGTGTCAAGACTCTTTTGAATCATGTCATCTTTGGTGATTGGCTTACCACAAAAGATGAGACGTGCCTTAAGACGCAACATATCTTTGACAAAGTCATTCCATTGCGCATTCAGTTCTGGAAGCAGAGTATCATGAATGTTCCCAAAACGTTCCTTAAGGGCATCCCACAGTTATTTGGGGGTTTTCAACTTAAGATATTCCCAACGTAAACTTAGGTCAATGTGTCTCCTTAGGAACATTAAAGCATTGGCTTTCTCTTTTTTAGATGGTGCATCTTTCAATTCACTGGGGTCTTTAAGTGTGGTAGAGAAGTCTTTAGCCACAAAATCCATTTCTACATTAGAAACCCATCGATGGTACTCAAGTCCTTCTGAGTCCAAGATGTCAAATTCAGATCTAGTTGGATCACTCATTTATAGATAAAATGCAAATAAACCATCATAAGTAAATTGATATCTTGAAAATGAGAGTTTTTATCATATAATTCATGCTCTCTCCTTTTTGTTATATACGAAATTTCTTAATCAAAACCAATATGTACTAGTCACAGGACTCGATTAGTTTGGAGTCTAAAATGACATATTTGAGTTCAATTGGATGAACCATTTGTAAAAAAAAATCCAAGCAATATATGGTCCATAATCATTAATCATGGATGACAACAATCGTATAGAAATTTAGGCTAAAGTGTAATTCTGATAGGAGTATGCGTGGTAGAACAATAGGGTGGGGCTGTGTAGTGGCGGCGAGCCGGCGACCTTTTTTCCAAGTGATGCACAGTGGAAAACGGCAGAAAAAAAACCGGAGAGGCAGACGAGAAAAAATTAGGGTTTGAGCGTGCTGATAACGTGTTGTGGGAGATGTGTCTTTCTTTATTGATAATAGCTCCTTTATATAGGGAAGAGCTTCGTAAGGTTTTACAAGAGAAGGCCCACGGGCGAGTACAACTGTATTACACAATATGAAGTAAATTCTATCTACACAACAACACATTAATTTACAAATTCCTTCAACAGATTCTCAATTATAGAGAATAATGTCCGGCCTAAAAGTCGGTTATTCCCTTTTTACTGTTAGCCCTGCACTTTGATAATCAAGTTCTAGAGAGTGTGTTCAGATTAAATAAGGACAAATCTTTGGTTTTTTTTCATGCACTGGCGTATTCACTATATTCAAAACTATGACAAGTGTAAACAAATTGGAGGGTCAAAAGTCCAAATACTTTAATGTTGATTTCAGGAAGAAATAGTTACAGGGCGTGGGGAGGGATAGTATGTATATGTAGACTTTACCCCTAATATTAATATAGAAATAAAATTATTTATATTTTAATAATTAAAATAATATAAAAATATAAATTGGCCAATGAAAAACTATTAAAAGCCCTAACAATGATATGGAGTGGTGTGCAATAGGCTCTTTCTACTTCTTTTTTCATTTCTTGGGGGGTTCAATGTCATTTCTTATAGTGTTTACCATCGCCTATGTGCGTGAAAATAATAATTTGAAAATATGTATCAATGAACCAAGTATCTACTGCAAGCTATGTTATTATTAGTATTTTGTCAAATTATTTGGTCCCACACAAAAAAATATCTATTTGATTGCCCCACAAAATTTTGACATTCACCTTTGTTTTTCAGGTGGGTTATTAAAATTCTCTGTAGTTTTATTTTAAAGGCCAAAGGAAATAGATGCTCGAACAAACCTACCCTAGCTGATGTAATTGTCATCAATCAATATATAAAGTTTAGAGTGAAGGATTTCATCTATCTTATTGTATTCTATACTTTGTTTGCCTTTAAAATTTATTTCAGCACTTAGGATTCAGACTACAATTAACATTTATTTGAGAACTTTTGATTTAGACTACCGGATCATGTTCTCAAATTAAATAAAAATGATATTAGATATTGATACAAAAATAGCTTCATTAGATTTATTATATCAAATATTTTAAAAATATTATTTTATCTAATTAATATATAATATATATTTCATTTAGTTATAGGTCAAAGGTTGAAAACAATTGACTGAAAAAATCAAAACTGGAAAAGTATTCAGGGACATAGTACTTTCTTACTACTCTTTTAAGATATGAACTGGCGGGTGATACGTAAGTGTGTGAAATTATGAAAGACATATATAATGTACTCAATGGAATCCTATATCCTTTCCTTTATATATAAAATTCAAACTCCAATATGTGTCACTTTTTTGACAAGTTATTCATGATCGTGAAATTAAGAAAATATTTTAGAGCATGATTTAATGTTGATTTTCTGCAACGCCTCACACATATAAAAATGAAAAATATTCATTACTCTACCCCAAATATGATTTTTCGGCACATCACTACCTCGGGATTTCAGTGATTTTATTCAGACCATCCCAAAATTTGCGGGTGTTTCCTTTCATTCTGAATCGTTGAAAGCTAAGGTAATTCTTTTTTCACAAATTGGTAAGTTTTATATTTCATAATTCTTGAACAATTGGGAACTCGATTTGCCAAATCTGGAGAAGATTCATTTGAAATTGGTTTGTTCCATGAACTCAATCAAATGCAATTTTAAAATCTCTTTGTGTATTCTTCCTTAATTTCAAGATTTATTATTCATACAATAATTCAAGTTTGTTTTTCTTTTTACTCATAGAAATATAGGAAAAGGTGGTGAGGTTGGAGTCAAAATTGCTTGAAATTTCTACAACTATATATATAAAACGAAGCGGCAAAAGGGAAAGACCACATATTGAAAGCTACGAAGTAGCAGAATTTGAAAATTTTCAACGGGTATTAATTTGAAACTTCTTTTTGATTCATTTTTATTTTCTCAAATCTTTACATACCCCCTTTCTATTAACTAATTAAAGACAACCTTGAAATAGATGAAGTTTTGGATTGTGTTCATCTTCTATTTTGATTTCTTCCGCTGTAATTTAATTTTAAATAAATTGAATTTTTAGTGTTGCTCTATTTGGATCTCAATCGTGAGTGGATAAACTTTTAACGTCTTTTTTTTAATAATGGATAATATGGATATAGAAATACGAAAGCCTCCCTTTTAAGGTGTGAATGAATGTTTAGCCTTGAGTTATTCTATTTGACTACTTTAGCCTTCAATATAATGTTGTTTTGCCTTGAGTCAATTTCTAACTAGTAAGGGACGAATCATTTTAGCCTACCTGGTGCCTTAATTGCAGAATTCCAACGATTCATCACCATCTTTGATTCGGCCCCGTGCACGGCACGAGTTAAGAAAACATAATGAAATCAATTTTTTATGATCAATTTTTTCCATCGAGTTTGTGGTCATATTGTAAAGTATTTACATTGATTAAAAATATGATATTGGATTTATCTTCATCCTACCACGCTAATAGTGACACGACTTTTTTCTGAGTTGATAATCAAGATATGAGATGGGCAGCTTGGCGAGGTTAATGATGGAATTATTGAAATTGAAATTCCATCTCAATCCTTGATCCTAAAGTCAAGTTCTCCACTTCAGAGTATAGTAGAATTCACGTATTCAGACTTATTGGAAAATATGAAAGATTATACGAAGTATTTTTTATGGATAGAGCTTTATTATCACCCACGCCTAAAGTTGTTGAAATGATCAATTATTTTGTTTTATGTCTTATTCCTGGAGATGAAAAAGAGTATTTGAGCTCTCATTCTTCATGTCAAACAGATTCATATGTAGAAATAGATGGTGATTGGATAACGACTGAGTTTTTGAACGATATCAAATGTTCTGGGATTGCAAACCCCAGAATTATTAAGAGTTGAAGAGTTGTGTAATGGTATAAGGTTAATAGTTGGAGAGTTGCGAAGAAATGTTATCGGTGCAATTGTCGTATCATGAAACAATGTCGGGGAGAAAGCTTACATACCACGAATGAATTTGGTACCGTCAGATCTTGGATTGCCGTTGAAGTTTCAAAGAAGACAATTTTCAATATCTTTATGTTTTGGAATGACGACCAATAAGAGTCAAGACCAAACATTATCATTTGTTGGATTATTCTTGACCAAATCGGTATTCACTCGCGGTCAATGTTATGTTGCAGTTTCACGAGTGGAAACTAGGAAAGGATTGAAAGTTTTAGATGAAAACGGTAACCCTTGCAATTGCACAAAAAATATGGTTCATCATGATGTTTTTCAAAAAATTTGGATGTAATTAATACATTTATACGTTCTTTTTAATTTTTATATACATTAATTTTAGTTAGCATACTCTATTTATGTCATATCATTCATTAAGTTTCTAACATTGTATTTTATATTTAGCTATATTTTTTAATCATTTACTAAAACAAAAAATTTAACGAAGTTCAAAATAACATTCGTTCGACCCGTGCGTTGCACGGGTTAAATACTAGTGTGTGTGTGTGTGTGTATTGATAGTCAAAGTATTGCATTAAAGACTTTGAAAAGTCAACGATTTAAAATGGACAGATGAAGCATTAATATATATATATGTATATATATATATATATATATATATATATGTATATATATATATATATATATATATATATATATATATATATATATATATATATATATATATATATATATATATATATATATATAATACCACTGGAGGAACTGGAACTTCACATGTCAAAACAAGAATGCAGGTGGCCTAGGGATCAGGGACCTTCTTCACATTGAGACAACATACTCTCTCAAACTTTGGTGGAAAGCCCAGCACGATCAAGGTCTATGGGCTAAACTTGTTAGAGCAAAGTACATGAAAAATGGTAACATCAAGGAACGCCTCCCAGATTCCCCAACTTGGAAGAGAATTTGTAGAGTACACTCTCTTGGTACAACTCATATGCATTGGAACAATGGACAAGTACTTTGGGATAATGGACAGTTCTCCCTCAAACTTGCTTTTAATGCCACTGAAGAGAAACTCCCGGTACTCCTCTCAACCAAATTTATTTGGCACAAAGCACAAATCCCTAAATTGCGTTTCTTCCAATGGAAGATCTTCAACAACTGTCTTCCTTTCCCCAACAACCTTAGAAGATTCAACCTGGCACTACCTAGTCGTTGCAGCTTCTACCTCAACAACGAGGAAAGCTTGGATCACTGCCTCGTGAACTACACCGAGAGCAAAAAAGTATGGAACTTTTTTGCACATCTAGTTGATGCTCCCATGCACACCTCAAACCTGCTGCTCCACCAACATGCAATCTCATGGTGGTTAAGAGGTAATTTGAAAAGTTTCAATGGTGCCTTGAGAATTATACTCCCGGGTTTCATCTCATGGAATCTATGGAAGGCGCGTAATGCATATACATATAATGGGATAAAAATGAATTCACACGGAACTATCCACCAAATACGCAAGCTCATTCAAGCCTGGGCATGGACTCACCGGCAAAAGAAGTGGTTGATTCATGTCGAAGACTTTGACGATTGGGAGATTGATAAATTCTAGCGGAAAGGAACAAGACATCAGCTTCATTCTAATTTTTAGACCTCTTTTGTATTTCGGTTTCCTCTCAGAACAATGGTTGTAACTCTCTTTGTCTCAATAAAGTTCCTTTAAAAAAATAATATATATATATATATATATATATATATATATATATATATATATATATATAGACACACACACACACACACACACAAAATTGCACTTTCAAAATCCATAAAATATTTAAAATCATTAGATTTGTGTGGATATTTTAAAATTCTAAATATATTGAGATTTAAAATAACTTGTAAAATACTTGTAAGATATCTATGATTGTAATACTTGTAAGATTTTTATGATTGTAATTGATGGAGACACGGGCTCTAGGGCTCGGCCCCCTAGGCCTGTGGAACCAAGCTCGTCCGGATCGTATAATATTTTAGGAAGACCACACTCGGTCCAAAATGCCCTCTCGGCTAAAAAGGAGATAGATGAAAGCACCATGCTCATGCATCACACTCGGCTCCTCTTGGCCCCCTCAACGTACTATGTCGGGCTAAGAAGTCAACTTCTAGAGGGCCGTGCGAACTCAGTGATCAGAAACCAAAGACATCATAGGAAGGTACATGGGCCTCATTGACTTAGAGTAGTTGAATGCCAGCCCATGGCCATATTGTATAAATAGGACCCCCTGTCCAATGAGGAGGGGATCGAATTCCGAGTTCTCAAATAGATACTACAATCTTTTTCTCTCCATTATTGGTACTATCCACATCCTTAGAATCCATTAGTAATAAATTTTTATTTATTTAAGCTTTGAATCATGAACTTTAAACCTATTTGGGGTTAAAAGTAGGTTCAATTAATTGTCTCTCTTAATATTTTTATTATTTCTAATATGGTTTGTTAATTTTATTTCTATTTAGGAATTGTATTTAAAAATAAATTAATCTTGAATATCTGTGATTAATATTCAAGGGCCGAATCCTAAACATAATTGTTAAAAAAAATATGCTAATGTTGATATAATCATAAAATATAACACTTTTTAAATATAATCTTCTTTATCTTTAACCATGACTGAAGACCTCCAAGTGGATATAATCATTGAGTTGTATTTTTACACCATAAAATTGGATATTTATCCAATAAAATTATTATGCTTGACGTTTTAACTAAATAATTACTCTAGATTTATTATTAGCATGTTAAAGTGAGAGTAGTTATTATTTAGGTGAATTGCGAGAGCATCTCGAAATATTTTTTCTGCAACTCCACACATTCTATATAAAAACAAATTTACATTCTAACTTTTATAAAAATATTGGATAATTAATTTATCAATTTCTACCCCTAATCTTTCATCAAATCAAATCTCTTTTGTGTTGTTTGAAATTTATTCTTTTTACACTTTTATTTTATCTTCCAAATCAAAAAGATAAAAAATATTTTACAAGTTACAACTTGTATAATAAACTTGCGTATACATTAAGGAAGAACTATTTGGATAAGAGTAAAAAACGCTGAAAACACCAAAATAAGAGTTCTAAGTCTTTTAAGATCAAAATAGGAGTTCATAATATCATTATTATGTTTTCACACTCACAACATTGTCACACTGCACCAGCCACAATCAATGCCACACTTTCACTCTTCGATCACTGCCGGCCACTAGAGTGTCGCCACTGATCACCGACGTTGACTGACGATTGATAGATCACACTCTCATATCATACTGTCATCATTTTTCCATCACACTACCAACACTCTTACATCACACTGCCATTATACCTCTAATTTAGATATAAAAGACTTGAAATTCATATTTTGATATTTTCGTATTTTTTACTCTTATCTAGAAAGATTTCATTTAAATTAAATGAACTCGGGTCCCCCTAAGGTTCGACAACCTATTTACAAGGATTCTTTTTAGTTACTTTTTTGTCTGTCTTATACTGCAAACCAAATGTTGAATGTGAAGAAGCTTAACAAAAAGATAGAAAATAGAAAAATATTATTTGGTAGTGTTTTATTGTACTTTTTATTCTTGTTTTTAACATTAGGATTTTTGTTTCTAGCTCTCCTCTTTTTATTAAATTTGAACTTATTTTATTTATTTATTTTTATATAACTATTTATAAAAATGATCAAAAACAATCAAAAAATAGAACAAAAATATTATTTAAAAAGAACTAAAACAAACAAAAATAAGACATTATTAATGGAAAAGCAGAAGAAGTTTTGGAAGTTCACATTATAAAATTGGAGGGTATCCAACATCATGTTTAGGAAAAAGAAGATGAAAAGATAACAAAGCAAGTTGGTATGATGGAGGGATTGTGTAACACCCCGACCCGCGTAACCCGAATACACAAATCAACAGATCAATTTGTCACTAGTTTGGTATCCAAACACATCATATTTTCAAAACAGTTTAAAACAATTAATTCAAAACATTATTAAAGTATTAATTTGAGTAATTTAAAACGGTGCAGAAGCTTACGTACTTAAATCAAAAGACAATTATGTTCTCTTTCCCGAAAAACATAATGAATTCAAATGATATATTTAATCAAGTAAACTCTTCAGCCGGCATCCATCCATCTTCTCATCCTCGCTGCACTCCAGGATTGGCTCTACATTCATCATTCATATTGCCTACGTGTAGCAAGTAAAATAAATTACACACTCAGCTTTCACGCTGAGTGAGAGGTTTTAACAAGATAAGTCACACCTAGGGTTATTTCTACATACATAGTCATTCATAGGATTTCTTGCATAAGTAATATCATATACAACATCAACTGATATCAATAATATCAATGATTCACACACCATGTTATTTACCTTGGCTCTTCAACTGCATAAGTTATCAACTCAACATTCAAGTTCTTACGATAGCTCATCTCTAACACTTTCTCATAACTTATTCTAGGCTAAGACCAATTTTTCATTGTGCACAATTTTATCTTATGACTTAGAGCCACTACCTTTGGCCATGTCTCAAGTTTATTCTATGACATCACAATCACTACCTACAGCCATGATTTTGGTCCTACTACCTACTGAGCCGGTTGGGTGAAACCTTCAATCATACGGATCAAATCCCTGATTCCATGAACGTATATCTTTACTGGAATACCACTGGACATTAAGTCCCCAAGACTCTACAACATATCGTGAATTTTACAATCTCAATTCTCAAAAGATAGTCCTAGAGTTCCTTCAGATAGCCTAATCATTCATTTACAACATCTCTTGGTATTTAGGTTCATACCATCAACAATATAATCACAGTCCATTAATTATATTCTTACAAAGCGTATTGAGATTATATTTAAAATATAATAAAAGGACAACAATAATTAAATAATCATCATATAATACAAAGAGCATCCTAGTGTCATGTACAAATATATTCCACTTATCGTCAAGCAACACAAAAGGTCTCGGAATCAATCTAGGACTTGATTGGAACAACAAAGAATAAAAAAGAGACGGAATAGGACTGGTACAATACCTCAGTACTGCCTCGCGGTACCTTGGTATCGTTAGAGCCTTATTTGAATTCCAGATTTTACTGTGATGGTAGTCTCTTATTGACGAATGGTAAGGAGCTACCATCCTTTGTCGGTGTTAATTTATTTGGGGTTGGCTCAAACATATTAATAATATTTGACACCCAACCTAGCAGCCCATTTATTCAAGCCCAACCTTTACTCCTTAACCTAATTAAGCTTGCCTTAATTACCACCCTAATCTCCACTATATATTGAGGGATTGCCTTTGTGTTTCTTCACCGTGCAAAACATCCGTCCCTTTCTCTTTGTGAGTTCTTTGTGTGATATTTCTCTTCCTCTGTGTGTTCATCTGAGTTCTTCTCCGTTTCTTTGTGAGTGGAGTGTGGCAAGGTTGGGTTGGGGTGTTGCTCCTTTTGGTACCCTTGTAGTGCACAACTACGGACCGATTTTTACGGGTGACCTGAGCCTAATCAAAATAAATAAATACTCATAACAGTGGTATCGGAGCCTGGTTTGTGTTCAATATTTATTTATTTTCGTGGGGGTGTCAACTCTCTTTCTTTTTTGGATCTGTTGTCCTTACCCACTTTTAGTGTTTGTTTTTTTAAAACCCATCACTTTTTTTCTTTCCTTTGGGTCAAACTTTGTGCATGACCTTTCCTTTTCATCTCTTTAATTAAAAAAAGTGGGTCCTTTCTTTTTTTGGGAATCTCCGTTTCTGCTCTGGTCCTTTCTTCTCCTTCGGACTATTTGTGTCCCTCTGCTAGTGAGCCTTGTTCTCCGGCGAGAAAAAAAACCAGAGGGGTGGGAGAATTGCACCAATTTGCTTCGTGCGGTTGGAGGAAGTCTACAATCGACGATTCCAGTAGACGTCTGCTGCTTCGTGCGGCTCGAAGGACTGGTTGGAGCAAGAGAAGATCCGCAACAGCACAAGCGCACGCACGAGAAGTACGCTGCCAGAGCTCTTAATTTAATTTCTCCTTGGAGTAGGTAAATCGAATCTAGGCATTAGATTCACTCAGGTACACAACTCTTTATCCCTTTGCTTTCGTAGCAATTTTTTAGGGTTGTTTAATTCTGATGCATTATTTCCGATTGCCTAATTCCACTATAGTTTGTGCTCGTGTGAAAGAACAAACGAGATTGAGTAAGCAATTTTGTTAACATAATAATCTCGGGTTGTTCGTGCGATTGCTTCACACACGTGAGCCAAATTTGGAAAATTTAGGCCAGATTCTACGTGCCTCTGTGTTGCTGATTTTTCAGTTTTTATTCTCTTTTGTGAGTTTTTTTCTCCTTTGTGGTGATTTTTTGATTATTTTTTCTCCTTTGTGGATATGTCTACTATGAATTAGTATACTTTGACTCCTTTTAATGAAAAAACTGATTTTAGTATTTGGAAACAAAAATTGAAGTGTGTTCTTGTTCATCAAAAAGTTTATAGGGCTGTTAGTGATTCATATCTAGAGTCAGACACTAAGAGAAAAAAGTTGAAATGAATGAAATTGCTTGTTCCATAATTTACTTAAACTTAACTAACTGTGTGATCAGAAAAGTTGGTATTTTGGAATGTGCTAAAGATCTTTGGAATAAACTTGATGAACTTTATACTGAAACTTCTTTGCCAAACAAGATTTTCTTACTTGAAAAATTTTTCAAGTTTAGATTGGATATGTCTAAAGACAGAAGAAAATCTAGATGTTTTCACCAAACTGATTTCTGATATTAAATTAACCAGTGATAAACATATTGACGACTACACCCCTATTGCTCTTTTGAATGCTATTCCCGATTCCTATAGTGATGTAAAATCTGCAATTAAATATGGTAGGGATAATATTTCTCTTGATGTTGTTGTGAATGGTCTCAAGAGTAAGGAATTAGAGTTGAAAAATTCTAAGAGTGATAAAAATTCTGGGGAGGTTATGCATGTGAGGGGTAGAACTTTGAATAAGTTTCAAAACCATAAACATGCTAACAATGATAACTCAAATGTGAGAAGATTCAACCAGAGAAGGGGTAAGTCTAGATCCAAGTCTAAAACAAGAAAATGATACAACTGCAATGAATATGGTCACCTCAGTAATAGTTGTTCTAAGCCTAAAAAAATTCAGCAAAAAGATCATTCTAATATGGCTAGTGAATCAAACAACTTTGGTGATGTGTTAATGATCAAAGATTATGCTTATTTGAACTCTGTGCTAGTTGATTCTGGTTGCACCTTTCATATGTCACCATTTAAAAACCTTTTTTCAAACTATCAAGAGATTGATAATGGTATTGTGTCCATGGCTAATGAAAAGAAATGCAAAGTTTTTGGAATTGGAGATATGTCTTAAATTTGACTCTGGATCTATTGTGAACTTAAAAAATGTTAGACATGTTCCTGATTTGTCTTATAATTTGCTTTCTTGTGCATCCCTTGAAAATGAGGGTTTTGAGGGAAAATGTGGGAAAGGTATTATGAAAATCAGAAAGGGTTTAATTGTTGTTTTCAAAGCTGAAAAGAAAAACAATTTGTATGTGTGCAAAGGTGAACCTGTTTGTGAGCATGCTAATTCTGTGGTTGATAATTCTGTTCTATGGCATAAACGGTTGGGTCACATGAGTAATAAAGGACTTGAAATATTGCATAAAAATGGACACTTGGGTAGTGATAAGCTTATGCATGTTCCTTTCTGTGAATCTTGTGTGCTTGGAAAACAAACCCGCGTTAGTTTTCCTAACTCGAATCCTGTTACTTGAACTAAGTGTTTTGATGTGCTTGAATATTTGCATGCCGATGTGTGGGGTCCCGCAAGTGTTTCCACGCACGGAGGGAACCAATATTTTCTTCCCATAATTGATGATTATTCTAGGAAAGTTTGGGTCTTACTTTTAAAACAAAAATCTGAAGTTTTTGATAAATTTAAAAACTGGAAAGTTTTGATTGAGAACCAAACTGGAAAGAAAATAAAAACACTTAGGATAGATAATGGCCTTGAATTTTGCAACAAACAACTTGATAATTTGTGTGTTACTTGGGGTATTAAAAGACACAAAACTGTTCCTTACATGCCTCAACAAAATGGGGTAGCTGAGAGGATGAACAGAACTATTTTAGAGAGGGTGAGGGCTATGTTAGCTACTTCTGGACTTTCTAAAAACTTTTCGGGTGAAGCTGTTTGCACTGCTGCTTATTTGATCAATAGGTCTCCATCTATACCTTTAGGAGGGAATTGCCAAGAAGTTGCTTTCTCGGGTAAACCCTTAGATTTATCAAACCTGCGTGTGTTTGGTTGTGCTGGTTATGTGCATCAAATGAATGATAAATTCGAACCAAGATCTAAACTATGTGTTTTCTTGGGTATCCTGACGGGGCAAAGGGTTATAGGTTGTGGGTAAAAGGTGAACCAGGTTTCAAAACTGTGATAAGTAGAAATGTTGTTTTCAATGAAAATAATTTTCCTTGTTTGTCCTTGCCTATTCCCAATGTTGAAAATGTGGCTCCAAATGAGGTGGAGCAATTGCCTGTTATCATTCCTACTGATGTGCATGTAGAAACTAATGAACATGTTGATATGAACCATGATTCACACACTAATGAAGATGAGACTATTTCTAATGAGGTGGAGAATGATAGTGTAGAATCACATGTTGAAAATGATTTGCATGACTATCAACTTGCTAGGGATAGAAATAGAAGAACCATAGCAAACCTGCGAGATATGTTGATGACTGTAATATGTCTGAGTCTGCTTTTCATGTGTTTGAATCCCTTGAGTGTGATGAACCTAAGACTTATAGTGAAGCATTATAATCTAAATGTTCTGAAAAATGGGTTAGTGCAATGAAATGTGAGATGGAATCCCTTTGTGTTAGCCAAACATGGAAACTTGTGCCAAAACCTGAAAATTGTTCTCTTGTGGACTGCAAGTGGTTGTTTAAAATTAAGCAAGAACCTGAAAATGTTAGGTTTAAGGCTAGACTTGTGGCTAAGGGATTTACTCAAAAGGAGGGAATAGATTATGTATAAATTTTTTCTCCTGTTGTCAAGTTCACCACAATTAGAATCATGTTGTCTTTAGTTGCTCAGTATAATTGGGAATTAAAGCAAATGGATGTTACTACTACTTTCTTGCATGGTGATCTTGATAAAAACATTTATATGCACCAACCTGAAGGATTTGTTGATCCTAAGTTGCTTAATCATGTGTGCTTGTTGAAAAAGGCTTTGTATGGTTTAAAACAATCACCTAGGCAATGGAACATTAAATTTGATAATTGCATGAAAAATTTTGGTTTTAAGGGAAGTAATGTTGATCACTGCTTGTACTTCAAGAACACTTTCTCTGTTCCTGTTTTTCTTCTCCTTTATGTGGATGATATGCTAATCATTAGTCCTAGCTTAAAATCTATTGAGCATGTTCAAAATTATCTTTTCAAAAATTTTGACATGAAAGATTTAGGAGATACTAGAAAAATACTTGGCATGAATATTTTTAGGGACAGAAAGAAATCTACTCTTTTTTAAAATCAAAATTCCTACATTGATAAGATTTTGAGTAAATTTGCTATGTCTGATGCTAAACCTGTGGATGTTCCTTTAGCTGCTCACTTTGTGTTGAGTAAGGATATGTGCCCTAAAACTAAAGTTGAAATTAATGAAATGAAAAGTGTGCCTTATTCAAATGCTATTGGTTCTATGATGTATCTTATGATTAGCACTAGGCCTGATATTGCGTATGCTTTTAGTTGTTTGAGTAGATACATGTCTAATCCTAGTATGGCTCATTGGAATGCTCTAAAATGGCTTTTGAGATACTTAAAATCCACTAGGAATGTTGGTTTAACTTTTTCAAGAAGTGATAAAAGTGTTAGATTAATTGGCTATGTGGATTCTAACTATGCAAACGATAGGGATAATAGAAAATCCACTACTTCCTACGTGTTCACTTTGTGTGGTTCTTGCATTAGTTGGAAATCTCAACTTCAACACATTGTTGCTTTATCTACTACTAAGGTTGAGTATGTTGCAGCCACATATGCTTTTAAAGAAGCCATTTGGCTTAAAGGGCTTTTATCTGAAATATGCTTACTTGATAAGAATGTGGTTGTTTTTTCTGATAGTCAATCTGCCATTCAACTATGCAAAAATCCTATTTTTCATGATAGAACAAAACATATTGATGTTAGATTTTATTTTATTAGAGACATAGTTGAAAAGGGCATTGTCTTGCTGGAGAAAATTCATACGGAGTCTAATCCAGCTGACATTAGTACTAAGTGTTTACCAGTTGAAAAATTTACCTTATGTCAAAAGATTTTAAACCTATCTCTGTGATTGTGTATTGATCTTTTGTTCTTTTTTGTTTTTGTGACTTTTGCTTTTCTTTTTTGTTTTTTGAACTCGATGACCCAATGGTAGAGTTCGACTATTCGTGAGTTATTTTTTGGCATGCTTTGTGATGTTGCCTAGTCTTCGTGACTTGAGAGTACTTAGTGAACTCTCCACCACTACGTGTGTTCTCATTTGTTGATTACAGATTTAATGGTTATTAGGCTATGATGAGTCCCGCGGTTCCTTATCAAACTATGTGCACTACTTTGGGCCAAAGGTGGAGATTGTTAATTTATTTGGGCTTCGCCCAAACATATTAATAATATTTGACACCCAACCCAGCAGCCCATTTACTCAAGCCCAACCTTTACTCCTTAACCTAATTAAGCTTGCCTTAATTACCACCCTAATCTCCACTATATATTGAGGGGCTGCCTTTGTGTTTCTTCACCGTGCAAAACATCCATCCCTTTCTCTTTGTGATTTCTTTGTGTGATATTTCTCTTCCTCTGTGTGTTCATCTCAGTTCTTCTTCGTTTCTTTGTGAGTGGAGTGTGGCGAGATTGGGTTGGGGTGTTGCTCCTTTTGGTACCCTTGTAGTGCACAACTACGGACCAATTTTTACGGGTGACCTGAGCCTAATCAGAATAAATAAATACACATAACAGTCGAAAATCCGTGTACAGATTGCAGAGCTCGTTCTGGTTTGACAACCAATATCTCTTAATTTAATTTTTAGGTAACATAACATACAAGAAACAACAAATTTGAGTAAATAAACGTGTGTGGTCCCTTCATAGATCCACTAATTTCAATTAAATAATATATAGTTTATATTTTTTTAGTCAGAAAATAGAGAACCTCTTGCCGGAAAGTTGCTGCCTAGCGATGGAATGGAGCAGCCGTCGAGGAGTGGAGGCCATGAAGCCTGGAAGGTCTTGCGGAAGAACTGGTGGCTTGTCAAAATCTCTAGATTTCTACACAGATTTTGTACTCGAAATGGATTTTTTTTGAAATATGGATTTTTATTTATGATAAGACATACAAATTTTCTCACTTGTTTTAAAATTTTGACTACAAATAATAGAAAAATACATTGAATTGTGATATAAATTTAATATCATTAAGTTAAACTTGAAACATAGTTTTGAAATATTACATTTATATATATATATATATATATATATATATATATATATATATATATATATTATATATATATGATTGACTCTAATGAGATGACACTTTATGGTGAGATGACATGCTTCGATCAGATGATGCAAAGCTCACCACACTACACTACAAAGCTCACCAATGGACAATGCAAAGCTTACCTGGAAATAAAGCAAAGCTCACCACTTTGAACACCAAAACATATCTCTTTTTTTATTTTAAAAATTAAAAAATTAATTAAAAATAAAATAGCAACACCGGTCAACGGCAATGACAGGCGGCGGCGGCGGTCGGAGTCTGGCGACGGCGACGGCGGTGGCTGGAGGTGGCGGCCGGCGATGGCTGCCGGCGGTGGTTGTCGGAGTCCGGCGGTGGCCGGCGGTGGCGGCCGGCGGCGGTCAATGCTAGCGGTCAAAGTCTAGTCAGCACCCTTCCTTTGATTTTATTTTTTTAAAAAAAATTTAAAGTGTTGAAAAAATATGGTGAATTTTGTCTTACAGTTTGGTGAGCTTTGTAGTTATCTCTGGTGAGCTTTGCAGTGGCTAGTGGTAAGCTTTGCGTCATCTGATCGAAGCATGTCATCTCAGCATAAGGTGTCATCTCACTAGAGTCAATCCCATATATGGGATCGACTTCAGTCAGATGACACCTTACAATAAGATGACATGCTACGGTCAGATGACGCAAAGCTCACCACTCGCCACTGCAAAGCTCACCAAGGACAACTCTAAAGCTCATCAAACTGTAAGGCAATGCTCACCATATTTTTTCAACACTTTAATTTTTTTTCAAAAAATAAAATCAAAAGAAGGGGTGCTGACTTGATTTTGACCGTTGACTACCACCATTGACCGTCGCCTGCCGCTGACGGCTGCCACCGTGGCGGCGCTCTGCCGCCGCCGCTTCCAGCCGCCAGCCTCTAGTTATCGGACACCGCTGCTGACCGGTGGTTGACCGGTGTTTCTATTTTATTTTAATTAATTTTTTAATTTTTAAGATTTAAAAAAGGTGAATTTTGGTGTTCAAAGTGGTGAGCTTTACTTTATTTCCAGGTGAGCTTTGCATTGGCCATTGGTGAGCTTTGTAGTGTAATGTAGTGAGTTTGGCGTCATCTGACCGAAGCATGTCATTTCACCGTAAAGTGTCATCTGACTGAAATCAATCACATCAATTCCATCAATCCGATATATATAAAGATATTGAGAAGATTTAAAATGGAGGGATGCAGTATTAAAATCTATATTCAATTGCACTTTTAAAATCCATAAAATATTTAATATCATTAGATTTGTGCGTGTATTTTAAAAATCAAATTGGATATGTTGAGATTGTAAATAACTTGTAAGATACTTGTAAGATATTTGTGATTGTAATGCTTGTAAGATTTTTATGATTGTAATTGATGGAGATACGCGCTCCGTGGCTCGGCCGCCTAGGCCTGTGGAATCGGCCTCGTCCGGATCGTATAATATTTTAGGAAGACCACACTCTGCCCAAAATGCCCTCTCATCTAAAAAGGAGATCGATGACAGCACCATGCTCATGCGTCACACTCGGCTCCCGCTTTACATCACACTCAACTCCCCTTGACCCCCTCGGCGTACTATGTCAGGTAGGAAGTCAACTCTTGGAGGGCCGCGCAAGCTCAATGATCATTAACCAAAGACGTCAAAGGAAGGTGACGTATCCAGGCGTGGTCAACGAGATAAGCGTCATAAGGAAGTGGTATTAGAAAATGATGTATTATAGAAACAAGACAAACATATTTATTGAGGTCCATGGGCCTCATTCACTTCTAGTAGTTAAATGCCAACCTATGGCCATATTGTATAAATAAGACCACTTTTCCAATGAGGGGCATCAAATTCTGAGTTCTCAAGTACATATTATAGTCTTGCTCTCCACTATTGGTACTACCTTCATTCTTAGAATCCATGAGTAATAAATTTTTATTTAGTTAAGCTTCGAACCATGAACTTTTAAACCTATTTAAGGTTAAAAGTTGGTGTAATTAATTGTTCGTCTTAATGTTTTTATTAATTCTAATATGGTATGTTAATTTTATTTTTATTTAGATGTATTTAAAAACAAATTAATCTTGAATTTTTGTGATTAATATTTAAGGACCCAATCGTAAACATAATTGTTAAAAAATTGTGCTAAAGTTGATTAAACCATAAAAATCAGAACGAAGGTCAAGCTCAACCAACTCGGGAGTTCCTCGTTAGGTGGTTGAGATCCGTGTCCCCTTCGGAATGATATTTCAAAGATCTCCATGTGCAAGTTTGTACTCAAATAGCCATTGGACCCAGCAGGTATCGAATGACTCTAACATTTCTATACTTACAGAATAACTTGCCTATATTCGACTCAAGTCATTCCTAGAGTTCCTCTAGCTGTATTACTTAAACTTACATTACCATTCAAAATTGCATAGCATATACAATAGGAATTATATATCCAAATGTAACCAAACATGCTCAATCATTGGCCTAACGCTGGGTGTGAACATTCATGCTTACCGCCATGCAATATATAAACTCTTGGAATAAATGCTCGACACGAAAACAGGTTCAGAAACAAGAGAGTGGTGCCATATGGTACATAGTCTGGTACCTGAGTACCGGTATAGTACATGGGTACCGTTTAGGTGGTACCTGGTACTGGCTAGAACAGAGTCTGCCAGCGCCAGATGGCCTATGGCGGTAGGGTCTACCATCCGCCTGCTACCTAGATACCAAACGGTTGCAGGTTCCGGTAAAGTAGAATGGCTTGTGGCGGTATCGGGGTACTGGTACACCGGTACCTGGCTACCGTCTCTCGCGATAACCACTGCTCCTGCACCAGTTTGATTTTCAGTAGCTAAGCCAATCCCAATCTTGAAAATTCAACAATAGCTTCATAAATTGATTCCTAACCTTGTCCCACATTACTACGATTAAACCATACCTATTCATGTGTTTTGTTCAATGAAATCAATCACAAACCAACGGACTATCACATGTAGGTTTCACGTAAATCATTCGTAATGATTCTATGAATATAAGATTCAAACATGGCCTATAGATATAACTAAAGTTAGATTTTCACGTACCTTGAATTTGACGAAAGAAACTACGAGATATATATTGACATAACGAATGACATTGACACACCACGGTTTCTTCTTCTTCCTCTTCCTCTTCCTCTTCCACTTCCTCTTCTTCCTCCTCCTCCTCATGCTTCTTCTTCTCTTCCTCCTTCTCCCGATGTTCTTCCGATTCAGAAGAGGAAACAAGGGAGTCGAGAGAGAGAGAGAGTGAGAGAGTTACGTGTATGGGGCGACGTACGTGTGTGATTTTAGGCATGTAAGGCACTTATATACTCATAGGGTTTTGTGCTCCATAATTTAATTAAAGTACCTCGATATAAAATATCTTTTTCGGGCCAACTTGCTCCGAATTCATATCTGTTTACATCGTTGGATTCGTCTCACTGAACCCTATACAATAGTATAATTCTTATAATTTATTTACGAATTGAATATTTAGAATAAGCTTTGGACTGTCTCAATAATTAATTAATAATTCTTAATTAAATAATTTTGATAGACCGGGTTTCAGATGTTACATCATATCTAATGGTGGCGCAATTCGTCAGTTTTGCAGCACCTTCCTCTTCGATCATGCCCTATATTGAATAGCAATACAAATTTTTCTACTCTCTCATCTTTCCTAACACAAATATGGGTTTCAGAATGGAGTGTTATATTTTTTTTCTTTAATTCTTTCTTTTACATACCTTTTGTCAGTGCTGTAGTATAAATTATTGGGAATTTCTCCGGTGCCTTTGCTAATGAAGGGGCATAGATGCTCTCCCACTAAATTGCTTCCATATAGACTTTTTAGCCACATCATTTTAACTTTTAAAATTGCATAATGGCCCCATCTCTTTATCCGTATTTAATTTAACTCATCTACACATGCTAATGTCATTTAAAAATATTGTTTTTAAATTGAATCAATCATTCCGTTCCAAAAAAAGTTTTAATTCGATTTTTTAGGATCAAAATTAAAAACTTTGACTATGAAATTCAAAAAAAAATATGTTGAATAATAATATAAATTTAAACTATTTGATTTGTCTTTAATTATAATTTTGAAATATTATATTTTTTTATAAAATTTATTAATTATAGACACACACACACACACATACATGCATATTAATGGTTAAAGTGTCACATAAAAGACCTAATAGTTTAAAAAGTGTTATCTCACTAATTGAACAACAAAAATCGGTGTTTGAATAATGGCTTTTTCACTTGGCAGTTTGATCTGAAAAGTCAAAATTCGGAAAGCCAAAGAGAGTATCTTTTGGACTTGGCTGTTAGAAAAACTAATTTTTTAAAATTAGTTTTCTTGAAAGATATTTCAATATTATATGTAAAAAGATTAAAGTAAAAAAAAATTAAAATTTAAAAATTGAAAAATCAAAATAAATCTGATGACAAAATCAAAAGAAAAAAATTATTAAAACTTTATATACTCTCTCTATCCGAAAATTTTCTTCTCATTTGACTTGTCACGATTTCCAATGTTACATTTTGACCATTAATAACTATATTTATACATAGGTATATTTTATAAAATTTTGATATTTCAAAATTATGATTAATTAGAAATATATTGATATTAAATTTAGAGTAAATTCCATAATTAGTCCTTTATAACAGGGGGTTTCCCTATTTAGTCCTCTATTATCAAATACTACCCTAGTGGTCTTTTTTTATGAGTATCTTTTCACAAATAGTCTTTTTTTATCTTCTATCATGTTGGTGTTAATTTGAAGGCTAAAAGTGTAATTTCACAATGATACATACACATTTCTAAAGGTTGTTCCATTTGCGTCGTTTGTGAATTATAGTCGCTTTCTACTACAACCATAGTCTACAAATGTGGTCTTTCGTTGGAATCCTAGCCCACAATCATAGTTATGATTTTTGTGTTATCCGCTTAACCAATATCAGAACACGTCACTGGACATAATGTTGATGTCAAATTATACTTTTAGCTTTTAAATTAACACCGACATGGCAGAAGATCAAAAAAGGACTATTTGTGGAAAGGCGCCCTTAAAAAAAGACTACGGGAGTAATATATGATAACAGAAGACTAAATATGGAAACCTCCCTGTTATAGAAGATCAATTATGGAATTTACTCTTAAATTTATATCATAATATAATATATATTTTCCACAAATTAGAGTCAAAGTTTACAAAATTTGACTAATAAAAGTCGAATGTGAAGAACATTTTCGGACGGAGGGAGTACTCTTAATTTTTATATGAATTATATGAAAGTGAAATTTAGTACTTCATATATATATATATATATATATATATATATATATATATATATATATATATATATATATATATATATATATATATATATATATATATAATATATATATATATATATATATATATATATATATATATATATATATATACAATTAATAAATTTTATAACAAAATATGATATTTCAAAATTATACTTAAAGACAAATCAAATACTCTCTCTGTCCCTAAATATTTGCAACATTTGTATTCCCTAGGCAAAATATCAAGTTTTTTCAATTCATTTTATTTACATATTGGTATAGAAATAAAAAATAAAATTTACATATCAAAAACTACATGAAAAAGTTCTTCGAAATAAGAGGTATCAAGAATATATTTTATTTTATCAAATAATCAATGAAAACGTAGAAATAAACAAAAGTTCCCGCGACTTCTGAAAAAGTAAACGTTGCAAATAATTTGGGACGGAGGGAGTAGTTTAAATTTATATTATTATTCAACATATTGTTTTTTAAATTTCATGGCCAAAGTTTTTAATTTTGATCCTAAAAAATCAAATTAAAATCTTTTTTTAGAACGGAATGATTGATTCAATTTAATAACAATATTTTTAAATGACATTAGCATGTGTAGATGAGTTAAATTAAATAAGGATAAAGAGATAGGGCCATTATGCAATTTTAAAAGTTAAAATGATGTGGCTAAAAAGTCCACATGAAAGCAATTTAGTGGGAGGGCATCCATGTCCCTTCATTAGGAAAGGCACCGGAGAAATTCCCTAAATTATTTTGTTTAGTTTATGTATTTATTTACATGTACTTTATCGCGTAATGTATTTTTTTTAAAATTACAAACCATGAAAAGAAAACAAAATATGAATATTTTAAATTTGAGTTCAAATTTAGAGTAATTAGTTCAAATTTGAGCATCTCCAACCATGTTTGTCATATGAATTTGCTATTTTTACATTATAACAAGTGAATAGTGATATATCAACTACTTTTTTGTTTCTTTCTCCAATCATCATTTGCTATTTTATTTTTTAAGTACTAGCTTGCTAAAATTTGGGGGGCTTGTTTTATTTAGCAAGCCAAAGTTATTTTTTGGCAAACTTGCTAAAATAAAACATACCCTTTGGAGAAGAAAAAAAGAAGAAGCTAGCTATTTTATAACTTTTAACAAGTTAAAATGATATGATTGGAGATGCTCTAATAAATTTTTAATTTATACTGCATTTTGAGTTTGAATTTAAGTTTAGTGTATTAAATTGGAGATGGTCTTAATATATTCAAACAAGTAGAGTGAAATGATATACAAATGTTAAACAAAGATGAATAATTTTAAAATAATTGAATTCAAAAATAAGAAATCACCCTAAATAGGACTAAAACATAAAGAAAAGTATCAAAATATGAGTTTCATATTTTTATTCCCTAAATAGAAATTCTCACTGTGATAATGTAGAATTGTACATGTCATTTTACATTATATACATGGTCATGAATGACAATGTAAATATATTTCAGCTCATATTTCGGAAATAAAAATATAAAACTCATATTTTGCTATATTTGCAAGATTGTACTCCCACTTTAATTTTTTCCCTTCAAAATCTAGTTTACAATCACATTTCTCGGGCATAAAATAATCTTCCAAATCGAGAAGGGTCATGTAAAGTTACCAATTACTCCCTTCGTCCCTCCAATTTTAACTTTTTGCACTCAAAATTAGCGAATTCGATATTAAATAAAATTAATATTAAATATTAATATAAATATCATATTCTTAGATTCTTTTTATATAGTTTTTTAAATATTATTTTATCTAATTAATACATACTTTATAAATTTTATTTAATTATAGGTCAAAGATAAAAAGCAATTGATGACTATAAAAAAAACGAAACTAAACAAATACTCGGCAACGGAGATACCACGAGTATAAATCAAGGAAACACTTCAATGAGGGACCAAATGCCAAAGATTGGATGTATATGATAGCTAGTGAACCCAGCTTCATTGAACATTGTTTCCCACTCTTTCTCCGCCCTTTCTTTGCCATTAAAATAAACCATCATCAGCATATCAAACGCCAATTTCACTTCAGTCATAGTGCCTTTCTTCTTGTCCATAACAATGTCGATGATGATCACCTTTCCCTTTGCTCTGTCGGAGATTGCTTCTTTGCATTTCCTCAGTATCTTGACACAGTTGTCGTCGCTCCAATCATGCATGATATGCTTAATAAGATATAGCAAACAATGAATTTATGTGGTGATGAGACATAGATTAGTAATTAATGTCAGAGAATAAGTATTTAAGAAATCATCCTAAATATCAGTAAAATATAAAAAATTTTACGAAATACTAAAATACGAGTTCGCATTATGGTAATGTGACAATTTACATAGATATTTCAAAATATTTTTATCTACTAAATAAGAGTTCGCATTATGGTAATGCATGTGACATTGTACATATATATTTCACAATATTTTTTAGTAATGTATATGGTCATGATTGACATTGTAAATGTATTTTAACTCATATTTCGAAAATAAAAATATGAAACTTCTATTTTGATATATTTTCAATATTTTACTCCTACTTTAGTCTTTTTCTCTAAGTATTTTGATTAATCTAAATTATTATAGAGTTAGTATTTTTAAGGGACTTTTATTTATGGTTCTTGATTAGGCTGGGAATGCCTATTATATATACTCTTTGTGTCTCTCATTTATTCTTTGAGTAATAATATTACCATATTCTATTATAGTCGCTTGAAACTGCAGGTACCGAGGGCTTGGAATCGTCCATTTTCTACATTTCTTTTTTCATATGGATTTCCCAAGAATGAACATGACATTAGTTGCTTTATCTTACAAGGCTTTATTGGCACTCTTATTTTGTTTGTATATGTTGATGGTGTCATTTTTACGAGTTCTTCAGCTCTTGTGCACAAGTTTACTACTTAGATGTGTCAAGAGTTTCAGACTAAAGACCTTGGTCTTCTTAACTATTTTCTCAAACCTGAAGTTAGTTGTTTGTCAATCTTCATCTCTTATTGTCTCAAAAAATAAATATTCCACTAAGCTACTTCACTAAGCTGGTCTGGAGGATGGTATTCCCAGTGTGACTTTGTTACCAATTCAGCTGGCCGACTTAAGCGAGGGGGGGGGGGGGGGTCGACCCTTCCATAATCGTACTTTAATTTGTTCCTTAATCTTGTTGGAGGTCTCCAATATCTCACTACTACTCAACGAGAAATTTAGTTTGTTGTGAACTTTTTCTGTTAGCGTATGCATGCTCTCATCGAAAACAACTTTCAGAGCTTGAATAGGATCTTGTATATTATCAAAGGCACTATTGATCAAGGTCTTGTATTAGATACTAGCTAGTGATTTGCGGTTGAGAACCTATTTTGATTCCAATTAGGGAAATGACATGACTGATGGACGCTTAAATGCAGGTTATCTGATTCATCTTGGACCAAATTTGATTTCCTAGAGCACGAAGAAACAAGCAGTGTGTCATAATCCTTCCTGAAGTGGAATATCGAGCATTATCTTCTTCAGCTTCTAAAGTTATGTGGTTAACATATGTTATCACTCATTTGCGCATTCCGATCTCTACTCTTGAGCTTTTATGCAATAATCAATCAACCATTTATTCTACAAAGAATCCAGCATTTCACAAGCGTATGGAGCATGTGGGTACTGACAGTCACTTTGTTCAAAAATAAGTTATTGCTGGAACTATGAATGTCTCTCTTGTTTTCTCTGAATATCAACTTGTAGATTTGCTGATTAAAGCTCTCCAATCGACACGTTTCCAAACTCTTATCTCCAATCTTCCACTCGTGACACATAGCTCAGCTTGAGGGGATGTTAGACAATAAGTATTACTCCATATAATTAAGCTTAATTATGATAGACAGCATTTCTAAGGGTAATGCTAGAGTCATAAACTAAACAATAACAAAATGCACAAACTTACCCAATATGTAAAGTAATGGTTTGAAATAATGGTCTCAAATAATTAAAAAAGAAAAACTCTAATCACCTTTTTTTTATTCTTCTTTATATTAAGAATCACTGCAATATACAGAGTATATTTTTTGTATCTCTCAATTATTTTTATAGGAATAATATTCACAAATTCTATCAACAAATTCTTCATAAGACTATTCAGGGAAGTTCATAATTCCAAACGCCCCAATACTCGTTTGGGCCTCTCATTAGGGCTTGGCCCAAACGCCCGATTAGCCGCATCACCCTAATACATACTATTCGGTCGTTAAACAGTTCTAATTTTGACTTTTAGAAAAAACAAAGAGTCTATTGTTGTGATTGATGTTTCAATTTTATCCTTGATGAAATGTGTAAAAATAAAATGTGATTGATAAATTATTAGTGAAAAGTTATGATGTGATATGTAGGGTAAGAAAAAAATAAGGGTAAAATTAATTTTTTAATAGAAAGTGGAAGTGTTAAAAAATAAAAGTAAACGTGCTTTAAGAAATGGAGGGTGTATGTGGATATGTTAACACCATAACCTCTTCAATTTATTCTTATTACTTATTACTTTTTCTTAATAAAATTAGTTCAGTTCAAATTAGATTAGAAACAACTTTAAGTATAACAAAATTTAGATCAGATCAAATCAAATCAGAATTTATTCCAATCAGATCAGAACCATTCAAATTAGGTGAAGAGAATATGGCCTTAGTCATTCGAATATAGAGAACTAATGTTTTTAGCTTATTATTTCTGATGGTTACTTAAAATCAAATAAAAAGATTATGTAGTTTATCTTTACTTATTTTTTTTAAAACAATTAGATATTGTTTTACTCCGTAATAAAAAGAAATCACCATAAATTAGAGTAAAACATAGAGAAAGTACTAAAATAGAAATTTCATGTTTTTATTCTTTAAAAAGTTTGCATTATATTGTAGTAATGTGGCACTATAAATATGCATTGTATTATACTTTTGGTAATGTATATGGTATTTTAGCTCATGTTTCTGAAATAAAAATATGAAACTCTTATTTTAATACTCCCTCCGTCCACAACTAAACTTCTTATTGCGCGTTACGACTTACGATGTTTGACTGAAGTTATTTCCAAATCATTTTATATGAAAAAATGGTATAAAATTTAAAAAAAAAAATTACGTACTCCGTATTAAAAAACTATATCAAAAGAATCTACAAAACTAGATGTGATATGACCATATTATTTTATCAAATAGGTGACGAAAATAGGCCAACAAAGTGAATAAAGTTTGACTCTGTGAATAGTGAACAGAAAGTTTATTTGTGGACAGGAGTATATTTTTAATGTTTTACTTCTACTCTTTTACAAATGTATTAGGACGGAGTAGATTTAAGATTTCTTGCTCATGGCTAATTTTCAAAAGAGTAATTTATCTAAATAGGACTAAAACATAATGACTTTCTCAATATAGGACCATATGTTTTTATTTCTTAATGTAAGACCATTGATCATTATCTATTACTCCGTAGTCATTATTCAACTAAATGTCCAGTATCACTTGGACATTATTCCTCTCACTAGTCATTATTAAGTCTTATTTATAAAATAAAAAAAATTAAGTTCTACTTTTCAAAACTTTTAAAAAAGGAAAATCAAAACGGTAATCACCCAAGTTGGCCAAAATATACCTTCAACAGGATGGCATCAGCAGGAGGGACGGAGCGAAACATGTCCCCACCGAGAAACACCAGATTGCCCGACGCCGGCGGCGGCTGCAAGGCGGAGACGACGTGAGGGAGATCAAGCACGGTGCACTTCAAGCCGGGGAACGCCTCCAGGACGAGCCTGGCGAACGTTCCGGTGCCCCCTCCGACGTCCGTCACCGTCGTCAGGCCTTCGAACACCGGCCCACATTCCTTGAGGCCCAATCCCTCCATCTCGGAGTTGCACGACATCCCGTGGTTGAAGGAGTCGTTCAACCACGGGACCTCGTCGCATAGCTTCCACAGTGGGACCCCTCCGTGCGCCATCTCAAACGGCGTCGTTTCCGTCTCCGCCTCGCCGTCGGCCGTTCTTGAAAACCAGTCGCCCAAGAACTGGAACGGCGTCATCAAGACTGGGTCCGTTATGATCCGGACGAAAGGGGAAAGATTTGGGGCTTGGCCTTTTACCAGTAGTCTCGAAGACGCCGTTAGAACGTACCCTTTTTCACCTTCTTCTTCTTCTTCTTCGGTTGAGGAACGGTAATGGAAGAAGCCGTTGTGGGTGAGGAGGCGCATGAGGCGGCGGAGGTGGTCGTGTTTGGCGGGAGGGAGGTTGAGGGCGGAAGCGAGGTGGGGGAGGGTGACGGGTTTTCCGGCGGAGGCGTGGATGACGTCGGGAATGTTGAGGCGGATAGCGGAGGAAAGGGCCACGGAGTTTGCGTAGTTGAAGGTGTGCTTGTAGATGTGAGCTTGTGCTTCGAACATTTCCGCCGTGGCTGCGGCGGCGGCGTTCTTCTCTTCACGGCTGGCTAATTCTCCCATTGATGAATTGAAATGAATAAGGGTAGGTAAGATGTGGTATCACACTCTTACAATCACATGCAAAACATGTTGGAAATTGAGTTATGGCATTTATTAGTCATTTTTTAAATAATACTCCCTCCGTCCCATAAAATCTTTCCCCTTTCTTTTTTCATCTGTCTCATAAAACACTTCTCATTTCTATTAAAAAGTCACTTTTACCCCTTACTTTTTCATACCCTACCTCATCATACCTTTTTACTAATAATCTACCTATCAAATCCTACTTTTACCCATCACATCAAAGAACATTTTTAGAAATTCAATACCAAAATACACTCCCTTAAATCTCTTTTAAAAGCAAAACATCTCATGTTTCATGGGACGGATGGAGTATATAAATTGTTTTATTCATTAAATAATACTCCAAACGGAGAAATAATGTCCAGTAATATCAAACATTTACTTAAATATGATGCTATTTAAGAAAAATCAGTATGCTTTAGTGTTATTTAATTAACTAAACTCCCCTACCCACTTAAAAAGATCTAAAACCTATTCTTTAGAGCTTGAACTCTTAACTTTCAGTTCCTTCCAGTTCTTTCCAATTCCTTCCAGTTTCTTTAGTTTCTTACAATTCTTCCTGTTCCTTCTAGTTTCTTCCAGTTTTTTCCAGTTCCTTCCTATTTCTCCCAACTATTTTTATTTTCTTCAAACTCTTTCTATTTTCCGACAAATCATTCTAAAAATAATAATAATACACTATTATTATTATTACAACTATTATGTTCATAACTATAGTTTATAAATTATATCATTTTTTCATCTCACTATTTTTATGATTCACACTCATTATTATTTTTTCTTTGACTTTTTAATATAAATAATACTCCGTACCATTTTTTGTATATTAATATATGTGATAAAATAAAAAAACATCAATATTTTAAACTATTTATAAACATTATGGATAAAATAGTTACATAGAATTTTTTAAAGCTAAATTTATATAAAGTAAACATCAATATTTTAATCGAAAATAAAAAATGGAATCGGGGTGGGAGTAATACATTATGAAAACCAAAAGAAAATTACACTTTGAAAAAAAACGACCCAAAAAGTGTAAAAAAGAAGATCAGATAACAAATAATATCACCAATAATTAGAATTTCTCTCAGTTTCTTCCAGTTCTTTCCAATTTTTTCCAGCTTCTTCCAGTTCTTCCAGTTTGTTCCAGTTTCTTCCAATATCCAGCTCTTTTTTTCAATCCTAAAAAACAGGCTCTTAGTGGTGATGGATTAAAATATAGATTAAATTAAATTTTGTAAAGGACAATTTCTGGACATTTAGTGCGAGTTTTTATTGTTTAAAAGTAATTTACTCCAATTTGATTTTCAACTGTTTTCCAAGCAAAATTTGTAAAACCAACACACTAAAATAACTAAGCTTAGCTTGCCCGAGTTTATGTCTAAACCTTAGCACCTTCAATGGTGATTTTGTGCACCCAAACGCAACGTCTAAATCCTGAATTTTCTCAGAAAAATTATTGGGCTAAGAAGCTAATGTGGAAAAAGGTTGGTTTCACTCAAGTAATATAACTAATGCTAATGCTAATCTTAATCTTAATCCTGATGCTAATTCAAATCTTCCAATTTTATTTCTAATAACCTAATCTTAATCATAATCTTAATTTCTTAATCCTAATTCTAATCCCCTAATCATAATTTCTCATCACCTATTTCTAATTCAAATCCTAATTGTAATCTTAATACTAATACTAATTCAAAGAAATTAATCCACATCATCAAAATTCATATAATTAGAATGGACTTGAGCACCATGAAACTATTTGTTTATCACCTTGGGAGATTATTTTAAGGTCGTACGGAGCACCTTATTTATTTGATGGGGTCTTTTTATTGTTGAGTTGTGGAAACTAGATGTGTATTACGGTATTACCAAGGAATATACCTCATTTCGTACACCACAAGTGTCAACAATTACTTTGATTCTTCACACTAGCACAAAATGTTAATACAAAATTTTTTGATCATACTAATATTTTGTGTATATGTGAACTATTTATAAAGTGATGGTACTTAACTGTGGTATACTCCGGGGTATAAAATAGGATACACTCTTTGGTGTAGATGTAGCATGATTGATTCACTAGTCATTTTTTGTACTCTGTCCCTTGTACAATATATTGGTAAGAAATTGCTCTAACAATGTGACACTTTAAGAAATATTTTTATTTTTCTCAAAAGGGAAAAAATTCTAAATAGGACTAAAACATATCAAATATACTTAAATAGGACTCCAAAACTTAAATCGCCCAAATAGGACTTAATTTGCGTCGCCATACCCAAAATACCCCTCGCCATTTGTGACACAGAACCATTTTTTTCCTCACTGGTCGCGCTACATGTCCACAAGACCACAAGTACTTGAACCACATGTCCACATGTTACATTACCACAGTACAAACTCTTATTTTATAAATAAAAACATGGAGCTCCTACGTTAGTACTTTCTCTAAAGTAGGAGTAAAAAATGAAAATATAACAAAATAGCATTTTCATGTTTTTATTCCCGAAATCTGAATTAAAATACGTTTACATTACCAAACATGACCATGTACATTACAATAAATGCCTATGTAGAGTGTCATATTACCACAATGCGAACTCATATTTAGGGAATAAAAATATGGAACACCTATTTTGGTACTTTTTTTATATTTTATTTCTTTAAGCATTAAGTGATTAAACACAAAAGGATAAATAGGTTGCACAAGGAAAAATGAAATATAGAGGAAGTTAAAAACTCCATGTACAATGAAAAAGACAAGAAAAAAAGGGCAGGAGGAAGGAGAGAGAAAGAAAACAAAAAAACAAAAAAAAGGGACGAAAGAAAAAAACACAGAAGAAAAAAAACAAAGAAAACACACAAAACAAAACCTAAAACAAGAAAAAAAAAACTCTCTGATCATGGAAAAATAAGAGAAAGGAGATGGAGGGCAGTAGAGTTAACACATAAGAGAGGGCAGGGGCAACAATGGTATAATTGTAATGTTTGGTCCTATTTTGAGGATAAACACATAGAAGTCCTATTTTTGGACATAAACTATATGTTTTAGTCCTATTTAGGGTGATTTCCATTTTTTTATACTTATTTTTACTATTTATTTCATAAAATAATATAGTCTTGTTTCTTCTCTAATTTTGTAGATTGTTTCATCTGGTTCGTTTACTATATGAAGTTCATTTTAAAATTTTATTCCTAACTATAATAAAATAAATTGAATTCAAAATAAATTTAGACAAGCTTCGTAATGCATAATTAGGAGTTCGTAGGTGGACAGAGAGATATTTGACTACATATTAAAAATCAATCTTAATTGACTGTAAGTTATCAAAGGTGGAACGCCCACCCTGGGCGCTCTCTCATACCTTGGTCCGACATGATTACGAGGGTGTTAAATCGTGGTATAATCTCGATCTGGTCCTTAGAAAATCGTCTCGTGTCTGGTGTGCACAATGAACTATTACAAATAATAGAGCTCTCACACTATTGTTGCGGGATTCGACCTTAGGATCAACAGACTTGACATCATCTCCTTGAATTAGTTGATCTACCCATGCAAGCGACTGTAAATTGTCAAAATTAGACGAGTAAGAGCACTGATTTAGGGAAATGTTAGAGTCAGAAACAATGTGGATACAAAATTTCACAAACTAACTATTTGTGTATTTAAATTTTTATTTTTAAATTATCCAAAATTATTTACTTCACTTTGAAATTTACATAAATAACACATTTGTGTAGTTTGTGTCCAAATTATTTTTAACTTTACCCCTACTTAGGTTGCATTCGGTTTGCCTGATCTGATTTGATTTTTTGAAAATCTGATATGCTTTAATCTGATCTAATCTGATTCCAATTATAATTAAAACTATTTTGGATTGAATCTGATATGATTTTATTTAATCTAATTATAATAAAAATAAATAATAAACAGAAAAAGTAAATTAAGAAGAAACTCGTTATTCATTTACTGGCGGCGAGGCGGACTGATATTTTTGGCATGACGGACAGGGCATTGGTGCCAGTGCACTAAGTATGGCTCGTGAGCCCTCCTTCCTGCCAGTGTAAAAGGTGGGCCGGTGGAACCATCACTTTTTCTGCCTATTTCCAAAAAAACAAATATTGAGAAATCCACCCTCATCGATACTATAAATGACAATAATCTCCAATAACTATTTGTAAAATTTTAGTGAATTGAGAAACTAGGATTTGTTATTTGAGCATTAATTCTTAACTTTCAACATTTTTAATTATTTTTATTTTCTTTCAATTCAATTTAATTTCTTTCAATTCCTTTCAGCTTTTTTTTAATTCCTTCCAGTTTCTTCTATAGAAATCATCCTAAATAGGACTAAAACATAGAGAAAAGTATCAAAATAGGACTTTCATTTTTTTTTCTGGAATAAGATTTTGCACTGTGGTAATGTAACTTTGCATTGTGGTAATGTGGCAGTGTACATGTGCAAATTACTATACTTTTTTGGTAATGTATATGACCACGTTTGGTAATGTAAGTCCTATTTCGGGAATAAAAACATGGAAGTCCTATTTTTGTATATTTTCAATGTTTTAGTCCTAATTTGGTCTTTCTCCCTTTCTTCTAATTATTTCCAGTTTTTCCAACTCCTTCCATTTTCTTCCAATTCATTAATTATGTTTCTATTAACATTATTCTATATGTTAGACAAGTAAAATTAGAATAAATAAAGTTTTAATTTCTTATTAGTGTTATTTTTATAATACGCTGTGGTACAGTTTTTACCGAACTGGTTTTGAAGACTGTAAATCTGCTCCCACACTGATTTATGTTCGGCCGAAGACCTCAGAGGGGGAATCTTCTCTCTTTCCAGATCCAACTCTGTTCCGAAGTCTCGTTGGTGGTCTACAATATCTCACAACTACACGGCCTGATATTCAGTTTGTTGTCAACTATGTGTGCCAACTTATGCATGCCCCGACATATGCCGATTTCCAACACTTAAAACACATTCTTCGCTTTGTTAAGGGCACCACTGATCATGGTCTTGTGTTTCGGCCTGGTGACTTACAACTTAGAGCGTACTCTGACTCTGAATGGGCTAATGATATGTCTGATGGGAGATCGGTCATAGGTTATCTACTCTACCTTGGGCCAAACTTGGTTTCTTGGAGTACGGAGAAGCAGTCTCGCGTATCAAGGTCGTCCACCGAGGTCAAGTACCCTGCTTTGTCTTTGGCTGCAGTGGAGGTGATGTGGCTTACCTATGTCTTAACGGATCTCCATGTTCCTCTCGTTACACCACAACTCTTGTGTGATAACTAGTCGGCAATTTGTCTTACCAAAAATCCTGTGTTTCATAAACGAATGAGACATGTGGGTACGGATTGTCACTTTGTTCGAGAACAGGTCATTGTTGGTTCTATGGAGGTTTCTCATGTTTTCTCTGAAGATCAACTTGCTGATTTACTCACAAAGCCTCTTCCTTCACCACGTTTTCAGAATCTTGTATCCAAGCTTCCACTCGCTATATGCCGTTCAGCTTGAGAGGGGGTGTTAGGAAGCAGTCCTAATCATAGTATAACTTGTATTTAGTCAATCTCTAGGACTCCTATTCGTAGTTGTATTTGTATTGTCTCTCCATATATACACTACCATGTACCTTATTGTTATGTGTTAAATACAATTATTCAATTGTGTCAATACAATCATTGAAATAACAAATTTTCGAAAAAGTATACTGTTTATACTCAACTTGAAGTAGCGGAACAACATCATTTTAGACTTTCAAATAAACAAGAACTTACAATTGTTTGAATTTAACGTATTTTATAAGTTAATGTTTATTTACTAAAAAAAATGATTTTATTTTCAATATATTAGTATCCAATTTTTTTTTTGCAAAATTTATTAAATGTAGCCAATAAAAAGACTATATAAGCAATTTAAAGAATTTTTTTTAAATATTTTGGCTAAGTTTTACATAAGAAGCTATTAAAAATAATTCTACATATGAAAAGAGTAAAAAGTGTAAAACAGTTTTAGAGGTATCAAAAGTTGTAACTAGACCGATTCAGAGTATTCGAGATCAGGCAAAATGCTGCCAATTAGTTGCTATTATGCTCAACTAAGTAAGTCTTTCCACAAAATGACTCAGTAGGAATGGTGGGACAAGTTCAGCTTCCGAAGGCGTCACCCTTTGCATCCACTTAAGTACCTAAGGAACTTCAATCATAAAATTGATAGTTCCTACTCCCACTAAACCCTAGTAAATCCCCTCCTTCCCGCCCCGACCCACCTCGAACCCAACCCCTTCAATTTTATTCCAAATATTTAATTGACTTTTGGATCAAATTTTTTATATCCAAAAGTCAAATAAAATTTGGAAAAAAATTAAAAGGGTTGGGGTGATGGGTTCGGGTCGGGGTGGACTGGGGTGGGGGTTTACCGGGAAGGTTAGGGGGTAGAAACCATCAATTTTACGACTGAAGCCCCGTAGGTACTCTCATTGGAGGTGTTGTCATATTATGACAACACCCTTGCTGTCAAAAGAAGAGGGCACAGTTATAATATATTTCTATTTCTTTAGTTTTTATATTAGTTGTGTTTTTGCATTTAAAGTCTTACTCCTCCATTCCCTAAATAAATTATACTTTACACTAAACAAAATAAAAATCTTAATTTTTTTCAATTTATTTTATTTAAATATTTGTGATGGATACCCGGGAATGGGGTATCCAGCCAACAGGAAGACGGTCCAGCCCAACTTCGCTAAGGCCCACTTGACGGGACCAAAGCAAGAATGAACAAAGGACCATGGGAAACCACCCTGGCAGCGGTACGCGCTCGGCCCCAGCAGGGTCGGTCATCCTCGGACCACCCCTGGCCGGCCTTCCGCCAAGAGATTTCCAAAGACAAGTCGTACGCTCGGCCTCGGCCCTGGGCAACGAAAGATTAGACCTGGACAAGGAAACTGACTGAAGTCAAGATCAAGGGGCCCACGATTAGACCCTGCCATGCCTCTGGCAGAGTTGCTATAGCCACCCTATTTGTAACCTAATTTGTATAGCAATCCTAGGGTTAATGATGTGGTTGGACGCCGCCAATGGACAACCCAATCTTAGTGGGCCCAGACCGTTGGATTATGGACCAACGGTCGGAACCCTAGTTGTAATCTGCATATAAACCCCTTCCTTTCAAAAGGAAGGGAGATAAATTTTTTTTACTTACGTTCTAACTAGCACAAGATTACTCTTAGTTTGCTTGGCCCCAGATTTTGTGCACTCTCGACTTAGTTTGATACTCTTCTGCCTAGTTTCCTAGCCCCCCGGATTCCCTAACCCAACATTGGTGCTCTTGTTGAGAGTGTCGAACACATCAGGCGTGCTCCACGAAAATGGTTGCGTCAAGAAGAGTGACCCGGTCATCTGCCGCTAACACTGGTGGTGACCTCAAGATGACTGTCACGGCGCCGATCGGCGCGTGTCATGATGATCTGGACGTCAGCCTCAATGACGTCGTTAGTCAGAACACCGCTGATCTACGCCATCGCATTCCCAGAAGATGAACGACGAATGTTGGGGGGTCTCAAGCACCTACCCAGCAAGCACCCGCCCAGGGCACCGGCGTTCTGACTCAACCTTCTCCCAACGGACTCGTATGTGGAGAAGGTGTGATGCTGCCCGGTGACTTCAACTCACCGCTTTTCCAGTTTGGGGAGACCTCCGGTACGAGGACTCCAGGCCTAGACCCTAGCGGCTTCTTGGCAATAATGAGGGCGATGATGTTCAATCAGCCCATGACAGGCCTCCACGTGCCGGTCACGATTCCGAAGCTGACGTTCCAACCGAAGGACGTCGTGAGATCTAGCAGAATGTGGTAGAAAGCGCAGAGCTTTTCCCTCAACACTTGAAGAACCTAATGACGGACTCCCGAGGACAAGGAATTGAGCGGGGGGACCTGAGAACAAGGAATTGAGCGGGGGGACCCGAGAACAAGGAATTGAGCCGCTCCTAGCAGCGGGCTAACGACAAGGCCCCGGAGCGTAGGGCCAACAAGAAGCAACTAGCCGTCGAGACAAGGATACGACAAGCAAGCGCCATGAACCCCTGAAGGAAGGACATGGCGAAAGTGAGTCGCATGTGTCCGTGTTCAGCCGGATGCGAGTGCCGGCCACGGAACGGTTGCATGGCCGACGGAATGCCTTCCTGTATGACAGAGCAGGGAAAATCAGGATGCCTTGCGAGGAACAGTGTGACCGACACAGAAAAGCCCATCCGGAAAGGCTGAGTTCCCGGATCGAGCAGTCCATCCATCATCCGATCTTGAGAGCGCCGCAGGGGACGCCCAACGCGATGGATGGGGGCGTTGGAAGGTCGGGGGACGAGCGCCTCGATTTTCTCTTGCAGAGGCTTGACGCCTTAAAAAAAAGAAGCGGGCCAGGACACGTGGCCGAACCTGTGTTTAGACTCCGTTCTCCTTTCTCGGAGAGGATTTTGAGGGCACCCTTGCCGAGTAGCTTCCAAATGCCACCAATATCGAGGTACGACAGAACTGCCAACCCGCAGGAGCATTTCAACCGATATCAAACCTCATGAACGTGGTGACTTTTTCTGAGGAAGTCCTTTGCAGATCGATCCCCGCCACTCTCGACGGGTTGGTGTCTGAGTGGTTCAATGAACTGCCTGAGAGGAAGATCGATTCTTGGGAAGATTTGGCACGGAGGTTCCTAGTGCACTTCGCCGGAAACAGAAAGAAGAAGTTGCATTTCTCGCATCTCCTGTCGGTCAGACAGAGGCTGGACGAGCCATTGAGGGAATTCCTGACGAGATGGAAGCTGGAGACCACCAGAGTTTATGGAGCAGATGACAAAACCAAGTTATCCACTTTCCATCTAGTTTTACGATCGGGTGACTTCTCCAAGCGGTTGGCTTTGGAGAAGCCGAGGGAGTATGCCATTGCTCTAGCCATGGCAGAGGACGATGCTGAAGCAGAAGAGTTGGAGGCAAACAAGAAGAAAGAGGAGGCAGGAAGACTGGGCCCGTTTTGACGACGGCAAAGCCTCCGACGAAGAAGGTCACCGTTGACGAGCGGTCACATCTGCCAGTCGGACACTGTTTTCGAAGGGGCAGAGACCCGCGTGACAAACGGTCTTTCCGAAAGGACGCGTATGAAGAAGGGGCCAAGGACAAGAAACCTTATCCCCCCAGAGGTCCCAAGCTGTTATTCTCGGATGAACTTACACCTCTTACACACCCCGTCAGCGCCATCCTAGATTTTGCCGAGCATCAAGGCTTGGTGGAATATGACCCGAGATTCCCCCCGATTTGCACTGTCGGTGAGGGTCCTTATTGCAGGTTTCACATAGCATCCGGCCATGATACGGACGCTTGTAAGGTCCTCAAGAGGGAGATCGAGAACTTGATCCGGGCCGGGTACCTAAGGCAGTTCGTCAAGAAGAAGAACACCTGGCGCAAGGACGATGGAAAGAAAACCGCAAATAACTAAGGGAAGAAACCGGTGGGGACCCAGCAGAAGAAGAGGAAGGAGGTAGGCCTTCCGAGTGAAGAAGAAGAAGAGGCTAACCTTAGACAGAGGAGGGTTGAAGATAGCCGGATGATCTACGGTGGTAAGACCAGAGGGAACAGCGCCGAGCAGAGGAAGAAGAGGGTGCACTCGGCTTACGTCGGGGACGTTTGCAGCGCACCTGGACTGTCGAAGATTACGAAGATAGAGCCCCTCCTATTCGGTCCCAAGGACCTACCTGAGATCCCATCCCCGCACCGAGACGCCCTGACCGTCAAGTGCGAGATCAACGAGGTGGTAATTCACCGTTCCTACGTTGATAATGGGAGCTCGGTCAACATCATGTATGTGGAAGACATTTGAGGAGCTGGGGTTGAAGAAAGAGCTCCTGAAAAGAGTAAGGACCCCTTTGTCCGGGTTCACAGGAGACATCATCGATTCAGAGGGCCTGATCAAGGTGATGGTCACCTTCGGTGATGGAGAACATAAGAAGACCATTCCGGTCGAGTTCATGGTGGTGCGACTCCTTGGGTCCCACAACCTGATTCTGGGCCGACCTGCACTGGAAGACCTCGATTTCGTAACGTCTGTGAAATACCTGTGTATGAAGTTCCCAACTGATTCGGGAGTGGGAGTGTGCAGAGGAAACCAGAAGCTCGCCCGGATCTGCTACCAAAAGCAGACAAAGAAGATGTATGCCCAGGATCTGAGGGTGGACAGCATTGCCACAACACTATTAAAGGAGGAAGATGGACGTCCTCGAGCTGAGCCGGCCGAGGAAACAGAAGATGTGGTGATTATGGACGAGTAGCAGGAGAAGAAGATCAAGCTCGGTATCAACATCGGTGCCGAGCTTCGGTCAAAAATCATTCAGGTACTCAGGGAGAACTTCGTGGTGTTCGCATGGAATGTCGAGGACATGCCCGGAGTCAGCAAGTCTCTAATCACCCACTGCCTCGTAGTGGGAGCGGAGACGGAGCCCATAAAGCAGAGAAGGCGACACTTGAGCAAAGACCGGAGGGATTTCGTGAAGAAGGAAGTGGACATGCTCCAAGCTGCGGGGCATGTCAAGGAGATCAAATACCCCACCTGGCTGGCTAACGTCGTGCTGGCGCCGAAGGGGCAGACGTTCAGGATGTGTGTAGATTACACTGACCTGAACCGAGCTTGTCCTATGGACCCCTTCCCTTTGCCCAACATTGATCAGATGATCGACGAAACGGCCGGGTGCGAGGTAATTTCTTTCATGGATGCATTCAGAGGATATCATCAAGTGTTCATGCACGAGGAGGATGCCGAGAAGACGACGTTCCTCACCCCGGAGGGGGTGTATTGCTATTTGGTGATGGCATTCGGATTGAAGAATAGTGGAGCCACATACACGAGGATAGTCAGCCGAGTGTTCCACTTGGTCTTGGGGAAGACGATGGCAGCATACGTGGACGACATGATCGTCAAGAGCAAGCAGTCCTCCGACCATGCGGAGGACCTTTCCCAGGTTTTTTCTATTATGCGCAAGTTCAATTTACGTCTTAACCCCAAGAAATGCACATTTGGTGTAGAAGGTGGCAAGTTCCTAGGATATCTCGTCAGCCGACGAGGTATCGAACCCAACCCGGAGAAGGTGAAGGCAATCCTGGAGATGGAGGCCCCCCGTTCCATAAAGGAAGTGCAACGTCTGACGAGAAAGATGGCCGCGCTCGGCCGATTTTTATCAAAGTCCACCGAGAAGAGCATCCCTTTCTTCGGAACGCTGAAGAAGGTCCCGAAATTCCCGTGGATGCCCGAATGCCATGCGGCGTTCGAAGAATTGAAGAAATATCTACTAACCTCGCAGGTGTTGGCAAAGCCGGTCAAGGGCTAGAAGCTATACCTCTATTTAGGCGTCAGCCCTGGAGCTATAAGCTCTGTTTTGTTACGAGAAGAGGGAGACACTCAACGCCCCATCTACTATGTTAGCAGAACCTTGAGGGATGCCGAGCTCAGATACTCGGTGGTAGAGAAAACAGTCTTGGCCGTTGTCAATACGGTCAAGAAGCTGAACCATTATTTTCAAGCCCACGAAGTGGAGGTGAGGAGTCATCATCCTCTGAGCATCATCATCAGGAATCCAACAGCCTCTAACAGGGTCATCAAGTGGTCTGTTTATCTGAGCCAGTATCAGATAGAAATGAAGACGAGGACAGCGATCAAGGCCCAGGCCTTAGCCGATTTCATGGTATAATGCACGGCGCGAGACAACAATCCCACGCCCATGGCCGAGCAGGGCGAGTGGTGGACTTTGTCCACTGATGGATCAGCAGCTGCAAAAGCTTGCGGTGGGGGCGTAGTAATCCTATCACTTGAAGGATTCCGCTCCTATCACGCAATAAAATTCCAGTTCAAGGTGTCCAACAATGAAGCGGAGTACGAAGCATTGCTGAGCGGCCTAAGGATCATCCTCAACCTAAAGGCCGAGTATGTCAGGATCAGGTGCGATTCGCGCCTGGTCGTCAGTCAGATCAAAGGTGAGTTTAACACAAAGGAAAAGCGGATGCACCTATACAAGGAGGCAGACCTGAAATTGCATAAAACCCTCAAAGGATATGAGTTGGTGCAAATTCACAGGGCAGAGAACACCGAGGCCGACGTCCTCTCCAAGCTAAGCAACGACAGTCCTGAGCACATCTCCAAGTTGGCTCACATGGAGGACCTGGGATCTCCAAGTATCCATGTGCAGCTCATATCTGTTGTCCTCACTGAAGAAACCAGCGGCTGGATTGCAGAGTTGTTCGATACAAGCAGGATGGGATCCTTCCCAACGGCGAGACGGCGGCCCGTTTGATCAAACGTAGGGCGCCGACGTATGTCATTGAGAACGGCCGACTGTACAAGAGGTCATACAATGGCACACTGTTGAGATGCATAGACGAAGCCGTAGCAGGGCAGATCATGGAAGAAGTCCACGAGGGAATATGCCCAACACACCAAGGTCCTTTCTCCATGGCTAGACGCATAGTCCTGCAGGGATACTTCTGGCCGACCATGGTGAAGGACTGTGCAAGACGCGCTAAGCATTGCAAAGTGTGCCAAGTGGATGGGATCAAGTGGAGAACGCCAATCGGACGATTATGGATGGGATCAAGAAGAGACTCGAGTCCCACAAAGGAGCATGGGTCGACCAACTCCCCAACGTGCTATGGGCGTACCGCACCACTGAGAACCGTAACTAGTCGGCCTCGGTAGCTAAAAAAAGGTTAATAAAATTCTCGCTTCCACGCGAATTCAGCTTTGCTTTACGCAATTTACAACGCTGCTTAGCGACATCGGGCCCCCACGCCACGATTTTGGCATCGCGCGGTCTTTCGCTTTACGCGAACAAAGTCCCTTTGAGCTCCCACACACATCACAAGAAATAAAATTTAACCGTCTCGCCACTCGGCAACGTCTATTGTCGAGTGTCCCTTCAGGGGGGAGCCCATCCGCACGGCTTAACTCGGGGAATTGGCGCTTTGAACGAGACGAAGAACAAGGTCCGAATGGGCACAACTTGTTATTAGCACGAAGGGAGCGCAAGGTCCTGCTTAGGACGGAAAACTTGCAATCTTGCTTAGGATGTCTTCCACGACCCTTAGTCCTGCTGAAGACACAACTTTCCCCGCCCTGCTGAGGGTGTGAGCGCAATAGAAACCCCTTGGGGTGCAAAAAAAAGAGAAAAGAGAAGAAATTAAAGAAAATAGAGCATACAAGCAGTTTCATTACATAAAATACGCCAGAAGGCAACGATACATCATCATTTAAGCACAAGAACGTGAATCACTATTTCCCGAATGGTCAAAGTACACACCCATTTCTTCAGAAAAAGAAGAATCCACGGAGGATGTGTCATGATCAATCACAAACTTCGTATTGAAGGTTGTGTTAGCAGTCTTCTTGTGATGAGCACGACGAAAGCCTTCAAGATAGGCACGAACGTTGGTGCCCACCTTGCGCACCAAACGGCCAGATCTCTTTGAAACTTCCGCCGTCGTAGGTTCGTGACGAAGAGGGCCTTGAACAGACTCCTCACTCAAGGTGAAGAATGATTAATTTCTATGATTAATGATGGAGGGCTAAGCCTCGTATATATAGTACAAAGGAATCCTAACTACGGAAGGAATCCCATACAAGGCAACTTCCATATTAACAATGATTACAACATTAATATTAAATATATACATACTATATTTAACATCCGCCCAACTACGTGACTGGTGACGGTCGAACGCCGAGACTGTGTCTGAATTCGAAAAATATGAGAGATGGGAGCCCTTTGGTGAAGATATCAGCATACTGAGAAGAGGAGGGAACATGCAGAACTCAAACATGACCAAGGGCAACTTTGTCTCTGACAAAGTGAATGTCGACCTCAACATGTTTGGTGCGTTGATGCTGGACGAGATTAGACAAAAGATATACAGCACTGACATTGTCACAGAACACCAGTGTGGCACGTCGGAGAGGTTGATGAAGCTCAAGGAGAAGATTTCTGACCCAGCTAGTCTCCGCTACTACATTCTCCACGGCGCGGTATTCTGCCTCAGCACTAGAGCGAGAAGTGGTGGCCTGTCTCTTGGAGGACCAAGAGATGAGATTGTCCCCAAGGAAGACACAATACCCAGATGTGGAGCGGCGAGTGTCAGGGCAGCCTGCCCAATCAACATCCGAATATGCCTGTAAGGAATCTGTGCTGGTGCGGTGGAGAGTGATGCCATGGGTAGCCGTGCCGTGGATGTAGCGCAAGACCCTCTTCATAGCTGTGAGATGAGAGCTGCGGGGGGCATGGAGATGAAGACAGAGCTGCTGTACGACATAGGTGAGATCGGGCCGGGTGAACGTCAGATACTGCAAGGCTCCAACAATGGATCTGTAGATGGTGGGATCCGGAAGGGGTGTGCTAGACGTGGCTGACAGCTTCGCCTTAGTATCAACCGGGGTGGAAATAGGCTTGCAGTGAAGCATGTCAGCCCGCTCAAGGATCTCATGTGCAAACTGTGTCTGATGAAGGAAAAGGCCCCCCAGCAGTGCGTTGGACATTAATGCCCAGGAAGAAATTTTACAAATTTTACAGCTTAAAGGTGCTGAAATAGAAAAAATCTGCAATCTTTTCTTAGTGATCAATCTGATTTTTGAGTTTAATAGATGCATATGAGCTGCATGCTCTGCACGAGCATGACATAACTAACCTTCTCATATACAATATTCTGCTTTGAAAATGCAAAAGAGTGCTAGAATCTGTTCTCAGGAACTTGACTTGAAGCTTGAAATCTGCATTTCTTTAAATCTGATTTTTTATCTCGTCAATACTAAAAGACTTGGTCTTAGTCATGTTTTGCAGTTTTTAGGTCCATCGAGCACTTTAAGGAGGGAAAAGTGATGAGTTGGTGCTGCGTATACTTTGTTTTTTAGTTGCATTTCCCTTTCCCCTTCTCTCTTTGCTAAGTTAGTGCTTGCTTAATATTGTCGTTTGCATATCATATAGATGCATCGAGGACTATGCACATTTTAAGTGTGGGGGGAGTTTCTCACGATTATCTTATTATTTGGGAAATCATATTTTGGGGCAAATTTTTTCTTTTCAAAATAGGTCTTGGGTCCAAATATTTTTCATTCTTAATTGCATATCTTCTTATTTAGATCAGAGCATTGTTTTCAAAATTGACCCTAAAACCTCATCGTTTTTTCTTGAGCTTTATTCTGAAAGTTGACAAATGTTTCTTTTACAACCCCTCCTTTGAGTCTTGATGCCCATTTTCTCAGTAAATGACCTTTAAGTTTAAATCCTTTTAGGTTTCCTTAGTTTTTTTCTAGAACTGGCCATCCACATACTATTTAGATGTTGTTTTAATCATTTTTTGAAAGAAACAAGTTTTAGAAACATTATATTTTTTTAAAAAGTTTTTTTTTATTTTTTAGGCTTTTTTTTGCTACCGTTGCCATTAAGCCGTTTAGACCGTAGGATTCCCTTAGAAAACTTTTTTGTGGCAACTTTAGAGCATTTTTTTAGAACCCAAATAATCCATTATTTAGTTCTATATTTTTATAGGACTTGTAGCTCACTTTGTTTTTAAAAAAGTTTTGGGCATAAAGTCTTAAGTGTGGGGGTGTAAGGTGCACTTTGTTTTTCTTGATGATGATAAAGAGTTTGGTTTCTTTTGCTCTTTTGAACGAGGACGTTCAAGTCTTAAGTGTGGGGGTATTTGATAAGTCGTTTTTGGGTTAGTTCTTTTTATTCTTTTTTATGCATTTTTTATATTTTTAGTATTTAATTTTTAGTTCTTTAGTTTAGTTTTATTTTAATTCTCATTTTTACAATCTTTTATTTTTCTTTCATAAATAGTAGTTTTTTAATCATTTTTTACATTCTATTATTTTTATTTTATTTTTCCTAACCAAAAAATTATCAGATATCTTATTGTTTGGAGAAAAATATAGCAAAAGGCCAAAACGGAGTTCAAGTTTGAAAAGAAGAGATTGAATTTGGCCCAAAGCCCAAAGCCATCAACAAATACAACCATCTCTGCTCCCTCATTCTAAGTCAAGGAAGAAAGGAAAAAAATGCGCTCCATCTCCTTCTTCTTCTAAGAGTAACGGCGACGACCAAGCCTCCAACGGCTCTTCTCCAACGTTCGCCAAAATCAATGCTCCAACGGAAGAATTTGGCTCTCCATTCTATAAATTGAAGCTTCACAAGGGGGAAACAGAGGGGGGAACAACGAGAGGGGAACATCAACGGGAATAAAGCAGCGGCTTGACCGCTGCTATGGAGGCGACCGGCGAGGCGGTGGCCGGCGGTGGCAGTAGCTCCGGGCATGGTTTCTTCAAGCTCCAATTCCTCAATTTGTTCATCTTCTTCCTCCAATTGGTAACCCTTTATTTGTCAATTTCTTTTTCTTCTCCAATTTCTTTGTAAAAGTGTTGTTTCAATTCAAATTTACACTTTTTTTCCTTGTGTGAATTTCAAAAATTCCAAAATGGTTGGTGTTCTTTTATGGGTTTTTTTTAATGTTATATTAAATCCCTTATGAACGAAAATTGATTCTTACTAGTTTCTTCATTTTTTGCGCAAATTGATGTTGAATTGGTTGAATCGCACGGTTTGATTTCATAAGTAGGTTGGTATGTCGAATTCGGTTATCATTGAAGCTAATTTAGCTCCATATTTTAGTTAAATGATTCTCGAATTCATACGTGAATCTTTTTTGTGACTTGTGTTTTGTAAAATTTTAAGGTAAATGAACTTCTTAGCCACATAAGTTGAACGTTTTCCTTAAGATTCATTATAAAGTGATTGTTTATGTCTTGGTGTTCTTGTTTGTTATTTTCATAAAAATTGGGATTGTTTAAGCGCAATAAACAACTCTTGATTTAATGAAAATATGTAATGTTCTTTTATGTGAATAGATTACAATTCTTATGCTTGAGTAGTTCAAGGAGACCTGCAAAATATTTTCATCATTAGACGTTAAACTTTATTAAAGTGTATCAAATGTTCTTCATGAATACTTTGTGCATGGGAGTTAGAATGAAAGAAAGATTCGCTCTTTTATAAACTTTTTTATCTTTTGGAATCATTGTTTGAGCGCTTGAGGTGAGTGGGGGTTCAAAGTAACCAAAAGGCCTTTGAATCTTTGACTCCGGGCCTTATAGAGAGTTGACGATCCTCTATATGTGGTCAAGGATATGAATCAACTCGAGCCTTTGAATTCTTTTCTATTCTTAAGTGCGTAAGTTACGAAATATATTGTATACGTACCTATTATACGTGTAATGTTCTATTTGTGTTCGTTCTCTTTTTAATTTTGTTTTGGGTTCTTGGCGGTGTTTCTTGGGTTACCTTTGTTGGAGGAGTTGATTATCTTTTGAGCATATTTCCCCCATTTTATCAAAAAACCAAAAAAATAAGAAAATATAAAAACCAAAAATATTTACTTTTCATTTAACCCCCCCCTTTTTGTTTATATTTATATAAGTTTTATACTAAGTTATATTATAAGTTCTTTGTTTATATAAGTTATATTTATTAGTTTATATATTTATTTAATTAAAAGTTTTATAAGTATTATCATTTGTGTAGTAGTTAATTTTATTTTTTTAGTGACAATGTGTTTGCATGCTAAATTGGTTTTCAAAAGTACAAATTTTCTCCGTGGGATCGACCCTTACTTGCCCTAGCTATAGTTTTTATTTGATTATATTTTGGGGGTTAGTTAAGGATATTTTATAAATTTTTAATTTGTTTTGGACTACACGACAAGTCCCCAACAAATTTTGGCGCCGTTGCCGGGAAAGGTTTGTAAGAAACCAAGACTTGATGAAGTAGCCTCTTTTCTTTTGTTCAAGACTGATTTGCATGTTGTATAATCAATATGGAGGTTATTTGTTCTTAATGAACTAAAATCAGTGGGATTTGTTTGTCTTGATGCTGAAATATATGATCTATTTGCAGTTTTTATGAAATTTCAGGCCTATTTTTCATAAAAATTCCATTTTGACACTATTTTCTGCATTTTTTTTGCTGGTTTATATATCCAATTGATCATATATGTTGCAAATGTGCTGCATTGTTCATTTTCTTATGGGTACAACATGTATGGTTTGAATGGACCATCCCCGGCTGAGTGTAAGAGTGAGAACAATACGTACCATTGCAGGTTTGACAACGGGACTGAAAGTCTCGTCATAGTCAATTCCAAAGCGCTGATTAAATCCACGAACCACCCAACGAGCTTTGTACCTGGACAGTTCATCTGTAGGGCCAAATTTGTGGCGAAAAAGCCACTTGCCGGTGATAATATTTTGGGAAGGGGAGGGGGGCATTAATTCCCATGTTTCATTTTTAATCAAAGCATTAAATTCATCACACATAGCATTGTACCAGTTTTGGTCCTTGAGTGCACTACGGTAGGTGGGAGTGGGGATATTTGGGCCATGGAGTTAAGGTTAAGAATGTGTTTGGGTTTGGATATGCCGACCTTGGACCGGGTTACCATGGGGTGGGTAGTGGGGATGGTGGGCCGACTGGGTTGTGGGAGGGGGGGGGTTATTTGGGTCGGCAGTGGGGTGGGCGGAGGGCCTGGGGGGAGGGGAACGCTGGGCCGGGGTGGGCTTTGGGCCTGGGGGGGAGTTTGGGACGAGAGGGGGGTGCTGGGGCGGGGATTCTGGGCCGAGGGGGGGCTGTTTGGGCTGGGGATGCGGGTTGGGTTCGGGGAATGGGGTGTTGGGTTGGGGGGAGAAGCAAGTGTGGTGCGGGTTGGGATCGTCCTCCGCGGAGTCAAGAAAGTCAAGATCTGTGGGTGAGACTGGATGGGAGTAGGGAAAGGAGTGCTCATCGAAGTCACATGACGGGAAATGATAATTTTGTGAGTGACGAGATCAAGACATCAATACCCGCGTTGGTTAGACGGGTATCCAAGGAAGACACAATGGGCCAAACGGGGGGCGAGTTTGTTGGGTGCTGTAGCGGAAAGGTTTGGATAGCAGAGACATCCAAAGACATGGAGGTGGGAATATGTGGGTTTAAGACCATAGAGAGCTTCATGGAGGGTACGATTTTGAAGAGTGGTGGTGGGTAAGAGGTTAAAAAGATGGGATGCCATATGTAGGGCTTCAACCCAGAAGGTGGGTGGCAGTTGGGCTTAGAATAAAAGAGAGCGAACGATATTATTTATGGTACGAATTGTGCGTTCTGCCCGTCCGTTTTGCTGACTAGTATGGGGATAGGAGAAACGAAAAAGAATGCCCAAAGATTCAAAAATATTGCGTAGGGGCCTGTTTCTGTATTCAGTACCATTATCGCATTGCACAGCTTTAATAGTAGTGTTAAACTGGTTTTTCACAAAAGCTATAAAAGTATGGAGATGTGAGCAGGCTCCAGATTTACTTCTAAGAGGAAATACCCATAAAAAATGTGAATAATTATCCAAAAGTAACATATAATGTTTAAAACCAGTAACACTAGTAACAGGCGATTGCCACAAATCAGTATGTAAAAGCTGGAAAGGAAAAGTAGAAATACGACTCGATGACTCAAATGGGAGACGAACATGTTTTCCCAACTGACAAGCATGACAAAGAGAGTGTTGTAAATGTTTAAAAGAAGAAGTAGGCAAGAGACTAGAGACTCCTTGGAGGACGGCAGGGCTCGGGTGACCAAGGCGACGGTGCCAGAGCTCCGGGCTTCCTGTGGCAACGTTGACCTGGGCTTGGGCATGGGCGGCTATTTGGCTCATAGGATAAAGAGGCCCGGTATTATTGGACCGATGAATCACGGTTCCTGTCAGCATATCCTTCACAGAGAAACCAGTGGAGTCAAATTCAGAGGAGCAATTGGTGTCACGAGTGAATTGTCTAACTGAGATAAGGTTGTGGATTATATGCGGGGAAACAAGGATGCTTTGTAAGCTAAAGGGAGGGGATGTGGGAAAGGTGTAGTTACCAGTGGCCGTAGTGCGAACTTTAGAACCATTACCTACTGTGATATATGATGATGAATTTAAAGAGTGATTATGAACATGAGAAAGAGTACCTGGGTCCGAGGCAATGTGGTGGGTGGCGCCGGTGTCCATATACCAGTTTGGATTGCGGAGGGTGAGGGTGTCAAAGTAGTGGGCTAAAGTTGTGGAGGAAGGGGGGTTGACACCGGCGGTGTGGGTTACAAGAGAGGGGGATGGGGACGGGTAGGGTGGGGCTGTCGGGTGGGGGTGTGGGGATGGGTTGTTTTGGCTGTAGGGTGCACCGGCATAGGGGTAGGGGGTGGTGAAGTAGGCTTGAGGGTAGGGGCTGTGCGAGTGGGGGTTAGGGCATGGACCGAGAAGGCCCGGGGTAGAATTCGGGTGGGTGAACTGTCCGGAGGGCTGCCCGAGGGTGTGAATGCATTTGACCTGGAGCTTCAGCCGCGACCACGACCCCGCTGCTGTCCACCACGCTGCCGGTGGTGGTGCGGTTGTCCAGAACTACCCCCGCCGCTGGAATCTGCGTGGCCCTAGCGCTGCCGTAGCGCCGAGGGCCGCCACTGCTAGAGCCGCCACTGCCCGCGTACAGGGCTGTCCCACCGTCTCCTCCGATGCCGCCAACCCCCAAATCTGCTCGTTGTTGTTCAATTAAAAGTAGTGCCGAGCGAGTTTGAAGAAAAGTCGGGGCGGTGTTTGGTACTGGAGAAAGGACGTTTGGCCCCGTAGATCATCTGGAAGGCCACGGAGGACTTGTAGAACGAGTTGTTGTTCGGAGATGGTGGCATCGACGTCGTCCAACCAATCGGCTAGATTCTGTAGGGTTTGGCAATAGACAGTCATGGAGAGTGAGCCCTTTGTTGTAGTGCGGAATTGGTGCTCAAGTTGCATGGCTCGAGCCGCCTTATTGTCGTGGAAAAGGTTGTAGATTGTTTGCCATAACTCCGAAGCCGAATTGGTGGTGGAGAGGACAAGATCGCAAACTTCGTCATTCACCGTAGATAGGATCCATCCTTGAATGAGGGCGTCAAGTTGAAACCACTCGGAGTCGTCGGCACTAGATAGAGTAGACTTGCCAGTGAGAAAATCACCTAGAGAGAACTGGCGGATGAGAAGAAGAAAGAGCCGACTCCACTTTTTGTAGTTGGGATCGGAGAAACTGAGAAGGATCGGAACATGGAGCTTCACGTTGGAGATGGTCGTGAAGGCCAAGTGGGGAGTCGGTGAAGATGATGGTGCGCCGGTGACGGGCGTTTTCTCGGACATGGTGGCCTGCTGAGGAGAAGAGGAGACTGCTGAGAGAGAGAGGGACGCCGAGGGAGAAGGTGAGCCGCCGAGGGTCTCCGGTAAGAGAGACCGGCGGTCGTGAGCTGTTCGGCCGAGAGAGAGGGAGGCGGGCTGCTAGGGTTTTGCAGCGATGCTTAGTTGAGACGAGAGAGAGAATGGCACGAAGGCTCCGATACAATGAAGAATGATTAATTTCTATGATTAATGATGGAGGGCTGAGCCTCGTATATATAGTACCAAGGAATCCTAACTACGGAAGGAATCCTATACAAGGCAACTTCCATATTAACAATGATTACAACATTAATATTAAATATATACATACTATATTTAACACAAGGAAGGAAGATCAGGGTCAAACTTCCCCACCACGGTCGGAGCAATGGCGAAGCTAGGAAAAATGGAATCTTCCATAAGAAATAAGCATGGTGGAGTGACCTGAATAAAGGATGTTCCTTCTTCAAGAGAAGGAGTGCCGGCGCTCAACGCCATATCGCAAAAGAACAAGTACAGAAATGAAGAACGCATCACATTTATAAGCAGAACAAAGCATTCATTGCAAAAGCATTCATTACAGGAGCATTCATTGCATACAAAGTCACATTCCAATACAAGGTATTTTGGAAGCTAAAACATTTATTACATTACACGCCCTACATACAACAGTTGCAGCACCGGCAACATTTATTACACAGCGGCACTGAGAAAGGAAAAGACCTAAGGTGCTCTACCTCCCAATGGACCTCCTTTTTCCCTGGTCTTGAAGTCCATGGGTAGGTAAATGCACCCCGTCCTAAGGCCCCATGGACTTCCATACAGACAAAGCCCAGGCACCGAAGGACGTGGATGGCCCCCCTGTCCTGCAAACCTCCATGGGCAGATATACAGGGAAGGGGCATGGAAGGGATATCTAGGAAGAGCCGACAGACTCTTCCGGGTGATTTTCACCCGCAGGGATGGCATCAGCAGCCGGCTGAGCGACCTCAACCGGAGTCGCAGGCCATTGAGGGACCCCGTGAAGGTAATTCACGAGTCTTTGAAGACATTCAATGCGCCTTTCCAACTTATTTGCACGGTACCACCATGAGCATGTACGCGATTCGGCATCTTCCGGCGGAGAAGGAGGAGGACGACAGACGGTCTTTGTTTGAGAAGACGAAGGCATAGTTTCCCTGAAATTATTGGAAGCCATGGGAATGTCGACACAATTGGCGTAAGGAAGAGGTGGTCTCACAACACAAATAGGAGGTCAATTTATAGGCCCGAAAGCAAAGGGATAAAGAAGGTGAACAGTCGCAGTGGTTGGAGTTGGAACTGTTTGCGCCGACACGTGGAGGAAGCAGTGCGACGGTCTAGTGGTTAGGTCTGCTTACATGGGGAAGCTAAAGTGCCAATCCCTTAAAAGACGCAATTCAAATATATTCAAATAGATAATGTCAGAAGAAAATCTATTCACTATTCACGCATGCAACAAAACAGTAGGCAAATCTTGTTCATTATAATGGAAGACAAAACCTCAAAAAAAATTACAAAGGAAAAGCATTAAGGAAGGGCGTTTGAGGGTTGCTCTTCACCGATGGCATCTGTACCCGTGTCGGATATGAAGAGTTTCGTTGAATAACTCAAGGCGTGAAGAATGGCTTGGAACAAGACCAAAAAGACTCAAGGACAAGATAAAAAATTGAAGACTTAGTCGAGTCAGTCTTTTGTGATCAAAACCGACAATAAATTCAAGTCTCGATTCTCAAAGAGTCAAAACAATTTTTACAAATCATAAAATATTTTTGTGCATCAAAATAAATATTTTTGATGATTTTTTTATTGTTAAAATCCCTGGTCCTTGCTCGGAATCTAAACCACCTAGGTCGGCGTTCGGCGTTCGGTTTTTTGGCGCCCGAACCAACTCCGTGGTTTTCAATATTTTAAACCTTGTTTTTACCTCTGAGCATTTTTAAAATGTTCCCAAATAGTTATTTTATAAAAACCACTTTTGTATCTTGGTCAATCGGTCTAACACGTGAAAAACGGTCAAAACCGTACGCACGTGATGTACGACCTTGGAGACTTGGTTTTTACCGAACAAGTCTTGTTTTCACTATTTTATACCATATACAATGTCTTTCAAATCTGGTTTTTACTTTTGGAAACACTTTGTTTTTGGACCTTGGTTTTTCAAAACGAGTTTCAGCTAGGTGATAATCGATTATCACTTTGGTGAAAATCGATTATCTGCCTCTGCAGCTTTGAACTCCAAAGTTCTGAAGCAAGCAATAATCGATTATCACATCTGCAATAATTGATTATCAGTCTGTGCAGCCAAAACCTAGAATCTTCTGAGAGGACCAATAATCGATTATCACTCGTTGACAATCGATTATCTGGGTTACCGTTGTCCTCCAACGGATAGATTTTTAAACTTTTGCGCAGGGAATCTTTCAATAATCGATTATCATGGCTAGACAATCGATTATCACCCTGCAACTCTGAAAAATTTGTCTTCATCCTGTTGGAAACTCTAGCAACGGGTTTATCCCATTTTGGGCTATAAAATGGCACCCATTTCCTCTCATTTTACACACAATTCTTCAACATTGCAATACTCTTTCATTGCATAAGCATTCCTATCTTTTCTTAGCTATTTGAGAGCTAATTCTTGAAGAAGTTGTCGTGTTCTTGAGCGTTCACTAGTTCACTCATATCTACTCTTTGTGAGAGTTTTTATTCTTGAGTGTTTAAGTGTTTTCATACACTTTAAGGGAGGTTGTTCCCTTGTTGTAAACTCGAAGGAAGTTCTTTGTTCCTTCGTGAGAAGTCTTGGAGTGCGGTATCTCCGAGCAAACACGTTGAGGCTCGTGTGACTCGAGTTCTCAAGTTGTATCGGTTTGTTGAGCACCTTTAAGCTTAACGGAGTTAGTGTAACTCGAGAGAGTCTCTCGAAAGGCTGAATTAGCCACACGTTGTGGTGAACTAGGATAAAATTCGGTGTGCTCCTTCCTTACGCTCTTTACTATTTTCGCTCTCGTTTTTAATTTCATGCAATCTTGCTTTAAACGCTATTCACCCCCCCTCTAGCGTTGGGCCTTTATTCTAACATGAAGGAAGTCGGAGATGGCACGCTCTTTCTCGGCAACAGCTTGCTCCCTCTCAGCAAGGGCCCCATCTCGCTCAGCTTCCAGAGACCGCTGCGAGGAGACAGCCCATCCAGTTCAACATCTAGCTCTAATATTCGGCCCTCGGATTGACGCAGCCGCCCCTCGAGCTCGGCCATGGAAGCCGTCAGTTGGGAGGTCGATTCCTCCGACTCCTTCAAAAGGCCCTACAGCCGGACCACTCCTCGGACTTCGCCACGGCTTGTATCTCGAGCTCGGTGGCCTGTTCATGCTCGACAGCCGCCAATTTCCTTAGGCGGGACAGCTCCGTCTCCACCGAGGCCAAGAAGTCCACCCCTGAGGAAAATTCAGCCCTGGCTCGGCGTTTGCTGATCAGACTCAATTTTGCCGACACCTAACAAAAAACCAAGTCAATCATTTATATCGATTAAGAAAATGGAGGTACCAGGACACTTAACTTTTTGTGGAACCCATCCACCAACCCTTGCAAGGACGACAGGATCAGGTCTTGTCTTTCAGCGCCGCGGACAGAGATGCGACCTCGGCCTCGGGTTGTACATTCCCGTCAGATATGCCAAGGGAGGCGGGGCACTTCCCGTCCTGAGGAACGGCCGGACGCTTGGCCAACGGACTCTGGGTTAGAACCACGTCCTGCGTAGACGCGGTCTTCTCTTCCTCGGTTTGGAGGAGTTTTCTTTTCCTTTGGTTCCGGGTCTGAACCACTTCCCGGTCGCGGATGGTTGCAGCAGACCCGGATGTGTTCCCCGAGGGCGGCTCACGGTGTACCTCCTCTTCTCGCCCCTGGCTTTGGGCTAACAGCTTAGCCCTTCGGATAACCTCCAATGGATGCATGTCTCTTGGTAGTACAAAGCAAAGGTTAGAAAATTTGTCATTAAAAAGGGAAAAGTCCTAAAGTGAAGGACAGACCTCCAGAAGGCTCCACATCAGCGACGTCCTCGAAGTATGACGGCTGTCCCGACTCTTCATCAGTCTCGATCTCCTCATCCTCTTCCTCTTCTCTTTCCTCTGACTCCGGATCTTCCGACCTCGAGGTGCTCTCTTCGAGCCCGTGCTTGGGACGGCTCCCTAGCACGGCCTCGGCCAACTCAAATTGACGCTCAAGGGAAATGAGGATTCGCACCTCCGCGAGGTTCTGCTCCGTGCACACCGTATATACGTGAGGCAGTTTGGGCCGGAAGCCTTCCAAGAGTTTCTGCGCATGCGCGAGAAGCTCCGGAGTGGGTTCAGTACGAGGATGATGGATAAAAGTGTGACAATCGGGAAACCTGGCTTAGAAGGGATGCCGGTCCCCGGGGAAGCCAGAGATGAAAACAAACTTAGGCTTCCAAAGTTTCAGGGACGTGGGGATAACAGCCATGCCACACTCGTCTTGAGAAGAGACAACAGCGTAAGAATTTCCTTCACGCTCCCCGACTTTGGAAACCTTGAACATATAACAGAAAAAGTCCAGGGACCAGGGGACTCCCTTCAGGTGACACTCGATCAGGAAAATTGAGAAGCAATAATAAGAGTGGGGACTGAGCTGGCCGGGCAGAAGACGATAAAAGTTCAGAAATTGGACTATCAGGTCGTGAGGAGGAAATTGGAGACCATAGCGCATCGATGCCACATGCACCCCGACATCGGCATCAGGGCTGGTCACGGAGAAAACGTGATTTGTCGCGTGCGGTCGGTGCACGGAGTAGCCCTCCCCCACGAAGCGAAGGGCCTCGTCAAAGTCGATGTCCAACAGAAGACAACCCGTACTCGTGATTAGACCCGTTTCCAACACGGTAACGGGTGAGGATCTTCGGGTCTGATTTTTGACGGTCTTCGATTTTTTCCCTTTTAGGCGCGGCGCCCGGGATGACGATGCCACGGTAACCGACGTACGGAGAGGCACCACACTCAGAACCCTAGAATGATCGATTCTTCCCATCACACCGTCAGGGCGGAGGGAGGGATCTTGTCGGTACATTTCCTCAAAACAAGTCGCCGCTGGGTCAACAACGGGGATAGAAGGAGTGGAATCGGAAGACGCCATGAGAACGGAGAAGGATTAACTAACCTTCAAGGCGGACTGCGACGGCGACGACGAATGGGCAGAGACGATGAATGAAATCAATGGCAAAAGTGCGGCGCAGAAATGACAAATGTGGAGAGGATTGGAGAAAATTCCCGTTTCTATACACGGCCAAGATTTTCAAAAATCAAAATTCAAATTCCAATTTTCTATACAAATTCCCGTTTCTATACACGGCCAAGATTTTCAAAAATCAAAATTCAAATTCCAATTTTTTAGATTATTTCCCTCGGCTTTGCTACGCTCGGCCAAGGAAGTAGGGGACTCATGATGGATACCCAGGAATGGGGGTATCCAGCCCAACAGGAAGACGGTCCAGCCCAACTTCGCTAAGGCCCACTTGACGGGACCAAAGCAAGAATGAACAAAGGACCATGGAAAACCACCGCGGTAGCGGTACGCACTCGGCCCCGGCAGGGTCGATCATCCTCGGACCACCCCTGGCCGACCTTCCGCCAAGAGATTTCTGAAGACAGGTCGTACGCTCGGTCTCAGCCCTGGGCAACTGCAGATCAGACCTGGACAAGGAAACTGACTGAAGTCAAGATCAAGGGGCCCACGATTAGACCCCCGCCATGCCTCTATCAGAGTTGCTATAGCCACCTTATTTGTGACCTATTTTGTATAGCAATCCTAGGGTTAATGATGTGGTTGGACGCCGCCAATGGACAACCCAATCTTAGTGGGCCCAGACCGTTGGATTATGGACCAACGGTCGGAACCCTGGTTGTAATCTGCATATAAATCCCTTCCCTTCAAAAGGAAGGTAGAGAAAATTTTTTTACTTACGTTCTAACTAGCACAAGATTACTCTCAGTTTGCTTGACCCCAGATTTTGTACACTCTCGACTTAGTTCGATACTCTTCTGCCTAGTTTCCTAGGCCCCGGGTTCCTTAACCCAACAATTTGTATTAACATAAAATATAAAATTATCATATTTAAAAAGTATATCAAAACTTTTATAAATAAGAGGTGAAATAAATATTTTATTTTATCAAACAGTTAATAAGAATACACGAATAAACAAAAGTACCCGTCATATTTGAATAGTAATTATTAAAAGATATCACCCCATATAAGAGTAAAACATATCATTTAACCTCAAAATTTGAATTCCATATTTTTATCGCAAAATGAGAGTTTACCATTTGAAATTATAATACTTGTATAATGAAATTTTATTATATTTTTTAGTATTATATATTGGCATTACTGAAATTGTAATCCTTTTTTAAAGATAAGAAATATAAAACTTCTTTTTTATTACGTTCTTCATATTTAACTTGGAAATTATTTTCCGTCTACTAATGTCACAAAACACAAGAAAATAGAATAAAAACTTTTCTGAAAAATATTTTCCCCCTACCAAACACACTATTAGTTTAATACTTTTCTCATCTACTCTCTTCATTTCTAAAAACATGAGATGTTTTGATTTTTAAGAGATTTAAAATGTATTATTTTATTGTTGAGTTTCTAAAAATATCCTTAGATATAATGGGTAAATGTAAAAGTTGATAGGCAGATTAATAATGAATAAATGCGATGTGGTAGGTAAGTTAAAAATTAGTTGGATTTAAAATGACTTTTCAATTTTCAATAGAATTGAGAAAAAATTTTTGAAACAAAACAAAGAAAAAAAGTTTTCGGAATGAAGAAAATACTCCCTCTGTCCCTAAATATTTGTCACACTTGTATTCCCGAGGTAAAATATCAAGTTTTTTCAATTCATTTTATTTACATATTGGTATAGAAATAAAAAATAAAATTTACATATCAAAAAACTACATGAAAAGTTCTTCGAAATAAGAGATGTCGAGAATATTTTATTTTATCAAATAATCAATGAAAACGTAAAAATAAATAAAAGTTCCCGCAACGCTGAAAAAGCAAACGTTGCAAATATTTAGGGACGGATGGAGTATTGAAGATGAGTTGGTAGCTTTTTTTCCAAATCAAAATATGAGGTGGAAATTCACCCGACCCTTAAGGATAAGGCCGCACAATAAGCAATCTTCTGTAATCTAAATTTCTCATCGTCTCTCCCCTCAATTCTCCCTTGGTTCCCAACAATGGCCGCCGCCATAGCCACAACTTCCATGCTCGCTGTCAAGCCCAGCATACCCATCAAATCATCATCACCCGTCATTACCCACTTAAAGCCCAAACCCATCTCACTTCTCTCCCAGCAAATCCTCCCGCCCAAATTCCTCTCCGCCGCCGTTCCCTCCTCCCTCGCCGCAGCCGGGGCCTTCTTCGCCGCCCTGGCCTCCGCAGATCCGGCGATCGCAGCGCACCAGATATCGGAAATCGCCGACGCCGCGGCCACCGACGACAACCGCGGGCTGATCCTATTGCTGCCCATCGTCCCAGCAATAGCCTGGGTGCTCTTCAACATCCTCCAGCCGGCGCTGAACCAGCTGAACCGGATGAGAAGCAGCAGCAAGGGCGTCATCATCGGGCTCGGTCTGGGCGGGCTGTCGGCGGCAGCCCAGCTCCTCCACCCGTACGCCGCCTCGGCGGCTTCCGCTGACCTGACTGGAGCGGCGGCGGAGGACAACAGAGCTCTGCTGTTGCTGGTGGTGGTGGCGCCGGCCCTTCTCTGGGTGGCTTACAACATTCTCCAGCCAGCTCTGAACCAGATCAACAGGATGAGATCTGGATGAATAATGTTTAATTATATAATTTTACTAATTGCATTTACTTCTGCAATATTTTGAACTGTTGTATGTGTTAAATGTATTTAAAACCTCTTTTTCCTATTCACATATGACACCTATAGACACAAAATTTTGTATGGAAAATGCTAGAAACCCACCACCCCGCTCCCACAATACATCGGATTTTATACATGATAATCGTCTATGTTGTTCATAGATGATCATCGTATCGTGTGTGCAGATATAAAATCATTTGTCTTATCATGCATGGGGACGTAGAGTCATAGACGGGGGGACACCGTAGAAGGGTGCATTTGGTATTTTGTGTGTGCATGAGACACAATGGTGTCAAAAATGTTGTAATCTGTGGTGTGTCAAACACAGATTATTATCCGTTTACCTATGAATTCTTGTCATGTGTGAAGACATCTGTGGTGGGTTCCTAGCATGATCCTTTAAGAGTCCTACATTGATCTAGTGGATTTCGAAGTGGGTTACACTTATACCCATGGCCATCCTCACAAACCTCCTCCCTTATGGGTAAGCCAGCTTCATATCCAATAGAGTATTGTAGGGTTATAATGTCCTAACTCCTAATATTATGACCTAAGAAACTGGTGTCAAAAACTTGTTTGTTAAGCTCACTGTCTGTATCACAGTATGAAGAGAAGGTTGGAGACATGTGAGATAACTTGGCTTAATTCCATTGTGATTGTGGCCTTGTTTGACATTAATTTTAGTACTCCGTATTTGGTTTTAACGTTATAAAATGTTGTCTAATAGTAGCTTTTAATTTTGTCATTTCCAAAATGAATCTATATTATTAGAAACTGTCCAAAATATTACATTTTGAACGAGAATTTGTTTTATGGAAGAGTTTGGCTTTTGTACGTTGGTGTTTATCAGAGAAATTGTTCATACATTATGGAATCAAAATAGGGAATGCAAAACATAAGACAAGAATCAAGGCAAGAAAATCTAAATGAAAATGTAATGCACAGACAAAGCTTGGATTTTATTAAGTACTAACAAGTAACACCTCAATGAAAAGTTAAGAAAGAGAGGAAATAAAGAGAAGGCTTTTTCTTAAATCTGCTCTTAAACTTTAACCATAACATTTTTTCTTTAATTCTTTGAAAAAAATGTAAAGTTCAACCATACAATTCCACCTTTCATACATTTGCATGCCACTCTATTAGTGGGATGAAGAGAATATAATAAGTTTATCCAAATACAATATTAAAAACAACAAACATGGTGAAAAAATTTTGGTCATGAGACTCGAGGACAAAATTGTTTTGTTGGAGAGGGTGTGGTGGTGGTGGGGTGTGGGGGTGGAACTCCAAACATTACTTCTTTTTTCGCGCTGGAGACCGACTGATGGATTTGGTTAACCATGCTTGAATTGGGGGTCTCGTGGAAATAGCCTCCCAATTTTCTAGTAGAGGTAAGGTATGCGTACACCGCACATCATACCCTACTTTTTTAATGGGATTTTACTAGGTTCGTTGTTTTCACCGGGGGCCAAATCAATAGGCTGATCCTCAGGATCAAGTTGGGCGGCTTTCTGCCTAGCACTCTTGAATCGCTTAGAGCTTCTCAGAATTTCATCCATGCTTAACTTCTTTGCACTTGAAAGTCTGTTGAAAACACACACAGCATATTGTGAGAAAAAATAGGTGTGTAGTCTGATTAAGTGGAAATTAGAGAACCGGTACCCTTCAAAGATGAGTAACACATGAATACCAGCAGGGCACATAAGCAATGGAATTTCAGTGAAAACAAGAAAGACATGAAATTAGACAGAAATTGCCTAAAGTTGATGGTTAAAATGACAGCACTTTCCCACTAATGACAGCATTAAAATGAACAAGCATTACAAACTACTACGGAGTATGTCTATGTGATTCAAGAAAGTGCAGTCCCGAAAAAAGTGCAGCACAAATTTCTAGAATCACTGCTTACAGGAATAAACGTAACGAATCTTAGGGATGGAATCTAGCCTTTGCTGGCCAGATAGGATAATTACGTCAAAATAAGTGGTGTTTGACGGTTATAAATGCCAGAAAAGTTCATCCTATATTTATGTCATTTCTAGAATTTAAAAAACCCAGCCAGAATCTATCCCTATGTCATTGCTCTAAATGTAAAATATGAAAACTTACTTGAATAATAAATTACTCCGTTCATGACTGTTGTTCCTTTTGGCGCCATTGAGTGCTATCAATTCAAGATGGATATGAAATATATCAGTTCATATTGCAAAGAGGAAAAAATACTTTAACACATATCTTACAAGTTACAACATCTTGAATATTGTAAAATCCTTACGGGTTCATTTGGTACACAGAATTGACGGAATTGGAATTGAATTGAAATTAGAATTCTTTGAAATTGATTTGAATGGAAATGAATTCTCCAATTCCAATTCATTTTTGGCACTACTAATTCCAGATCCACATATTTTTGTGCTACCAAACAATAGAATTGGATTTGTTTCTCTTTTAGTTTTGTTATTTGGGTGGGGTGTAAAGCTCACATCAAGCATATAGCAAATGGGACTAAAGTAAGAAGGGCTTCTTTTTGGATGTTGTTTGAGACTAGGGCCAACAAGGATATGGGTGCCTCAATTAGCTGGAGTAAAAAAAATCCGAATTTTGTGTGTTTGGCTATCATAAAAGAAGCATTACAACAACAACATTACCCCAGTGCCTCAACGGCTCCCGCCCACTGCGAGGTAAGGGGGGACCGAATGTACGCAGTCTGACCCCTACGTTTAAAACATAGAGTGGCAAAGAGTAGAATGGAGTCCAACTAAAAGGAAGACATACTCATGTGTTCAATAGAAGAGATATTCTCATTTTTCTTTGATTAGTTACCTAATTATATATAGAAATTATCCATTAAACTCAAGCATGTATGCACATTCTTAGTCATGACATGGATAATAAGGATCATATAATGACTGCTCTACTGAAGAGAAAGAACTTCAGAGGGAAATGAAGAATTCAATGTGATACGTACCGTTACTGGAAGAGTGGTGACCTAATTCACTTCCATTTTCCGAGGAGTCAGATGGTGATGATGATGATGACGATGATGATGATGATGATGATGAACCTCTAGATGGAGTTCGAGTACTGGATTCAGAAAGTCCAACCCCATTTTCATCATCGCCATAATTATGGGATATCTTATCCTTAGAAACAGTAGTCGGCGTAGTAATAGCCTCTGTGATCTTACTCGTATCCTGTTTACTAGCCAAATTCTTATGATTTGAGGGTAACTGTGATATATCTTTTTTACTTTGGAGAGACTTTTGAGAACTTGTTGATGTTGAGGTTGATTTATCAAAATGCTTTTTATTTCCAGACACGCAAGGAACTGCCTTTTTGCTCCCTACTCTAAGGGTCTTCTTATTAGAGTGCTGTTTGACCTCGTCCTGTTTGTCATTTCCAAGTTTAATGCTGCTACTATTCTCATGTTCATCATTCATACTATCATCTCGGGCGGGTGAGTTATCCAAGCCTCCTGACCCAGAAGGACCAGTACCCTTTGCTGATTTCTCCTCTGCTGCTTTAGTGTCCCCACTCAATTTCACTGTTTTTTCAACCTTATCAGCAGCAGCACACTGACCTTGTGAACGAGGAACAAAGTAACGCCTGAAGTCAACCCCTTCATCATTATCATTACTGACGTGACCATGTAGCTGCATCTCACTATCATCCTCAGGATTTTCATGTGTCTGCCCTTTATTGGGATTACTTTCAGGAAGCTTTACATCAGTAACTGCAACTTGGGCAAGCTGAGCATCTATAGTAGTTCCTGACCCCTCAGCAACATTAGGTGGATGGTTAACCAACAACATTTTCTCATTTGAAGCTACCAATTTCTCAACACCAACTTCGTGATCGTTCTTGGCCAAATCCGTGAGGGTCCCTCCAGCAGCATTTTTGTTCCTTTTTGGCTTGTGTTTTGCTTTCTTTACTGTATTCTCTGGATCAAAATGACCTGTACAAGTTTGAGTAACCTGCAAAGGTCCATCCTCGCTAAGTCCTTTCTTTACAGACATATATTCTGCCCCTCTCTCCTTGGCCTTGTCAATTTCCATACGAGAGTCTGCAATAGGAGTATCAATTGGTACTTTATTTGATACATTATCTATTTCCATACAGTGCGAGAGGCTCTGGTCCTCAGATCTACCATTAAAACAATCAAGAGTGGTGAGCCCTGAAGCGACCCCCAAAGCAACGCTTGAAGGATCTGCAGAAGAAGAGCGTTGATTGGATGTCTGAGATTTCTTTGACTTCCTCTTCTTTTCACTTCCAGCAGTGTTTTCCACGTTTTTCTGTGCTTCTGGAGATGCACAGCTTGCTGATTGCATGCTTACATGTTTTCCTGTTGGCTCCTCTTTCTCCAATGCTGCTATGCTTTGGCAGGTTTGAGTGTGAGGCTTCGAGTGTTCAGCTTTTGCAGTACTGTCAACCATAGGTTCAACAAATTCCACATTTAATGCAGCCGAAGAAATTTCAGTTACCAGATCATCACCATCTGCTTTCTCTAATGTAAGCTGACTCTTTCCTGCAGCCTTCTTGGCACTTTTTATCTTCCTACTTCTTTCTGTATTTCCACTTTCTGAATCCAACTTAGATGAGATGGTTGCGGTCTCACCAATCTGTGTGGGCAGACACTTTTCAAGTGTTCCCAAATCAGGATTGCAGGTTTCACGCAACTTTTCATCTTTCGCATTCCATTTTTCTTCATCTGCTTTCATATTGACCACCATATTTTCAATTTTCCCAGTCTTATCATTCTTGTGATCATCAGAGTCAAGCTTGGGTACAACTGTTTGATCAATATTTGCTGTACCTGTTTCACATTGAAGCTTCACACTATTCTTCTTAGACTTCTTTTTCTTAGATCTCTTATTATGCTCTATGTCCCCCTTAGAAGGATCAGCTTCAATATTTTCCACATTACTTTCATTGTTGATCCTGTCATGTTTGTCAATGGGCATGCTGCTTTTAACATTCAAGATCTCATCAGCTGCACGATCAAGGGTGAAATTCAACAGAGATATTGAATTGTTACAGTTGAGATCAACATTGGGTGTCATCTCTTGGTCCTGTTGAATTATTGCATCGGACATCTTTTTTTTCTTCCTCTTTCTTTGGTTGTTCTTTTCTTCACTGCCCTTATCTGACAGGTTAGGAGAAGTTAACACATTTTTCAAAATTGACTCTCTTTTGTCTTGTTCTGATGGCTTAGATTCTGGAGTAAGCACTGGTTGGGCTTCATTATTCAGCAACAAATTCGGGATTTCAAGAGGAAACTCATGAGGTGCATCTTTATTGTGCTTCATTTTCCGCTTTTTAGTCATAGGTCTTTCTTTTGAACTGTCACCACACATGTCATCCCTGAGCTCATGGCTAATTGTGTCAACTGCTTCCTCTTGAACAACCATCCTAGGGGCTATCCTTCTCTTGGCTGAACTTCTGCAAGTGTCAGATGACAGATCTTTACAGTGCTCATCTTTGGCACGTGCAGTGTCAATTCCTAATTCTCTTGAGGGACCATTGGGAAGACCACGGTCCGGAGCACCTTCATCATAACGTTTCACGCAAAGCAACCCTGCTTGGTTGTTACCGGTTTTCATGGTAATCTGGCTCGCCGCAACAGGACTGCTAACATAAAGGAACCAATCTCCTTTGGTGCCTTCAAATGCAGTTTTTACAAGCATGGAATCCGGAAGATGATAAAAATTGCCTTTCCGTTTTACCTGTCATCAATATTATATAAGAAAACAAAAACTATGAAAAAAGTAATCAAAAGGGTACATTTCTGTAAAGTCTGGAAGCAAATGTAGACGAATTAGACCTTCACAGAGTGGATCTTTATCTCTCCCATCTCAGGAAAAGAATGCAAGTGTTCAAATAATATCTTCTCTGCGTCCCAAAAACACAAAAGCAATTTTTTGTTAATTTTGATAACTCAGCACACTGCATAGAGAACTTCAGAGATCTCCTTTTCCAGCGATTTAATTCATACCAAAATCAATATAATACCACTATTCAAACAACAAATGAAAAAAAATCTATAATAAAATTTCTCCACTAAACACGAGATTTTTTTTAAAAATAAGGTAACAAATTACAGCCGAATCAATCAATCAACCAAGAACATATGCACTTACTTTTGAGGTCGGATACAGCATCAGTATTGGATACCATCATCGCGAGGTGAGTTTCAAGGTCGGTGTCTATGAAAACTGAATGGTGCGACGCCGCTGGTGCAGCCACGATTGCCGCGCCGTCGTCGGAATCTGCCTCCTCCCGACGACGTTTTGCCATTGATTAGAAGGGTGCTGGCACTTGTCTGGAGCTGCTAATCCCGCGATTGAACACGAGGGAAGCTTAACGAGCAGCTTTGCCTGCTTTGGAAACCCTATCATGCCCTAGAAGAGGTTATAGAAATGAGGGTGCTTCCTGATAAATCGTCCCACCTTGCCCCAATCCGAACACATCCCCTCCCCCTTCAGTTACACCCCAGTTGATTTTGATTTTGAATCAAATTTTGACCTCAAGTCAAAATTAACATGAGGGTGCAATTGAAGGGAGTGTGGAGGTGTGTTCAGGTCAGGGCAGAGTGAGGATTTACCGGGGGATTAGGGAGTAGGAACCGTCAATTTTACGAATGAGGCACCGGACCACTCCGGGTCATGACATTGGTTCCCAATGTCATGGGAACCGACCTCAACAAACAAGGAATTTTCAAATGGTTTTAATAAATTATTCTATATTCCTCAAATTAACCTAATTTTTTTCAAAATGATACTAGAGGATTCATAAAAAAATGAGAATTAAAAATTTTGAATTGAATTGTTACTACTTAATTGTAAAATTAATTATTTAATTTTATATTTTTGTGTCCTAAAATTTAATAGAAATTTACTTAAATAGCAATAAAACATAATGATTTTCTCTAAATAGTACCACATGTGTTTTTCTTCCCAATGTAGCACTTTTAGTCATTATGGACATTATTAAGTACTATTTAGGGAATGAAACAATTTAAGTGCTAGTTAAGAAAAATAATTTAAGTTTTAGTGTTATTTAGTGCAAATATTTCAAAATTTAATATTGTTAGTTCTTATTTTTCGGAGTAAATTTAACATGCTTAATTTTAGTCTCTTAAATTAGTTTATTACTTCGTACAACTCAATATACTCCCTCCGTCCCTAAATAAACTTCCTTTTTTGACTTTTTGAGAAATTAAGGGAGGGATATTTTGGTGTTGACTTTCCAAAAATATCCTTGATGTGATGTGTAAAAGTAAGATGTGATATGTAGATTATTAGTAAAAAGGTATGATGTGATAGGTAGGGTATGAAAAAGTAAGGGGTAAAAGTGGTTTTTTAAAGGAAAAGAGAAGTTTATTTGGGAACAAAGAAAAAACGAAAGAAGAAGTTTATTTAGGGACGGAGGGAGTATATTCTTTTTATAGAAACGGATCAGTTTACAAGTACATGTGTTAAAAATTACAACTAAATAATTAGTACTTGTTGGTTAAGAATGCATAAGAATTTCGATACTTTTTTTAAAGTGTCGTGAGTGTCTTTAAAGGGTAAAATTATTTTTTTTAACATCAAAGCAATTCAATATAGTTTCACATTCGTGTACTAAAAGTTCTTGTGTGAAGATCTTGTAATAAGAATATACTATGCGTCTATGCCCGAAAACCTCCACATCGACAGTGTCCAAAATCAATCAAAGCACCTTCAAAGTTCTTAATTGCTCTAAAAAACCATATATTCACCAAAATTTAGATCATATTTGCTTAAAGTTTGGATAACATCATGTCTTAAATGGCATGGTAATGAATGACTTTAATCGGAAAACAAAATCGTACCGAACCGTTTGAAAAATAATAATACATAGCAATTCTACGAAAATAACAGGCCGTGCCAACTCTTAGTTTTGGGAGATTGGGCTCACTTTAGAAATGATGAGTTAGGCTATGTGATCTGAGGTGCGATCCAAGGTGGGGAACGATTGTCGTGCCACACTGGGCGTGATGGGGGCTTGATTGCTCTTCGGTGACGGGCATGTGCTCAAATTTCAAAAGTTTGTCGTTGAAAAACGGCTAGAAAGTCGTTGAACATTATTATTATATTTATTTTTTGTTTTGAAATGTTAGGACTACAAAAATCTATGAATACTAAGATCTGCATTCTTCTCTCCCACTTAGGGCTATAAATGGATAACTGAAAATTGAATTACGGTCTGCATCCGTATCCATTTACACAGAAAATATTTGTATCCATTAAAACGGTTATTATCTGTATCCGGTTAAAAACATCCGATTGGTAAGCAGATACGGATTTGGTAATCATACATACAATTCGTTTATAATTCGCTCCGCATAAATATCCGTTTGATTAACCGTTTATCTGTGTTTTTCCCAATTTCTTAGTTTTATATAAGACATTTTTATATGTAAAATATATGTGTAGACACATAAAAATATGTGTGTATGTGTATTCTATATATCTTTTTACCATACAGAATTATCGTACAATATTATAAATTACAAAAAATAAGAAAAATATTACTCCGTAACAAATTACGAAGTACAATTGAGTGAACAAAAGTTAGACCTTAATTTAATTGGAAATTAAAGTATTGTTCCATTTGACTTTAAAAATTAAGAATGAAAAATATATATCTGATATTCGACGGATGCAGATACGATTTCAATATTTAGTATATGCCAAGATCCGTATTTGAATTTGATATCCGATAAAAATAAACAGATATGAATCAAGTAATTGCATATTTAATCCGATTTATATCTGTTTACACCTGTACTCTCACTCATCTCAATTTCTTCCTTATTCAATCAATAAAGTTTTTGTTATAATCTTATTCTCAATTCTATACTCTCTTCTATCCAATTGATCCCAATAAGGCAATAACTCCAACAACCCTTATTATAATACGGAGTATGTGTTTTTTGTTGTTATCGAGCTCATAAATATCAGGTGACACATAAACATAATTTATAAATCAAAAAAGAAAAAAATTATGAATAACCTATTTTTCTTTTAAAAAACAATAATTGCTTAAGTACTGTTGTAAATTTGTAACAAACAGTAAACACAACATCCTCCATAATAATCTATTACAAAGTAATATCCTGCCGGAGTACATACCAAAATAAATATGTGGTGACACATAAACCTAGTTTATAAATAAAAAAGAATAAAAATCCGTGAATAAGCTATTTTTCTTATAAAAAATAATAATTGTATAGGTATTGTTGTCAATTTGTAACAAAAAGTAAACATACAACATCCTCCATAATAATCTATATATATCCTACCATAACCAATTAAATAAACAACTTCATTCATACAAAATAGGAGAAAAAAATAGACCAAATCAAATTAATACGGAGTACATATATACCAAAATAAATATATAGTGACACATAAACCCAATTTATAAATTAAATCAAAAAATAAAAAATCCTTTTGACTGGGGGCACTCTTTTTTTTTTGAATGGGGGGCATCCACATTATTAACCCAAAAATATTTCTTTTTTTTTTTATAACTAAAAAGAGCTCATTTGAATGGGGCAACTGCCCCCATTTGATACACATGGAATTGCCCATGCCAAAGTTTTACTTGAACTCAAATATTTATATACATAGAAATAGATATTACTAACATCATTTCCAACACTTGTTTAATCTTAACAAAATCTTTTTTTATAATGCATGCACATGCATGTAACATCTTTGATGATGTAAATGTGAAAGGAGAAGAAAGCACTACTAGAAAAATCAAGGATAGAGACATAGTACACCGGATCAAACAATATTAGCTAAAATCCACTATTGGTCCTTCAACTTTATCAGTTGTGCACGATTGGTCCTTCAAGTTTTAAAAGTCCATAAATAGTCCTTCAACTTTATAAGTTCTGCATCATTGGTCCTTCAAGTTTCAAAAGTCCATAAGTAGTCCTTCAGGTACACGTCAGCCCTCCATATGAAGTCTTTTTGACAGTAGATATTAAAAGTTAAACGAAATACTAGTTTCATAGAATACGAGTAAATTCCACTAGGTACGACTACTCCGTATTATATGGAGCTAGTATTCCATTTAGCTTTTAATATTTACTGTCAAAAGGACCTCATCTGGAGGGCTGACATTTACTTGACTGACTATTTATGCACTTTTAAAACTTGAAAGACCAATCGTGCATAACTTATAAAGTTGAAGGACTATTTATGGACTTTTAAAATTTGAAGGATCAATCGTGCACAATTGATAAAGTTGAAGGACCAATAGTGGAGTTTAGCCAATAATATTTCATTAGTATTATTTTTATTTATAAAACAATTGAGTTTGATTTTTTTTATTAAATGGAAAACCATGAAGATTTACAAAATAAATGTATGATGTCAACTGTCAAGAATTGTTGAAAAAATAATTAAATAAAGATTTTCTTTGTTCACATATGTGAATTTTGTGTATGAAACTGAAAGATGGAGTGGTTCCCAAACGACAGAGTTGAGGTCGCCGAGCGGAAAGAAAAGACAATAATGCCAAGTTAGACAGTAACCGTAACAAGGTTTTATTTTTGGGATGAAAATTTTCCCTAATGTTTTTGTATATAGCAGGACTCACTAACCAAACTTTATCTTTGGTCCTGAAATGGATGTGAGTATGCTTGCACTATTTACAAACCAAATTAAACTTTAATTTATTTTTTTTATTTTTGTTACACATATGTTTGACAAAATATTATCACGTCGGCATTTATTGTTTTATAAATCTTTTTAATGTAGTTTTTAAATATATAAAATTTATTTTAAAGTTCACATTAATATTCAAGTAAATCGAATTGCAAATAATTTCAATCTAGCTTTTTAACCATTAAGTTTAAATTATTACTATTCTTGCACTATTTACAAACCAAATTAAACTTTAAATTAATTTTTTTTATTTTTGTTACATATTTGACAAAATATTACAACCACGTCGTCATTTACTGTTTTATAGATCTTTTTATTGTAGCTTTTAAATATATAAAACTTATTTTAAAATTCACATTAATATTCAAGTAAATCGAATTGCAAATAATTTCAATCTAGCTTTTTAACCATAAAGTGACATCGTTTTCAGGGCAAAAGTATTCTTTAGGACAAAAAAAGTAGGAAGATTTTATTGGAGAAATAGAATAAAAAATTGGACAATTTTAATCACATTAGAATACTCTTCCTGCCGTAAAAAAAAAGAATACTCTTTTTCTTGATAATGATATCTAGCTGAATAGGAGACAATATCGGTTTTCCATAGACATTTATCAAAATAATGACTTGATCTCATGCATGCTCTCATCATCACCATTATTTGAAATAACATTTTACACTCCCTAAAATCATGGTATTCCTTTCCATTATTTTCGTTCTTCCTCTAACATGTCAAAAACACACATATATAAAGGACAATATTTTATAAAAGTTTGTTTCTATAAACCCAAATATGAACTCCAATGTTCAATGTTCCTCAAACCTTTGAAAAAAATAAAAAACTAAAATACGTGTTTTGAGATATAATAATCATGTCAAAAATGCCATCATCCATTGTTCTTTCTATCTTTCTCCTTTTGTTGTTATTAGATTTTTCATATGTTAATGGCCACTTCATGGGAGCTTCAACCTCAAGTACCAACTATAAGGGTAGCTTCTCCCAATTGTATGCTTTTGGAGGATCAAGTACGGACACCGGAAATGCTCACTCCATGGGAACCCTTAAAGAAAGTGTGAATGGCTCTTCATCACACGATGATCCAAAGTCGTACACCAAAGGAAGATTAACGAATGGTCAACTTGTAATTGACCATCTAAGCGACTCCCTTGGAATGCATTCTCCTCTTCCTTATCGAAGTGTCTCAAGTTCTTCATCGTCAAAAAGTAGCGCGAGTGCTTCCACTTCAAGCAGCAGTCATTCGTTTTCCTCAAGTAGTAACTCTTTTAGTTCGTCATCAAGTAGTGATCAAAGCAAGACAGGAGCATCAACATCATCAAAAACTGGTGCAAGTGTTTTCCCACCACCACCATCAAATGCTTCATCATCTTCAAATGCTAGCACAAATGCTTCATCATCCTCAAATGCTAGCACAAATGCTTCATCATCAAACACTAGCACAAATAAAGAGTCATCATCATCACAGGTAAACACCGATAATTCATCACAATTAAAGAACGACAAAAATGAGTCAGAATCGAAGGGAAACAAAGGCGAATCTTCGTCGAAGAGTAACACTGATGATTCATCATCACAAAGTAATATCAATGCATCTTCATCAACAAAAAAAGGAGGTTCATCATCCACAAGTAATACAAATGACTCATCATCCAGAAATGATAAAGGTATATTGTCATCGCAAAACACCACAAATGCTAAAGACATTCCTTCATCAAAGACTAACGTTGATACTGCATCATCACAAGAAAACAAGAACACTTCATCATCAGAAAATATAGATACTGCCTCATCAAATAGAAAAAATGATAATTCATCGTCAAATAACAACAAGGACACTTCATTGTCAAACAACAACCAAGACACTTCACCATCGAAGAACAATCAAGATACTTCATCATCAAAGAGCAACAAAGATACTTCATCAAGTAGCAACAAAGACTCATCATCTTCAAACAACAAGGACACTTCATCTTCAAACAAGAACAAAGATAGTTTATCAAGTAAAGACAAAAATACTTCATTGTCAAAGAGTGACAAAGATTCATCACTGTCAAAGAACGATAAAGATTCATCATCGTCAAAGAGTGACAAAGATTCATCATCGTCAAAGAGTGACAGAGACTCATCATCGTCAAATAGTGACAAAGAGTCGTCATCGTCAAAGAGTGACAAAGAGTCGTCATCGTCAAAGAGTGACAAAGACTCGTCATCGTCAAAGAGTGACAAAGACTCGTCATTGTCAAAGAGTGACAAAGATTCATCATCGTCAAAGACTGACAAAGATTCATCATCATCAAAGACCGACAAAGATTCATCCTCATCAAAGAGTGACAAAGATTCATCATCGTCAAAGAGTGACAAAGATTCATCATCGTCAAAGAGCGACAAAGATTCATCATCGTCAAAGAGCGACAAAGATTCATCACCGTCAAAGAGCAACAAAGATTCATCATCGTCAAAGACCGACAAAGATTCCTCATCATCAAAGAGCGACAAAGATTCATCATCGTCAAAGAGCGACAAAGATTCATCATCGTCAAAGAGCAACAAAGATTCATCATCGTCAAAGACCGACAAAGATTCATCATCATCAAAGACCGACAAAGATTCCTCATCGTCAAAGAGCGACAAAGATTCATCATCGTCAAAGAGTGACAAAGATTCATCATCGTCAAAGACCGACAAAGATTCATCATCGTCAAAGGGCGACAAAGATTCATCATCGTCAAAGAGTGAAAAAGATTCATCCTCGTCAAAGAGTGAAAAAGATTCCTCCTCGTCAAAGAGTGACAAGGATTCGTCATTGTCAAAGAGTGACAAAGATTCATCATCGTCAAAGAGTGACAAAGATGCATCATCGTCAAAGAGTGACAAAGATTCATCATCGTCAAAGAGTGACAAAGATTCATCATCATCATCAAAGAGTGAAAAAGATTCATCATCGTCAAAGAGCGACAAAGATTCATCATCGTCAAAGAGCGACAAAGATTCATCATCATCAAAGACCGACAAAGATTCCTCATCGTCAAAGAGCGACAAAGACTCATCATCGTCAGAGAGCGAAAAAGATTCATCATCCTCAAAGAGCGACAAAGATTCATCATCGTTAAAGAGTGACAAAGATTCATCATCGTCAAAGAATGACAAATATTCATCATCGTCAAAGAGTAACAAAGATGACTCGTCAAAGAGTAATAAGAACACTTCAACCTCAAAGAGCGATGCATATTCATCATCATCAAACATTAATGCAAGCAGCAATACAGATTTGTCGTCGTCAAAAAGTGATACTGACACATCATCTAAGAGAAACAAAGATTCTTCATCGTCGCAAAATGACACAAATGATTCATCATCAAATGACAAAGAAAATCAGTCTTCATCAAAGAGTTCCAAAAATACTTCGTCGTCAAAAAGTGATAAAAATGCTGCATCATCAAAGGATACCAATAATGCTTCATCTTCTAAGAGCAACAAGAGTTCATCATCATCAAAGGGTGACACAAAATTTTCATCTTCAAACAATAGTGAAGACGTTTCACAATCAAAAAGCAATACAGATTCATCGTCAAAAGGTAATACAAATAGTGATTCAGATTCATCATCAAAAACTCACACAAATAGTTCCTCTTCAAAGAATAGAAAAATAGACGCTTCATCCTCCAAAAAAAATATAGATGCTTCATCATCAAAGAGCAATGCAAATGTTTCATCCTCAAACAACAATGTAGATGCTTCATCCTCAAAGAGTAATGCATATATGGATGCTTCGTCTTCAAAGAGCAATACAAATGATGAAACTCTCAAGAAAAATACAAATACAAATGACTCACACTCGAAAAGCAATACAGATGCTTCCATATCAAAGGATGACATAAAGGCCTCATCATCAAATCAAAATGCTAATGTTTCATCTTCAAATAGCAATACAGATGATTCATCATCAGAAAACAACACACATGATTCATCATCCAAAGACAATATAGATGTTTCATCCTCAAAGAATAAATCAGATTCTTCATCTTCAAATAACATTACAAATGCTTCATCCACTTTGAGTAATACAGATGCGTCATCTTCAGCAAACAGTTCTAACGACTCACACTCAAAGAGCAATACTAGCAATTCAACATCAAAGGATGGTACGAATGACTCATCATCAAGCAGCAATGTAAGTGATTCGTCACCAAAGCATGGTACAGATGCATCATCATCAAAGAATGGTACAGATGCCTCATTGTCAAATAGCGGTAAGTAAAATAGACACATCATTTAATAATAACACGAATTCACGCTTAATCCTCAAAGGGAGGAACAATTTTTTTCATCATTAAAAGACAACACTAATTTTTCATCTTTTAAATATGAAACAGATGCTTCGTCATCAAAGAATAACACAAGTGATTCATCATCAAATAGCAAGACAAGTGACTCATTGTCAAACAATGGCTCACATACTTCATGGTCATCCAGTAGCGCAGATTCTTCATGGTCAGCCAGTAGCAGTTCAAGTTCAGCATGGTCATACAACGAGGGAGGGGATTCATCATCACACAATAAAACAAGCGCTTCAACATCAAATAAAAATAGTGATAAATCCGATGCATCACTCAATGATACCAATAACTTAAACTCTGAGACAGGAATGAACTTTGCCATTGCTGGATCAACAGCTCTATCTAGAGAATACTATGCCACCCAAAAAGCACATCCATTTATTTGGGCAAGCATTCCTCTCACTTTTCAGGCACAAATAGATTGGTTCAACAAATTTTTACAATCGAAGGGATGCAATAATGGAACTGATGCTCGTTGTAATGCTGAGATAGAGAACGCGCTCTTTTGGTTAGGTGCAGTAGGCGTTTCTGACTACTTCCGAATAAATGAACAGACTGTTGCTTCAATGCGTGGAATCTCACAACTATGCATTTTCCATACCTCAAAGCTCCTCCAGGTACATTCATAGAATACGTTATGATTGCACTTACGTCGTGAGAACCATATATATTATTCTTAGAATATATATTGATAAGTTTGTAAATTTATGGCTATAATTATACAGACTGTGTTGGATGCTGGTGCAAAACACATAGTTGTACAAGGTTTACCACCCGTTGGTTGCTTTCCTGTCAGCATATCTTTAACCCCACCTCAACTACTTGACAAGATGGGATGTTCAATCATTGTAAACACAGCAATAGAAGTCCACAACAGGCTACTCCAAAAGATGATAGAAAAGTTTCGCAAGCAATACCCACAAAGCACAATTGTATATGCAAATTATTGGAAGGCGTTTTTGACCATATTCATGGATGCTGAAAAGTACAACTTTGAGGAGAACAGAAAAGCATGTTGTGGAGGTGGAGGGGATTTGAACTTTGATAAGGACAAGTTGTGTGGCACATCTGGTGCATCAACATGCCCAAATCCAGATAAATACATTAGTTGGGATGGCATTCACCTTTCGGGAGCCATGAACAAGCAACTGGCTGATCTTTTGCTCAACCAGGACTATTGTGAACCACCATTTTCTGAACTTATTAGTAAGAAAAGTAGATGAATGAATGTAAATTAAGTTATACTACAGTATTAATTCTGCTATTACTGCCCCGGATGAGTGTCATCCAGAGAGCGAGAGAATATATAGTGGAACACCCTTTTGTAAACCACTTTTTTGAGAACTAGCTAAATTAGCCTAAATAATAGAAATGGTCCTTGTAATTACTATTGAAAGGGATTATTCTAGTCACAATTATTATCTCTTCTAGTTGGCATGGCAACCAATCGTCCCAAAAAAAATTGCAATTTAGTTTTCATGGAGTTTAAGAAAAATATTGAAAATCAAAATGTATATGATCAGAATTAGTTTAGATGAGAGAGAAATGTTATGAATCACATGTTCAATTGTTCATTACTAAAAAAAAAGAAATACAGTGAAGTGTAAATAGTTTATTGAGATATCCAAAAAAGGAAAGTGCAAAATAGGGAGTGAAAAAATATACTCCGTAAGATGCAATCATAGTTGAGCTATACATGTGAAACAAATGAGTCCAAATCTCCTCTATCACACTCACATTGTGTATATTACATCTGGATTCATTAAGAATATTTCTCAACAGTCCCGGATGCAATATAATGACACAAAATTGACACACTCTGTGGAGAGATTTTTGTCCTTAACAAAAGCTATGCAAATTAAGAGCTTCCTCCGTCCCCCCGAAATCAGCATCATAATTTGATTTTTTGGTCACTCTGACCACAAACTAAAAGTAGAGCATTTAATTTAATTTGTGGTACAGATGATTACAAAAGTCAAACTAGGATGATAAGAATTAGATCCATCTGCTACTCCCAGTAAAAAGTAGAGCATTGGAAATTCTAGGCAAACTATTGCATTAACCTAAATACGCATTTTTTAAGTGTTGAAATAAACATTTTTAAAATAAATAAAAAAATATGTGAAAAGGTACCAGGACCTTTGGTAACCTCTTGAAAATCTAAAAACCTAAAATTATTAGAGAGATTATAATGAATTAAGACACTACTTGAAACAGAAATACCTGGAAGAGCAGCGGAGTCGCCGTGATTGCCGGTAATAGTGTAGCCGCCTGAAAATCGCACGCCGGGGAACGAGAATATGCCGGGAGAAGTCGTCGACGGGAAAACGGAAAGGGAAGATCATTGGAAATTGGCAGTGGCGTGTAGCTCTCTTGCGCTTTAAAAACTCGCACAAAGTGAGAGGAACGAGCTCCTCGATTCAAATAGTGCCGTTTAAGATTTCAGTCAGCTAATTTCGTAACTTTATTCAATTTCACTTCACAAGGGAGACTAATTTTGAACACCACGTGCAAAACAATTTGTAAACGAGGAATTTATTTATATAGCGCAATCACTTTCTCTAAATAGCATTATATATATTTTTTTCCAATGTAGTATTTTTAGTCATTATGAATTAGTCATTATTCAAGTAAATATTCGCCATCAATGGACATTATTAAATGTTATTTAAGGAATAAAACAATTTAAATGCTATTTAGGGAAATGACTTAAGTTTTAGTGCTATTTAATGCAAATATTTCTTTAGAAATTAGTCTGAAAACAGATTAAAATTAGATAAGTTTTACTTGTACCTAAAGTTTACACCTCTTATTATTTATCCCAAGACTTTGCATGGACACAAATTGAATGTTTCCTTGTGTTGGTGCTTATAGGCTTATTATTAGTAAGCACTTTTTAAGTTATATGGAAGTAAAAATAACTTAAATGATAGAAGAGTCACTTAGAAATATTCATAAATGGTAAGAAATAGTTTTGTAAATAATCTGATCAAAACGGATAAACGAAAAAAATGGCTTAAAATAAATAGTTAAGACCTACTTAATTTTTATAAGCAGCTTATAAGTCAGCTTATAAACACACAAAAACACGTCATCAAAACTGACTTATAAGTTAAAAATTGTTTATAAATAATTTTGATCGGCTTATAAGTACACCACTAACATCATGCTATTGTTGCACTTACAGACTTACACTTTGTGTCCGTGCAAAGTCTTCGGATACATAATACGATATAAATTTGGAGTACAAGTAACACAACTCTTAAAAGAATGGATGGTTAGGGTTGTGTAAGTTTGGAGATATGATATGAATGCTAAAATCTGAAAAAATGATATGCATTTTAAAATTTGAAATAACACTCTTGAAAAAAATTTGAAATCATGATTTAATCAGTTAGAGTAGGTGGTGGTTAAGAAAGATGTCAAACTCTTATATTCGTATCTCTCAAATTCGAATGATACCGAAACAATCTATTTGGAGATGTGTGATATCTAGAGATGTTGAATTTAAATTTTTTATGTCTCACCATCCAAATACGAAAAAGGAAATTTGATATCAGAAATTCAGAAGATATACAAACTCAAACATATACTCGAATATAGAAAGTCTAGATGGTTATTTAAGAATCCAAGAGAAAAAGTGACACGTAACTTGAAGTAAGAAATGTTTTCGAATTTTAACTTGAAATAAGAAATGTATTACTCTGTATGCGGGGAGGAATTTGGAATTAAAAGAATAAGAAATTATCCAAATAGAAGTAAAACATAGCATTTGTCCTTAAATTATAAGTTTTATATTTTATCCCAAAATAAGAGTTTGCACTTTGCATGTTTATATTATGATACTGTACATTGACACCACACTGTAATTTTTTGTACTCCCTCTATCATATTGGCTTTATTTTAAATTCAATTTATCTGATTGTAGGTGTAAAGTTTAAAAATAAAATCTATTTATTTAAAAACTGCATCAAAAGTTATACAAAATAAGAAGTGTCAAAACTATATTATTTTATCAAATAACTAACAAATATAGTTAAAGAATGATTAAAGTTTGACCATTTGAATAGTAACTTGATAGAATATTTTAGAACAGACGGAGTACTATATACTTGCATTATTGGTATTGTAGTCCTATTTTGGAATAAAACACATGAAACTTTTGGTACTTTTTTCATATTTTATGCATGGTTTAGTCCTTTTCCATGAAGAAATATTCTTTTATTATTATTATTACTCCGGTATTATTATTATAATATTATTATTATTTATTTATTTTCCATAGGTGGTTTTATTTGGTAGAAATTTAATTATGAAAAAAGTAAAACTTTACTTATTTGATATTTGTTCTTTCTATATAAAGATAGAATTGTCATTGATATTGACTCCATATGTTGTTTCATCTTGTATTCTTCCAAAGCATGCCTTGTAATTATCCTTTGTGTCTTGCCTCTCTTTTGGATTATTTGTGCCTTGGTTTTTATCTGTGTGTTTTGGTTTTGGCATATGTGCCATTGTGCCAAGCTTTGTGTCCCTGGTTAGCATTCAATTTCTCTGAACACTGATTTGACTTTGTTTCCAAAAAACAAAAAAAGTTTGTTTTCCTCCTCCTCTTCATTTCCTTCTCTATATTATCTTCACTCATTTCTTCTTCTTCATCTTCCTCTTCCTCTTCCTTTGTTTTTTCTTCTTGTACTCTCTCGTTGGCCTTGTGTGGGGTGTTTTGACTTGGTTTGCCTTTTATGGCTTATGCTTTTCGTGTGCTTGGGGTTTGGCTGGTCAATCTTTATGGTCAACCTCAGTGTTCCCCTTGTGTTTTGGACTTTGGCTTTTACTTGGATCCTTACTTGCATGTCCCAACAATTGTGGACATCGCTTTGACTCGGGTATATGTATGCTCTGGTCTTGAATTGCATACCTTGTGTCAAGGAACCAATTCAACTAAAAGCTCAAGTTTGTGGTTGTGGCCTAGGAACTTTTGTTTATATTCTAACACGCCCCTTCACGTGCAGGCATAATATTTTTCGAGCCTTGCACGTGAAATTTTAATTTTTTTAAAACTGGGTGGCGCTGAATTTCGAACCCGTGACCTCTTAGTCAACGAGGCTCTAATACCATGTCAAGGAACCAATTCAACCAAAAGTTCAAGCTTGTGGTTGTGGCCCAGGAATATTTATTTATATTCTAACACCTTGGCTTTTGTTCTAGAGCTTGAGTCTTGGGGGTTGTTTTTGGGTTGGTGTCTTGGCTTTGATCTTGGCCTTCGTAGTTTGGGTATTGATACTGGCTTGCGAACTTGGTTTTGAGTTTTGCTTCTATTTCTATCCTTTCACAGACTTGTTGGTGGGCCTTCGCCAGTGGTTTCTTTGCGATGTGTGCCCTGAGGTTTGACATGCGAGCCATGTTTTTGTTATTGACTTTGTTTATAGATTTTGATTTTTGGGCCTGCGTGCCTTGATTTTTGTTACTGGCTGTTCTGGTTTGGGTTGGTGCCTCAACTTATACGAACGTTTTCATTGACTAGAATATGCCCGTTGTATTCTTATACTTTTTTCCAGTTAGGTTTTAATAATGTTTACACGTCACCCAAGACAAGAAGATAAAATTGTATTTGTATCCACGCAACAATTTAATATACAAAAACATTTTCCATTATTATTATTATATTAAAACACTTTGAGAGGATACTTCCATTCAAAAAAAAAAAGTATGAGACTTGCCAATTTCATGTAAGTGGAGCTGAGGCAATGCCGGATTATCTCCGGCCATTACTTTACCATTTCCTCATTTCAACCATTCCAAAAGTACGTCTCCCCCCTAAAACTATGCTTGCCCATTCCCCGCCCCTTATATATACACTCCCCATATACTTTCCAATAAAAATAGTAGTAATTATAATATTATTAATATTTCTTAGGGAATAATATTAATATTAATAACTGACTGAATAGTCAAAATAAAGTTTCATACCCCAAATAACCCAAAAAAACAAAAAAAAAAATCAAAACTAGGCAAAAAAATCTTGTAGTAATTCATTGATATAAACCATAATGTCAAAAAAATTAGAATTGCCCATCTCCCTCTTTCTATTGTTCTTGTCATTCTCTTCCTCATCACGGGCCACCACCACCACCGTGACACATCAACAATCTTCTACCAAGTCGGAGTCCAGCAGCTCTTCTAGAAGCTTCTCGAAAGTTTACGCCTTCGGTGGGACCAGCACCGACACCGGAAACGCGTATTCCATGGGGGGCATGAAGGAGGAGGTGGTTTCGTCCTCCTCCTCCAAACGCTCCTCCGAGACGCATTCCGAGTCGTCGTCGAATTCGTCTTCTTCCTCGCAGAACACGAATTCGACGTCGTATTCAGATGGACGAATGTCCAACGGCCACTTGGTGGTCGACTACCTATGTAAGAACCTCGACCTCCCTCCGCTCCCTCCTTACCAAGGGGGAAAAAATTCCTCCTCTTCGGAGGCAGCGGCGGAGAGCGGTTCATCTAATTCTTCGTCGTCGTCTTCAAATAGCCAATCGAGTGCTTCGTCGTCGTCATCCTCGTTTGAAGCGAAAAAGAGTGGTGCATCCTCTTCTAATTCGGGTTCCGCCGGAGGAAGCACCAATTCCACCGCAAGTGACGGTGGCAAAACCAGAGGAAAGAATAGCGGTTCCGCAAACACCGGCTCCAGCTCGGGTTCCACGAGCGAAAGCTCAACCGAGAAAAGTTCAGCCAGCGGTTCTTCTGGTTCAATATCGGGGGAAAGCGCCTCATCCTCTAATACCGGTTCGGCTTCAACAAGCCAAACCGGGGCCTCTGGCGGCGGTTCAACAGGCACCTCATCTTCGAATACCGGTTCAGGTTCATCCTCAAATACCGGGTCGGGTTCGTCAGGAGGAACAAGCAGCGGCGGGGGATCAATCAGCGGTTCCGCAGGAGCCTCGGCCTCCATGTCTGCGAACGCCGGAGCCAGTGCGAGCGCGGGAATTTCCGCCGGAGCCGACGGGAAGATATCCGCGCAGATCAATTTCAGCTTCGGGATCAACTTCGCCATCTCCGGATCAACATTCCTGGCGGGAAACGGGAGCGTCGCCGGGAAACCGAATCCCCTGTTCTGGGCGGGGAACCCCCTGCCGTTCCAGACGGAGATCGAGTGGTTCAAGGAGTTTCTGGCGTCGAAGGGGTGCAAGAGCGCGGGCGACGCGCGGTGCAAGGCGGAGGTGGAGAACGCGCTCTTCTGGTTGGGTTCCGTGGGCCTATCGGATTACTCTCGGGTCGAAAAACGTTCGGCGGTTAATTTGCGCGGGATATCGCAGCTCTGTATTATTCATATCGCTAAACTTCTCCGGGTATGTGCCCTCCAAATTCAATGCTATCCTTTTCTCATGAAATTTTGAATTTTGCTAAACGTTTTCAAAAATTTTAACTACAAGAAAAAATAAATTATGACATTTTGAAAAACGTTTTTGTCCAATTTTTACATTTTTTGTTCAAAATTAATAAATTTTGATCATAAATTAAATTAAAGTGATATTAAATACTAATAATTTTATTAGATTCAATTTATTAAATATTTTCAACATAATATTTTATGTAACTAATACTCTCTTTGATCTTAAAAACACTTTTCCTGTTTATAATTTTTAATTAAAATGTAACACTTTTTAAGACTTTAACTACAAATTAAACATAATCTAAATAAATAAATAATACGTAATATAAAATTTTGATATATCAAAACTATATTTTATACTCCCTCTGTCCCCCAGTTTTTGTCCACTTTTGACTTTTGGAACTGTTTATCTAAGCACTTTGACTCGTCAAATTTTCTCAATGTGTAAGCCTAAATATAGTTATGTGTGATCTTGTTTGATTTGTCTTAACATATAGATTATTAATATATAATTTCTATAATTTTTTAATATACAAATTACAAGATAATATGGATTAAAGAAGTGCATTGGATGGTGTGTAAAAATGAAAGTGGACAAATATTCTGGGACGGAGGGAATAATTAAGTATAGTTTTCTCATTATTTATAGTCAAAGTGCATCATTATTTGACAAAAAAATAAAAAAATAGAATATTTTTAAGGACCGAAGAAAGTATATATTATATATATATTATTTAATCATAAATTTAAAAATAATGATGACTGCATAAGTCAAAACTTGAAAAAAATAGAATAATAAGTTTATAAAACACTTATGCTTTGTTTGGAAGGAGAGAAAATGGAGAGAAAGAAAATGGAGGAAGAGAAAACACAAATCCCAATACAAATTCTCTTGTTTGGAAAGAAAAAAAATGGGAGGAGAAAAGAAATTGAGGATGACTTTTCCCTTCAAAATTTTCTCCCTGGAATTGAAGAGAAAACTGTAAAGGAGAGGAGAAAACTTTGAAATTTACTTTTTTGCCCTTTATCTTGACTTTTCCCAAGGGCAAAATTGTCTTTTTTAGATCCATCACTTTTTTTCTTCCCACTTTTCACTTCAAACAAACAAAGAAAAGAAAATGAGTATTTTCTTTCCATCTTATTTTCTCTTTATTTTCTATCTATCCAAACACCCATTATTTTCTTTTTATTTTCTCTTCATTTTCTTTCCTCTCTATTTTCTTTCTTCTCATTTTCTTTCCTCTTATTTTCTTCTCTCATCCAAACATATGCTTAGGTTTTAGCTTCTTTTTTTTTTCAAATCAAAATAGATTTCAAATGTTACTCCAAAAAGGAAGCATTAATGTATACGTACATGGACGGCGCGTGCAGGTGGTGCTGGAAGCAGGGGCAAAGTACATAGTAGTCCAAGGTCTGCCGCCGGTGGGGTGCCTGCCGGTGGCCATAGCGCCGTGCCCCTTCTTCCTCCGCGACCACATGGGCTGCTCCGCCGTGGTGAACACCGCCATAGACATCCACAACCGGCTCCTCATCAAGACCATAGAGTCCTTCCGCCGGCAGTACCCGGGGAGCACCATCGTGTACGCCGACTACTGGAAGGCCTTCATGGAGATCTTCACCAACAGCCACAAGTACAAGTTCGAGGAGAAGACCAAAGTCTGCTGCGGCGCCGGCGGCGGAGACCTCAACTTCGACCCCAAGGCCCTCTGCGGCTCCGCCGCATCCTCCGCCTGCAAGAGCCCCCGGAAGTACATCAGCTGGGACGGCATTCACTTCACCGACGCCATGAACGAGAAGCTCGCGGACCTCTTCTTCAAGGGAGATTATTGTGACCCGCCGTTTTCCGAGCTGGTCAGCAAGAGAAAGAGTTCTGGGGCGTTGTCGTCTTAATTGTACGTAGGTTATTGTGACACAACATAACAAAAAAGGGAAATGCTAGGGTGCCACCACATGGGTGCTACCATGGGTGCACTCATGCTTCACAGAGACAAATAATTGTCTGTGTTGCACACACAATTATCATCTGTGTTTGTCTGTGTGAAGCATGGGTGCACCCATGGTAGCACCCATGTAGTGTGACCCTAGCATGGTCCAACAAAAAAATGCATGTGTGTCGTCTTAGGTAGTTGGGTAGGTAGGTAGCGCCCCGGGTGGGACCCACCCAGGGGCCGAACCAGAATGAAGTAGGTTGTGAGTATAAGTGACAATGTAATATGGAAATGATCCTTGTACGTTTATGTGTGTGGATGAATAATTTGTATGTACAAAGTAAAAGAAGAGAGTTCTTTATTTTCACATGTCATTATAATGTTATTGTCCCACAAAGAACTTCTAACTTTCCTAATTTGGATGTCCATAAAAACCCGCAATGCTTCTACGTTTTTTCTTGAAGTTTATGAAACAGACTAATTTGATGAACACTTTATGGAACGGAAACGCAATAAAAAATTGCTCAGTTAGTTACTGGATAGTTAAGCTTTTGCTGTGCACAAGAATGTGGCTGAAATACTGAAAACAATGTTCTATATATACCAAGAACATCTGCATAAATATTACTCCGGAGTAATAAGTTAATAACTAAACTTGACATTAGAATATCGTACAATGTGGATATATTGGGGCTGCAAGCAACAGTTCATATAGAATTTCCTATACAATCGGCTTGATTATTGGTATCCAGAACACCCTCAATAATATTTATAAAAAACATCTTAATTTCGGGTAAGGGGGATATTAGAGAAATTATCAATCTATGTTCTATTATAGTTCTTTACAAAGAAGTAAAGAACATTGCAAATACTCAAACCTGGATATTTGGGGAAGCATTTTCACGTCTACATTCTTCCATCGCAACTGATCTGGTAGTACGGGAGAGGAGCTTGGTGTTCTTTCCCATAACATCTTTGGAGCTATCAGACTTTCCTGAAAGCCTCCAGGGTGGTTTAGAACTATTCTCTTGGACTTTCGAAGCAGGCTTCTGCATTTCTGGAATCTGCATATCATAAATGTATTTCATTCGATCACATAACAGGCAAAGATGACATAATGCTCCTCTCCATCCATCTCCCAAAATCAACTTCTCGTAGAAAACAAAATGGAGATTAGGAGTGAAAAGATCATTTACATCCTACTCCCTACCATTTCGGGTTCAGTAAAAGGTAGTAAATATGTAGGATGTAGGTTTTTTTATAGGAAAGAATGTGGATTGTTAAGAGTGAAAAGATGGATTGTTCAGTAGAAAGGTTGATTGATGGATTTTTTTGTAGAAAAAGTTGATTGATTGATTGATGGATTACCTAAATGTTCCTCCCTACTTTTCTGGGTTCAACTAAAGGTACAGTAAAAATATGAAGGTTGTTGAGGGTAAAAGGAGGTTTGATATGATTCAAAATGAGGTTATCGAGAGACGTTTAGGCGTGGCACCTATGGAGGATAAGCTTCACGAGGCTAGGTTTCAATGGTTTGGTCCCGTGAAGCGACGTGAGCCTGAGGCTTGCGATAGTATGTGAGTTTAGGGGAAGGGGTAGACTGTAGACTTAGAAAAAATTAGGAGGTTATTAGGCAGGACTTAGGACTTCTTGTTCTTAACGATTAGAATCGTGGGTTAGTTGTTTAGACTAGGGTAGTAGTATAGTTCTTGTCATTGTGTGTTTGGTAGGTGTGGGGTCTTTCTTCTTACTTATGTTTGTGTGCCTTTTGTCTTTTGTGTGGTTATCTTACACTTTGTTTGCTCTTTATTTCTTTGTTGTACTATCCTTTCTTTGGAAATAGCCTCTCTAGTCTATACAAGTAGTAGGGGTAAGGTCTGTGTACGCATACCTCCCCAGACCATGTTGTTGCGGGATTCAATTGAGTTGTTGTTGAGGATAAAAGGGTCTATTATTAAAAAAGAAAAAACTGAAAGAAAACAAAAAAGACATGGGAAGTTGCTTCTGAGACAACCAAAAAAGGAAAATGAGAAGTTAATTTTAGAATGGAGGGAGTAATTGCCTTTTTTTCAATTTCTACCGAACGGCATTCATTACCTTTCCTATGGTGCTAATTGATGAATAATCTCCTCTTGTCAGATGATTATTGAAATTAGGTTTAACCCGGGACGTAGAGGCTCTCAAAACTGTAGATTCATTTGTTCTTTTACCCTGCTAAAAGAAAGATAAAAAAAGTTAAATTTGATGTTTTCAAGAGGGAAATTTCACATTTCAAAAGTTCCATCATATGCTCAACATACCATTGCTTTTATTTGTGTCTGCTGCTCCTCTTTCAACTTCTGTTCTAGCTTCTGATAGAACTGAAGTAGAGACGGGAAAAATATAGAAAAACATTTTAAAATGGGTTACTTAAAAGGATTGACTATAGCATAATTGCTACAGGTTCACATACCTCTTTACGCTTCATTGCTCTTTCCTCGCTCCTGAAGACAAATGAAGCACATGTAGTGGAAGAAGTTGATGTCTTACTTCCATTTGCATTTGAAGGTTTCAAATTGCTGCCCCAATTTGGAAAAGATAAGATTCTTGCACAATTGAATTTACTACAAAGAGTGTTTGAGATGACTTGTTTTCAAACAATAACGATTTTTAAAGAAAAAAAGTATTTGTTTCTTTAAAAAGAGATTTGGCAAAGAAATTGAAGATGTGCTTTTAATAGTAAAAAATAATGTTTTATGATTATTAAAGAAAGCACGAGTTTAGTGTTTTTTAATTGAAAAGATGCTTTTAGTTTTTTTTAGAGATAACCTTTATATAAGCACTTGCAGCATACGTTATCCAAACAGGCTCTTACAGCCTTTTCAAGAAAGCACTTACCTTGTAATTTTTGGCTCAGATACAGGCTTTGATAATGAAAAGCTAGTTGTCTGCAGTTCAGAAAACAGGCATCTAAGAACAATCGTCTTTAATGATATGAGTTGATAGAAAACCCAACAGAGAATAAGCAGTGCACCCTAATAGGAGATATTTTAGATCTGTTCTCTCGAGTTGTATTATTAGTTATTGCTCGGACAAACTTTGAATTGACGATCTTCTGAAGAACTGGAGAAGATGTTTTGATGTACTCATCATGCTCCGAATTTTCTGCCACATGATCAACTCCTGTAATAGAATGGTCTCTCTTCGTGGACTGAATGGATGGTGTTGGCTTCACGAGTGGTGCATTGGGCAATCCACATTTTGTTGATGGTTGTATTACTTTCATAGTTGCAGATGAACAAGTAGTCTCATCTGAATCTCCCATTGCAACAGTTCCCTCCTAAATGGTCAATATTAGCAAATGAAATGGGGCGATATGCAAATGTAACAATAATATATGCTCATAACAGACATACCTCTGGCTCCATATTCTCATCTAGGTATGATGCATTTAGTGGTTTCGCCACATCCTCACTGAATATAGGTTCTTCCGTTTGTTTTGCAGCTGCAATTTTTTGGTCTTTCACCTTAAGAGGAGATTTTTTTGTTCTGCTCTCTTGAAGTTTACCATTAGTCATTGCTTTAACAAATTTAGAGTTCACAATCTTCTGAAAAATTGGAGAAGATTTTTTCAAGGGCTCATCATCAAACTCTATGTTGTCGATTGACACATGGAGAGATCTTGGAGTGAACTGCTTTTTAGCTGCTGAACCTTTAGTAGTAGTGGCCTTCTTACTACTACTTGACATAGAATGATCAGTCTTCTTGGGTGGAATTGATGTCGGACATCTAGTTGATGATTTTATGGTTGTTGATGCATGGGGTAACTTGTCGGAGACTCGTGTGTCTCCCATTGTAGCAGTAGTAACCTGAAAGTCCATTAGCCAAAAAAGGGGGATATAATTTACAAACCTAAGTAAGATTAAAAAATTACTCTTAAATAAATGTTCTAACTTCTAAGTACAAGTGTTTCACCTGGTCAGGGAGCATATCTGAGATTAAGAAGTAAATTTTATTAGAGTAAATCCAATGGTTTTAAGATTGAAAATAAGCTTTAATGTGTAGATTTAGGGAAAATATTCTACTCTTATTTCTACTACATAAAGACCATGAATATAAGCATATATAAAAAAATGTAGAAACACTAATCTCAAATTCCGAGGCAAAACCAAAACAAGTGCTTTAGGGCTAGTATCTCTGTACACATCCTCCCCAAACCCTACTCTCTGTGGTTTTTGGGGTTTTACTGGGTTTCTTGTTATTGTTGTTGATTATTTCCATCATCTCGGATGGAGCCAAAATTTCACCATTTTTGGCTTTGGGATGTGATGGAGTAAATCAAAATGGATCTCTAAACTGTCTGTACTTCTTTAATTAATGAAGTAGCAGTTAGTTAAGCAATGCAACTTTCGACGTTGAGCCGGGGGTCTCTTTAGAAACAGCCTATCTACTTTCGAGTAGGGGCAAAGTCTGCGTACACACACCCTCTCCAGACCCTACTTTTGTGGAATTTAATTGGGTTGTTGTTGTTGTTGTTGTCTTGTTATTGTTATTGAAATTTCCAGGATCCAAACCCATTCTAAGGGAAGGGAAGCCAAGCATCTAGTCTGGAATCAGGTGAGTCTAGGTGGGTATTTTTAGCAATGAACATAAATGACATACCTCTTTACTGCATATAGGCTGTCCTGTTGAGGGTACGGCCATGGTATTTTCTTGGTCACTTTTGTCAAACACAGCATTGTTCCCATTAGAATGTCCAGGGGAAGAATCCAAATACGCATTACTTTGGTTCTGATTCACTCTGTTCAAACCAGATGAATGCTCAGCTATTGCAGATTTCTGTTCAACCGTAGAAGAAGCTGCAGTTTTTTTGGAAGCCATTGTCTTGAACCGGGCTTCAAAGAAAGCTTTCTTCTCAGCAACAGAACCAGGCCTGGAGTATCTCAGAGCTTCTTCTCTGTAATTATTCTGAGGGAATGTAGACCACTTGTCCCAAGCCAGTGATTCCGTCATGTATTTCCCAAACGAGATTGAAGAAGTTAGAGCACGAAGAATATCTCCCTATAATCACAGCAGTCTTTGCAGGAGTTAACAATAAAAATTTCAAAAAACCAATATCAAACACATACCGTGCACGACCAAAAACTGGTTACTCATAATTCGCAACCCAAATGAAAACAAACTTAATTCGGAGAAGAATGGTGTTCTGACTTCTAAGATTAACATTTCTCAGTAATTACAATTCACAAACAGAGATTGAGATGAAAAAAAAAACCTTCCAAAACATTGAAATCCGAAGGATTGAAATCAAACATAGTACTCAGGAATATAACGTGTTACAAAAATAATAGATAAATTCACATTTCACACTGCTAAAGCTCCAAATGATCGCGAGATTACACTAAATTGATGAATCGTTTTGATGATTTCCTTCACAAAAATCAATTTCGCTACATAGAACAGCAGAAATTTGGTTCCTAGAACTGACCTCGTCACAGGACCTGGAGAAGGAAGGCTGGGTGAACGATCGCACCATACAAGGGGAAGACGTTTCCGCCATGGCTGAGCCGCAAATCCCGCTGAGACCTTCTTCGTTGATTTAGAGATCCAAATGGTTCTTCAAAAGTTGAAACCCTGCAAGAACTTGATTTTTTATCTGCCGTTCTCTGAGAATTGCTTGTAACTCCTTCGGCGGTTTCAGATGGGGCGAGCTGAGCGGGTCGTAGGGCAAATATGGTGATTCAAACGGCTAGTTTCTCTTTAACCATCTGCTTTTTGAAAAAATACGACTATTTATGAGGGCATCAAAAAATATATGCACTAACATTTTTATGGTTCATATTGGTGTGTTAACAAAAATTTACTCTGACACAGAATGTTGGAGCGTCAACAAAAATTAGCATTACACCAACACAAAATTTTGGTGCATCCCTGCGGGGTACAAAATGTGGTCCCTGAGATACAAATAACTTTACCTTCGAGCATAGTACCTCTATGGTTTTAATGTGAGCAAACAAGATATGACTTTTGATATCTCCAGATATCGAATTCCAGCAGCGGATTCAGAAAATAATATGACTGGGGACAAACATACACTAAAGAATATAGTGGGAGTTCAGTGCAGCACTCTTGATTTTTTTAAAGCATTCGATTATGATTAAAAAATAAATAAATTTAATTTCAAACAAGCATTAAAATAAGAAAAAATTATTTTCAAAGTAGAAAAATAAAATATAAAATACAGAAATCTATTCTTGGGTCAAAAGTCAAAACTAAATAAGGAAATCTATATAAAATTTATATAGAGTAATATAATATTGACCCAAGAATACGGAAATCTATATTGGATAGTAAAACATTTTCAAAATATTACTCCCTCCGTCCCCAATTTGATTACAAATTGCGGGTTACGGAGTAAAATTTTCCACTTTTTGAAATCATTTTATTTATAAATTGGTATATCAATAAGATATAAAAACTACATATTAAAAAACTACGTCAAAGTTCTACAAAACAAGAGGTGACAAGAATATTTTGGCCATGTTTGGAAAACGGCATTTGGGATAGTTTTTGGCATCTTTGACTGACTTTGGCTTTTTTGACCAAGCAAACCGCCAAAACCATTGTTTGGCTAATGGCTTTTTCACTTGGCATTTTGATCCGAAAAGTCAAAATCTGAAATGCCAATGTGAGTAGCATTTGGACTTGGCGGTTAGGAAAAATAATTTTTTTAAAATCATTTTTGTGGAAAGATATATTATATAATATATGTGAAAAATAAAAATAAAAGTTAAAAAAATTAAATACGAAAAAAAATGAAATTAAAAAATTTTATATTTATAATTCATTAAAAAATTTATATTTATAATTTATTATGAATTAAATGAAATTAAAATTTAATACTCCATATAGTAAGGATTTAATTTTTACATGTAAAAAAAATGAAAAATAAATATCATGTGTCTATATACATACATACATACATACATACATACATACATACATACATACATACATACATACATACATACATACATACATACATACATACATACATACATACATATATATATATATATATATATATATATATATATATATATATATATATATATATATATATATATATATATATATATATGTTCCGGTGAGAATGTGATCTTATGAAAGAAATAAGAATAAATTTGGTGCTTTAGATTGTGAGATCTAAGGGTTAGGATTGCATCAAAATTAGGTGCACCAAAATGATTTGAAAATGCATCATGTCGAAATGCACCAAAATCCTTTAAAAATGCACTATCTCAAAATATGAATGTCGGATGCAATTTGAGCAGCACGATGCATCAGATCCAAAGGCCAAATTTTATTCTTATTTCTTTCACCAAGGTGTATTCTCACCTGATCCGCCCTATATATATATATATATATATATATATATATATATATATATATATATATATATATATATATATATATATATATATATATATATATATATATATATATATATAAAATTTTATTTAATTTTTTTAATTTAAAAAAATATATTTATGATATGATATTTAAAAAAATTGTAAAATAAAATATACCATAAATGGATGGATGTCCTTTTATGTAATTTTATTTACAAACAGCTAAGTATAAACAGCTAAAGTTGCCAAACATTTAAAATTTAACTGTTAACAGAAACAGCCGGTCAAAACAGCTAACTCAATCAGCCATTCGAACCAGCTAATATAAATAGCTAACAGCCAACTGCTAGTGTCCAAATAAGGCCTTTATTTTATCAAATACTTAATGAAATCGCGTAAACAAACAAAAGCTATTGAGAGGAGAGAGAAAAAAGAACTGTATTCTATTTAGGGACGGAGAGAGTATTTACTCCGTAGTATAGTTTTGAATAACTTTATATAAATATACTTTTGGTCCAATAAATGAATAGCTTTAGTTTTTAGTTCCTCTAAAATATTTTTTAATTAAACTATCCCCGTAAAATTTGTGTTTCCAAATAATCCTTCCACCCACTTAAATTAATATGCCACGGTTTAAAAGGAGCAAAAACAAAATTACTTTAGATCAGATTTAATATATTTTAGAGAAAACAAAATTATTGATTTTCTAGGGATCAAAAGCAAATTCAACATTTACTAGTAATTTAAAACAAGTAGTTAATGGCCTATTTGAAAAAAAATTACAGTGATGACTTAATAAAATGAAAAATGTTAGGGGTACACCACCCCATTTGTCCCCCCTCCTCCACCACATAAATGGACAAAAAACTTAAAAATAAATAAATAATTAAAAATAAAATAAAAATATGTGATAGAGAAGAGGGTGTCGGACAAATGGAGTACCAAAGGTGTACTCCTAGGTAATGAGAACACACTAACGAATCAAACTCAATAAATTATGTGAAACTTGAACAACAATTGTTGAAAAAGAGCAATTACTGAAGAAGGTTTGGGTGATTCTTACAATTTCGTGTCATTTTCCTACAATTTCATGCCATTTTCTTCTCTTATTTGGGAATTGATATTGACCCCGTTTGGCATTAGCATTAGAGGTTAGCGTTAGCGTTTTTTAAAAGACTATCTGATGGTAACCTTTAGCGTTAGCGTTTTCAGAGTTAATTTACGACGTTAAAATATTATCCAAAACGCTAAGGCCATTATCACAAAATCCATAAAAGAGAACAATCATTAAAAAAGAATTAAATGAGATGACCAAATAGCCCTTCAATAGAACAGTCAATAAGACACAATCACTCCTTCTCAATCAACACTAATGTCAAAAACCTTAGCAGTAGGACTAGCCTTTGGTATGGTGACATACAACACACCATCCTTAACCTCAGCCCTGATCTTCTCAAACTCCACATTCTCAGGGAGGGCAATTCTGGTACCATACCTTCCAAACCCACTTGCAGGCCACTCTTCCTCCTCATCACCTTCATCCTCTTCCTCTCCACTCTTCTTGGTCTTCATCTTCTTCCCTGCTTTCTCTGCTTTGAGCACCAGCATTCTCTCCTGGACCCACACCTTAACGTCCTCTCTGGTCATCCCGGGCATGTCGAACCTCATCTTGTACTCGCCCTCGCATTCTTTGATCTCCCACGGCGTTCTCCCCCTCCCAAACCCATATCCTCCTCCGTTCTCTTGGGGTGCAGAGGAGGAAGAAGAAGAAGAAGAGGAAGAAGACCACCTTCCATTGTAGGCCATTGGGTCCTCCATCAGTCTCTCCATTGTTTCCAGCATTTGTTGCACTGTCCTTGCAGTTGGAAACCTATCCCACAAACCTACACAGAATTTCAACCACACACATTTTCTTCTTTAGGCTTTGTTTTTTTATAGAATTTAGAATAGGGCAATGGTTACTCGACTGAGTCATAAGATAATAAAGTTAAGATACTTGGATTGAACAACACTAAAAAAATTGAATCCAATTGATTGCTCAATTCAACTTAATAGTTAACACTATGTTTAGTTCAAGAAATTTGAAAGGGAAAATAAAAGAAAATCAAGTGAAAAACAATTTTTGTTGTTTGGTTAGAGGGGAAAAGAAAGGAAAAGTAGGAAAAATATAAGAACGCAAAATGTACCAGATGGAGGAAAAACCAAATTTTTGGTGAAGAAAATGAGAGAAAATCATTTTTTTTTCCTTCCAAATTTCTTGAATCTTATCGATCATTTTTTTCTCAATTTTCGATATGCAATATAATGTGGAATACTTTTAACACTTACGTACAGGAGAATAATAAATTTTCAAACCAGACTTTTACACTATGTTTGGTTCAAGGAAATAGGAAGGAAAAGAAAAGAAAACGGTTTTCCCTCAAATTCCTCGCCAAAATGGGAGGAATTTGGTTTTCTCTCATCTTAGTACATTTTGCTATCTCATTTTCTTTTCCTTCCACTTTCCTTTTCTTTTGCTCTCTAGCCAAACAAGAAAAATATTTTCCTTCACATTTTCTTTTCCCTTAAACCAAACATAGTGTTAGGAACTGTTTGGGTGTGTTGAGGGCCTCTAGAGTGATTTTCAAAGTTGATAGAAAACAATACTCACAGTTGCAATATAATTCCAGGTAAAAGTACACTGAACCATAGAAATATTTGGATATATTTGGATGCAGGGAAATTGCCAATAAAAAGAAAGGGAGAAGAATTTGACCAGGAGATTCTATCATATTTACCTACGGGTGCCACTGCCGGGGAAGACCTTCTTCTGGGCTGGCTCTTGATTGACCTCTGCTGCAATTGGTCAAGGCCGTCTCGGCCATCCGCCGCCACGGCTGCGATTCCTCTTCTTCCGCCATTTTTAACGGCGACCAGATTGGGGAAATTCGCCGGAGAGGATGATAGATCGGTGCGAGGTCTATGTGATGAAGATGCCAATAAAGGGTGTGGAACTGTGAATCTTGAGATACAGTAAGACATTTTGTTCTCTTCGTCGTTTAGATCTTTGTATCTCTCTTGCGCGCTTCGAAGAAACTGGCTATGGAGATCGATGATGAGAGAATCGCCATTGATGTGAAAAATTTAAGTGAGGAGAGGAGCTTTCTAGAAGAGAGAATGCGTTTGCTTCCAGAGTTCTCCAGAACCTATCCTTCTCACAGGCCATACACTCCGTTTGACATATGGTGAAACAAAAATGCTTATTACTATCTCCGTCCCGCAATATTCGTCCAGTTTTGACTTTTGAAACTGTTCATTTAAGCACTTTGACTCATCAAATTCTCTCAATGTGTAAGCCTAAATATAGTCATGTGTGATCTTGTTTGATTTGTCTTAACATATAGATTATTAATATATAATTTCTATAATTTTTTAATATACAAATTACAAGATAAAATGAATTAAAGAAGTACATTGGATGATGTGCAAAAATGAAAGTGGACAAATATAGTGGGACAGAGGGAGTACTCCGTCATTTTTTATTTTGATTATTTGTCCATTTTTGATATTTTACAATCAGTTGTTTTTATATTTTGACTTATAATCAAATAAAATATATATTGTATATTAATGAGATAAAATAATATTTTTTTAAAAATTAATAAAATGAATCTAGTAAAACTATTTTTGTCTCAATATGTAATATCAATTTTATTTAAATTGTAGTCAAAGTTTATCAATTGTGACAAAAAAGTCAAAAGTAGACAGCTACTCAGGAACAGAGGGAGTATTTTCTTTTAATGACGTTATTATATTTTTAAAAAGTTTAAAAATAATGAGAAGTGCTAGAGTCACAAACATCTTGATCATAAAATACACAACTTTACCATTTGTGTATTTAAATGCTTGCTTTTTTATTATTTAACATTATTTAATTTACTTGGTGAGGTACACAAATGACAAGGTTGTGTATTTTGTGATCAAAGAATTTGTGATTTTAGCATTTCTCAAAAATGATACTCAAGTATTATGTTTTGGCAAAAATGACACTACTTTTTAAAAAATAATACTCCGTACTCCCTCCGTCGACCGTCCCTGAAAACACTAGATTTATACCCGTGTGGAGCACGGAAAATAATTAATGGCAATATATTAAATATAAAATTTCATAAAATAAGTGTCAAAATACAAATTTGAATACAATATTGAGTTAAACATAAATTCATGAGTAAATTCCATAAAAAGTCCCCAGTTATAGGTCGTTTTACATATTTAGTCCCTACATGTCAAATATTACTAATTTAGTTCCCAATTATTATATTCAGTTCCACGAATGGTCTTTTGTAAACATTTCCGTTAAGAATGTGGACAAAACTGTAAATTCATACTCCTTTTCTCCTCAATTAAGCTTTTTCCCCCCGGCCCCTGCACCCCTTTTCCAAACCCGTCGCTGAATTTGAAGCTTTGAACCCAAAACCAAAATAATCACTCTTCTCTCAATTGTTTGTCTAACTAGTGGAACCCAAATTCGAAAACCAATAACCTTCATGGATGAGTTTTAATGTTTATTTTCTTTGCAATTCCTTTAGACTAACCGATAAAACTCATCCATAAAGCTTATTGGTTTTGATTTAAAGTTCAACCAGGAAGACTTGTAACACTCCAAAACATACCCTAAAATTTTTAATGAATAAATATATAATTAGTCAAATTTCTTTTGATTAAAATAAATTGTTGTTGGGCTTTAGGCCGAAATAAAATGTGTTTTGATATCCAATATCACAATTAGGATAAATCTCATAGAGATAAATCCAACATGTTGACTTATTGTGTGATATTGATTGGGAACCTGAGTACAGATTCAAATTAGGAATAAATGAAGAAATTGTTTATAATGAAATAATTTATTGACATATATCATGGACTTGCGGAACTTCTTAGTCACCTACAACATCCAGTCGGAGGACAGCGCGACAGCCATCGCCGCAAGATTCGAGACGACGGCGCGGTCAATACTCGACGCCAACGGGAACAAACTAGTACACATCTCAACGATTTTCGTCGCCGTCTTGCGGCTCCCGAACATAACCCAATTGGCGAATTCCACTCCTCCCGCACCCTTGGCTGCCGGAACGCCTTAGATCTTCCAAAAAAAGACAGGAAAGGAACAGTGATTGGGCTGGGAAGTGTCCCTGGGGATTTATCTGGGATTGCTTGTTTAGTCTTTTCGACTTTGCGTCTACTGCGGGAGATTGAGGGAGGGGATTGTAGGAGAAGACGAAGACCCGTGTAGGAAGAGGAGAAGAAAGTTCGGCAGGTTGGAGTCCACACAAAATCCGTAAATCCGTAGGTTTTGGTTGGATTTGAAAACAAAATTTCTATTTATACTTCAAACATAAAATCCTTCACAATCCATATTTTTTTAATAATCCTTCAAAATCTATCATTTTTTAATATCATTAGATTTACAAAGATTTTTTAAAATCTTTGTTGAATACCTAGAAATTTTAAATGATATTTTAAAAATCTCAATTGAATACACACAGACATTTAAATTCCAAATAAATTTTACAGAGTCTCGATTGAATACACCCCTAAGATTAATACTCCCTCTGTCCCTAAATAAACTTCCACTTTCGTTTTTTCTTTGTCCTCAAATAAACTTCTATTTTTCCTTAAAAAATCCCTTTTACCCCTTACTTTTTCATACCCTACCTATCACATTATACCTTTTTACTAATAATCTACCTATCACATCTTATTTTTACACATCACATCAAGGGTATTTTTGGAAAGTCAACACCAAAATATCTCTCCCTTAAATCCTCAAAAAATCAAAAATGAATGTTTATTTAGGAGGGGGGTATAAGATTAACTTTTGTTACCATCCTCCAATCATGCGATTCAAGTTCTATAACTCCTCTCATCCCTTGTAAAAGCCATTCCCTAATGATTTCCAATCTATCTGAAGGCATGGTGAATGTTTCTGGTGCGAAGCGGAAGTGTATGCCTCCTACCCTGGAAAGCGGGCCTCGGTCCCGGTAATCGATCTGACTTTCGTTTTCCAATTTAAAATTCTATTTTCTTTTTCGAATTTAAAATTGTAATTTATTGCGTGTCTCACCTTTAGTGTGTTCATCCATTGCATGATAGAGCTAGGGTTTTTGTCTTGAAACTCGTTTTTCATACCTAGCTTTGTTTGATTTTGCGCAAAGCCTATGTTTTTTCTTTAAAATTACATATAAATACAACTTTCTGTCCTCTTTTTGTGGCCAGCAATTTATCAGACGAAGAAGAGAAGGAGCTTCTGGAGGGGTTGCTACATCCGCTAACCAAAGTTACTGATGAAGATAAAAAAATGTGCATGTCACTTCTACGTCCAAAGGTTCAAGTGAAACCACCTGTATTGCAGAAGAAGCCTAAGCATAACTGTGGAGTTCAAATACACACTTTCCCCAATTTAGTTTATATGCCAGTTCTTGATCAAGGGCCAACTGTTGAACCTACATACCTCAAAAACAGAAGAGAGTAATTCCCTGAACCATTGTTTCTAATCACTTTGCCAGATTCTCATTCCACACACACACACATAGAGTTTCCAAATCTTAATTTGTGATGTAGTGGGGTGACATGCCTCTCTTAAGTTATAATTATGGACTTTCACTTTCTTAATTGGATGATGTCCAAATATGGAGTTGGATCTTTGTTTTGGTGACCAGGCAAAATGACCCAAACCCTTGGGAGAAGACAAGCGGGCTCACTAAAAAAGAACTACAACACAGGAACCTGCACTTGCGATGGGCATTGGCTCCTCTTGCTCGCTTCAACCGGAGACATGTACCAAGCATGATCATTTGCAAAACTTTGTCTTTTTAAATTGTGCTCTCTTCTTTTTTTTCCCTTTTTTGTTTCGCATCTTATATTGCCCACTTATCGAAGTAGGTATGGTTTCTTGGCTCTTGCAGTCTACACATTATAAGCTTGTGGAAGTCATTAACTGCAATGCGTTTCTACTTCCTGGATGCAAGACATGGATTCATTGTGCTTTCAAAGCTGCAACCGAAACTTCTTCTGTGCCAGAACTCTTTTTTGTTGAATTTTACCAATACGAGCTTCAAAAGTATCACTTCCTGAGTGTTACTCGTATTACCAAACGTGAGACCTTTTAAACTTTGTTTGTTCTTAGTCTACACATTACTGCACAACAGAACATTGTCCTCTTCATATATGTGTGTGTGTGTGTGTGTGTTATGATTTGATTTGTTTTTTTAGGCATCAAGACTACATGTGATGACTGCCAGTATTGCAGAGGGAAGGGGATTCCTCATGCCGTCAACAAATTCACCCAAGGGCAGAAGTACTATGGCGGGCCTATTTTCCATGTATTTGTCCAGTTTTGACTTTTTTTGGTCAATTGTTTCAACCTTTGACCTATAATTAAATAAAATATATATTATATTTTAATTAAATAAAATAATATTTTTAAAATATTTGATTATTTTTAAAATATTTGATATAATAAATCTAATACAACTCTTTTTGTATGAATATCTAATATCATTTTTATTTAATTTGGGGTCAAAGCTTACCAATTTTAACAAAAAAAGTCAAAAGTAGACAAATATTATTAAGGACGGAGGAGTACTTTTTGTGTGTTTTTTTGTTGCTGCGGGTCTTCATTGGTGAGAAGATATTTATTACAAGTTCATTCCCTTTGAATGCCCCTGTTACTGATGGGTTTAACTAATATTATCTTGTTTGATTATTTCATACGGGAGTATTTCAAAATCTCAAGATTTGGACATGATTCTTTGTAATGTTTTACTCTTTCGTTAAAAGCTCTCTCCATTTAATTTTGTTACTCATCGAACAAAATAATACTCTCGTGCTATTACCTTTAGTTTATACATGTATAACTTTTAAATACGGAGTAATACTCTAGGGCTATTACCTCTAGTTCAAGGCTTGATGAAGGTCACATCAACCAGGTGTTCACCTAAGTCCAACGTTAATACTCAAAGTGGACGTCTTTGGATATGGCATACATAGGTCCCGTTTCGTTCAATTTATTTTTTCTTATTTTTATTAAAATCAGATCAGATCGAATCAGATCACATTAGATTCAATCGAATCAAATCAGATCCAATCAGATCAGACCAGATCAGATCCCATCAAGAATTATTATTATTATTATTATTATTATTATTATTATTATTATTATTATTATTATTATTATTATTATTATTATTATTATTATTATTATTATTCTTGTTGTTGTTCTTGTTGTTATAAATATTATTAATATTATTATTTTTAAAAATAAAAAAAGAATAAACTTTAGAAACAAGTTGAATAAAATACTAAGAAAGTAATTTTTAATTATTAGACGTCAGAAAAATTATTTTTAAAATACATTGACAATGTCAATCTAATTCTACTTTTAAAATACATTTTTATTGCTACATGTAATTTGAGTTTCTAAAGTTTTGATCTTTTATAAGGATGATACGTAGTATATTTTAATAAAATTACTATCTCTCTTAATTTAATTACTTTTTAAAGTATATATATAAATTAAATATTTATTCTAATGTATATATGATTTAATTATTAAAATATTAAATCAATATTCTTATTTCACAAAAAAAATAATCATAAAATAAAAATGATTATTACATTATAATATGAATGATTATTCTGATATATGAATTAACTAATTTTATTTTATTAATAAATAATCATAAAATAGAAGATATTGAATATATTATAATATAAAATATCATTACAATTTTCAAATGTTATATAAAGTCAAATCAAATTATTGATTTGAATTTTAAATCAATCATAATTAATTAGATCAGATCAAACAAGATTAGATTTAATCAAATCAGACCAGATTAGACCAGATCAGATGAGATCTAATCAGATCAGACCAGATCAGATCCAATCTAATCAGATCAGATGAGATCAGATCCAATCAGATCAGATCAGATCTAATTAGATCATATCAGAACTACAAAAAATCAGATCAGGTCAGAAAAAATAAGTTGAACAGAACAAAGCCATAATTTGGCATTGTAGGATCATGTTTATAACATTGTTCCACCCCGAACTTTTTTTATTTGTAATGATAATTACGGAGTACTACTTTGTGTGTGTTTTATTTAAAATATGTTGACTTTGAATGTCCCTCTTAAGTGTTGCCGATGGGGTTAACTAATACTCGGGCATGTTTAGAAATAGCGTTAGCGTTTTGAAAAAGCTATCTACGGAAACCGTTTAGCATTAGTGTTTTTAAAGTAATCTGCACTTTTAAAAATTATGCAAAACGCTAACGCTAATAATGTTATTCCCAAACAGGCTCCTCGTATTGAAGTATTTCTCAATCTCAATTATCAGAACACTTTATATGCCACCTCCATCATCCTCCTTATCTTTTTTTGTTATGCATGTGACAAACTCTGTGTTTATCAATTTCACCTATAGTTTATATACGGAGTAATACGGTTTTTTTAATATGTAAATTTCATTTTTTTATTCTATACTAATTTTTAAGTAAAATAAATTGAAAATAACTTCAGTCAAACCTCGTAAATAACAACAAACAATTTAAATTGGGACGAAGGATGTATATAGTTCAGCTCATATTTTACAATAACACAAATTCTATTTAAAAAACTTTTAAAACTTATAATAGAATTATTAGTGTTTAGAAAAATAAAATATTAATGGATACTAGGAACCAAGGCACAAAGAAGGGGTACTCCAATCTCCAATGCCCAAGACCTAGAGCCTAAATTGGACAGCTCGAACAATGAAGACGAGCAATTAGAGCATTCACAATGGCAAGTAAGAAATAAAATGACACACGATGATGTGGAAGATTTCAACCAATTAAAAACAATCCAGTTAGTGTGTGGCACGAGAGTGAAGTGGTATGTCATGTAGTGGATAAGTCATTTTTTTTTATAAATTTTACATTTTTTTCACATGACGCCATTGCTGGGGAGTGGAACGACATTAGTTTAATTTCTTCTAATTAGCTTGGGTGAAGATTGGTTAGAACGATCTTCTGACTTCTTTTTCACCTACCACCCGTAATATCTATTATGGATAACTCCAGTGATTATTACAGACCACCTTCTTACTACCAACCACCCAACCGCCCTCCATACCAAACCCATCCACCTTACCACCCACATCAGAACACATACGATGATGGCTATCAAGTCAACAATGGGTCTGACTATTATCCTAACCATGAGTAACCACCATATGATACCCCGTCTAGGAACTTTAGATATTATCCATACCAAGAAACTGATGAGGATAATTATTATGAACCCATGAAGACCAAGATGACTATGACCAATTTGGGCCTGTACACGACGATCAATCTGATCCACTCGTCGAAGAGATCTTAAGATTAGAACAAAAAATTTTCTATTTTGACGAAGTTTTATTCGCTGAAGGCTCCTGGTTCGAACCACCCTACTACCGTGACTACACCCTGTTTGCCGAAGAACAAATTGAAGCAAACAAGGTGGCAATTCGAGAAAGAGAAAAACTTCTTGAATCAGTACGGAAGGAAAAGGAGTTCGAAAGGAGATTATGCGAAGGATGAGGGTTGATGCAGAAAATGCTGGACGACTTTCAAAGAGAGAGACTAGAAGCTAAGGCTAAAGCTGATAAATTAGTCAATGATCTCTGTAAGGCTATTGAGCTTAAACGCTCCATCCAACCTCAAGTTCACCAATTGGAGGAAGTTAATGCTCAAAAAGAGGCTCTAAAATCTAAGACCAACCATGAACTATTCACCTAGTTCCGCACCATCAAAGAAACCTGAGAGTATAACAGCTCTCGCTAGGGCTACTATGGTGATGTTACCTGAATATCCTCCCAGCCAGGTCTCAACCAGCATAGTCGTACATGAGGTGGAACCAACTGAGGAACCTGACTCAGAACCACCTATGTTTATTCAAGAACAGAAGGATGAGGAAGTTTTGCATATGACAATAAATGACTGTCTCCTTAACTGTGTTGAAGACACACATCTAGAGGAACATGTTCTGAAGGAAATAGAGCCCACTACCTACCCTCAAGATTCCAACGTTCAAGAGTCTAAGGAGGAATCTATAGACGAGGAAATACCTAGCATAGAGGAACCAATAACGTCTATAGATAATCATGCTTCATCAAAATATTCAGACCACACTTTCTTTGATTCCTTACTTGATGGGTGCGACTATGTCTGCCCGAAGGATAGTTGGAGCCAAAAGAGTTGGGATGAACTTCTGGTAAGTGACACTAAGAACTATTCCACAAGGGTAAGTACGATCGCAATCATTGAACAAAAAATGGATAGTCAGCCGATTGAAGACAAAGAAGAAATCAATCTCGCCATCAAGGCTAATGATGTGGATCTGCCGAGGAGACTTCCACCACCACCAATCAATACAACGTCTCCTCCCTATATCATGTTGCCACCAAGCCGCAGGGATGAGTCAAGGATCCTGGACCTTGACCAAGCAAAATATCAAACAAGGTGGCATTAGAAGAGAGTCAAAAGGGCCAAACTTTATGACTCTCGGGTCAGGAAGTCACGGAAAAAGTGGGTGATCGTCAAGCTACGGACATTAAAGAAGGGCTTAATGGGAGGCAACCCGTCATTCAAATAACTAAAATAATTAAATAAATTCAATAGTTTAATTTGTTATTTTTTTGAGTTTTTACTTGCCGCACCAATTTTGGGGGCAAGATTTTATGTGTTTGTTTATGTGTGTGCACATGCCTCATCGACCTTCGTACCCTACTGTGGACCGTAATGAGGTCCAACTAGTTGATGCTGCCTCCAGGACGAGGTTCGATGAGTGGGGACGTTCGCGAGTGTTACACGAGTCGGTGTGTCTGGCATGGTTATGCAGAGGAGATGGAGGAGCTGCTTGAGGGGACCATATGGCAGCGCCTGTTTCAGCTGAGGGTAGAGTCTAGCCTACCTCTGACCATCGAGTTCTTATGCTCATTATCTACTATCCCGGAGATTAAGTCCCGTCAGATGACTCATACCTTGATCACTACTAATACTACATTTGCATTCACCCTTGCGGGCCAGTCATTTCAGTTGACGGTGGGAGAGATGGCTGTTCATCTCGAGCTTTATACACAAGAGGAGACCAAGCATCCTGACTTCTACAATGCCCCCTTCCGTTTCCCCGCGGACTTTGACCACAAAGCTTTCTAAAGGGAGCATTCATTTGACAAGCAAGAGTTCATAAACAAGAAGAGCAAGGCTCGGTTCTGGACTCGGCCCAGCTAGAGGATCCTATCATTCGTTCTTTCGACATCGTTCTTTGGGAAGCCGTCGAACACAGATAGGGTTTACGAGGAGGATATGTTTGTCTTCTAGAGCTTGCACGACCGCTAGCCGGCGAACATGGCTGTGTACTTGTCCAGATTCTTATACTCCCAGTCCTACAGGTGTAGGATGCACTTGGTCTGTGGGTTCGTGATTACACTGCTCTTTCGCTCTCTCACGGGGAACACACCAATCCCACGGCCTGTGTAGTTGATGAGAGAGTTATATGCCGGCATGCCCTGGAATGCTCACATCCATCGGAGACTCTTTCCTAGCTCTTTTGGGAGCACTACAATTTCTACTGGCCGCACTTCACATGAGATGGGAGACTCTTCCGATCAGTCACAGAGACCGTCTCAGTGCCTTCCTTGTCGACGACCCACCAGAGCACAGGTTTGCTCGCGCTTAGACGGAGGTAGCACTAGCATAGGCCTAGTACCTCTTGGAGAACCAGAATATACTTCTGCGGTCCGTCGCGGCACTCCAGCAGTAGGTGCAGGGTTTAGGCAGGATGCGTGAGGCGTTGGGTTAAGAAAACCCGACAAACCTCCCGCGGCATCAGCAGCAGCCCCGAGACGACAATCCCTCCACCTCCCAGCCACCGCAGTGATCTCCAACTTTTCAGAACTTTTTATCTTATTTGAGCTGGAATTGATGACTGTTTATTTGGATTCTTATTTGACTTCTTCTGGCAAACTTCTATGGTTATGCTTATTTACTATTTCAATAATCATTTTGAATATTTTACATATGCAATCATCTTAGTCATAACATCTTTGATATTTCAACCTGTTGGAACACACTTTGTACGTTAAACTAAAGTCGTGTTCATTTTTGACAGGTTTTGATAATTGCCAAACCGCCGTGGATATGAAGAGTTTCGTTGAATAACTCAAGGCGTGAAGAATGGCTTGGAACAAGACCTAAAAGACTCAAGGACAAGATCAAGAATTGAAGACTTAGTCGAGTCGGTCTTTTGTGATCAAAACCGATAATCAATTCAAGTCTCGGTTCTCAAAGAGTCAAAATTATTTTACAAAATCATAAAATGTTTTTATGCATCAAAATAAACATTTTAGATAAATCTCTTTATTGTTAAAATCCTTGGTCCTTGCTCAGAACCAAAACCACCTAAGTCGGCGTTCGGCTTTCGTCGTTCGGTTTTCGGCGTTCGGTTTTTGGCGCCCGAACCAACTCTGTGGTTTTCAATATTTTAAACCCTGTTTTTATCTCTGAGCATATTTTTAGGTTCCCGAATAATTATTTTGTAAAAACCACTTTTGTATCTTGGTCAATGGGACTAACACGTGAAAAACGGTCAAAACCGTACGCACGTGATTTACGACCTTGAGGACTTGGTTTTCACCAAACAAGTCTTGTTTTCACTATTTTATACCATATACAATGTTTTTCATAATTGGTTTTTACTTTTGGGAACGCTTCGTTTTTGGACCTCGGTTTTTCAAAACGGGTTTCAGCTGGCTAGACTTTAGCTGGGTGATAATCGATTATCACCTTAGTGACAATCGACTATCAGCCACTGCAGCTTTGAACTTCCAAGTTCTGAAGCACACAATAATCGATTATCAGATTTGCAATAATCGATTATCAGCCTTGCAGCCAAAACCCAGAATCTTCAGAGAGGACCAATAATCGATTATCACTTGTGGACAATCGATTATCTGGGTTACCGTTGTCCTCCAACCGATAGAATTTTAAATTTTTGGACATGGAATCTTTGGATAATCGATTATCATGGTTTGACAATCGACTATCAGCCTGTGTCCCTGAAAAATTTGTCTTCATCCTGTTGGAAACTCTAGCAACGGGTTTATCCCTTTTTGGGCTATAAAAGGGCACCTAAATCCTCTCTTTTAAAACACAATTCTTCAACATTTCAATACTCTTTCATTGCATAAGCATTCCCATTTTTCTTAGCTATTTGAGAGCCAATTCTTGAAGAAATTGTCGTGTTCTTGAGCGTTTACTAGTTCACTCATATCTACTCTTTGTGAGAGTTTTATTCCTGAGTGTTTAAGTGTTTTCATACACTTTAAGGGAGTTTGTTCCCTTATTGTAAACTCAAAGGAAGTTTCTTGTTCCTTCGTGAGAAGTCTTGGAGTGCGGTATTTCCGAGCAAAGGTGTTGAGGCTCGTGTGACTCGGGTTCTCAAGTTGTATCGGTTTGTTAAGCACCCTTAAGCTTAACGGAGTTAGTGTAGCTCGAGAGAGTCTCTCGGGGGGCTGGATTAGCCACACGTTGTGGTGAACCAGGATAAAATCCGGTGTGCTCATTCTTTACGCTCTTTACTTTAACGCTCTCGTTTTAATTTCCTGCGATTTTGTTTTAAACGCTATTCACCCCCCTCTAGCGTTGGGCCTTTATTCTAACACAACCAAAAATTCTACTCCGAAACATTTTTTTTGCCGCAAGGGCGCAGTTTCGTTCAAGTGTGAGGAGGATGTGAATTATTGATTGAAATATTCTTGGTTAGAATGGTTTGCTTTGCATATTTGTGGATAAAGATTTTATAAGTATGGTCATAACTCTTTTACGAAAAACTTGTTTGTAATTTTTGTTTTACATAGAGTATACATTCTTCTTCTTGTTTTGTTTTCGCTTTTTGTAATGCTCTTTTTTTGTATTTTCAATTAATTTTGAGAGATTTTTTATCATGTTCAGTTTTGTTCATTAGAGTTTCATGTTTGATAAAATATAAACTTAAGTTATAGTATTGGTACATAAATTTAAAATGTACTAGATGCTAAACATAAAAGTATTATTTACTTTTTTCAATATTTTATATTAAAATTTAATTTCTGATTTTGATTTGGACTAGTTTTTTAAACGAATTCTAAAAAAACATTACATTTGAAATAAATTTTAGTAATAAAGTTAGAGTAATTTTAAAACAAAACTATAATATTAGAGCAAAGCTACGGGTACACCAAAGGTGTATCTCATTTTTCTCTCACCCCTTCTTCACTACTCATTTTTATCTACTTTTTATTTATTTAATTTTTTTTAAAATTCTTATCCATTTTTATGGAAATATAGGGTGTGGTGAACAAATGGGGTACACCTTAAGTACCCCCAGCATTTTTCACAATACGGAGTATTATATAAAGAATATTTTAAGAAATAAACTCTTGACCGGTCCAACTGTCCAGGCCGAAAGTCTGTGGACGGGACTGGACTCGACCAAAGTCAGAATTGATTACCTAAATCCGATAGTTTGTTTTTGCAAATCTCTCCGATTCTCTGAAGACGGACATGGTGAAAGTTTCTGGTGCAAAGCGAAAGTGTATTCCCCCGACCCTTGAAAGCGGGCCTGAGACCCGGTAATCGATCTTGATTTCCCTTTCCCGATGAAAAGTTATTTTTTTTATTTCTCCCTTGGTTTCCGATTTGACTTTTATTGTGTAGATCGTCTTCTCCCCTGCGTTCCGCTCTTGTGAAGTTATCATCTTGTTTCTATTTCATACCTAACATTGAAATTATGTTTGATTTTGCACAAAACACCTATGTTCGATGATAGGGCTAGGGTTTTATTTCATCGAAATTGAAATTCCTTTTTGTTCAGAATAACACTTTCTCTGTACTAACACTTTATTCATACATTGAAAAATGAATTCATCCATTTTTCAATGTATCAAGAAACTATTAATAGACGGTTGATATAGAATCGAGGGAGTACTCCGTATATAAATATAGCCTTGTGTCCTTTTTTTCTGTGACCAGCAATTTATCAGACGAAGAAGAAAAGGAGCTTCTGGAGGGGTTACTACATCCCCAGACCAAAGTTACCGATGAAGATAAAAAAATGTACATGTCACGTCTACGTCCAGGTCTACATCCTCCACCGATTGACTTTAGCTTTTAGGAACAATGCATATCTCAAGTAGCGTACGAAGATTTATCACGATAAGTTTATCTCGTAATTGAGGTGAAGGGCCTACTTTGCGCCAAAGGTGGCTTACTTAAAAAGTTATGTTGCTCTGGTCTCGTTCATGTGTGGGGAAGCAATGTCGTGTCGTGTTAATTATTACTTGTGCCTTTTTTCTTTTTGCATCTCCGTTGGTGAAGGTATGTATTACTGTGTGCAAGCATGTATTGACTTTGAATGCCCATGGGTTTAACCAGTATTTTTCCTATTGGAGTATTTCAAAATTTCAATTTTCAGAACACCTTATCTATCACTTTCATCCGTCTTCTCGTACATTATGTTTGGTTTAAAGAATTTGAAAGGAAAAAGAAAAGAAAATGAGAGAGAAACTAAATTTTCATGTTCGGTTAGAGAGGAAAACCAAAAGTGGGAGGAAAACAAAATAAGAAGACAAATTGTACTAAGATGAGCGAAAACAAAAATCCTCGGACTTTGGTGAGATAAATGAGAGAAAATTATAATATATTTTTTTCCTTTCAAATTTCTTGAACCAAACTTACACTATCTTTGGTTCAAGGAAAAATGAGATGGAAAATAAGATTTCTTGTTTGGTTAGTGAGGAAAAGAAAAGAAAAATAGAAGTAAAAGAAAGCAAAAAAGACAAATTCTACTAAGAGAAGGGAAAATTAAATTCCTACCATTCTGGTGACGAAAATAAGAGAGAATTATTTTCTTTTCTTCTTTTACCAAATTTCTTTAACCAAATATAGTGAAAGTGTTAATGCATCTTGTGGAGAAAAATGAGAATAAAATCTAGCCGTTGGATTTGATGCATCGTGCGGCTCAGATTGCATCCTGCGCTCTGATTTTGAGATAGTGCATTTTCAAAGGATTTTGGTGCATTTCCACATGATGCATTTTCAAACCATTTTGGTGCACCTAATTTCAATTAGATGACACAACACACAACACTGCCAATGGAAAGCTCACCAACTGCCAATGCAAAGCTCACCAACTGTCAATGCAAAGCTCACCAACGGTCAATGCTAAGCTCACCACTTTTTTTAAATAAAAAAAGTTAAAAAAAATAGCACTACCATTCAACCACCCATCAAACAACGCTCAACCATCGGTCCACGGTGACAGTGGGGGTCATCGGTGGTGGCCATTGGTCATGGGCGGTCAAAGTGTAAAGCTCACCAACTGTCAAAGCAAAGCTCACTAACTCACAATGAAAAGCTCACTAAGGAACAATGCAAAGCTAACTTATTTTTTTTAAAAAAAAGCTAATAAAATTGCACCACCAGTCTACCACAGATCCACGGCGGTAGTCTGCAGCGGTTGGAAGTCAGCACCACCTCCCTGTGTTTTTTTGAAATCATTTTAAACTTTAAAGTGTGGTGAGCTTTGTGCACATATTCGGTGAGCTTTGCAATGAGAGTCATTGAGCTTTGTTGCTGGGCTTTGTAAGCATTTAACCATCAAATTTTGAAAAAAAAGTAAAGTGTTAGAAAAACATGGTGAGCTTTAAAGTGGACAGTGGTGAGTTTTGCAGTGATTAATGTGTGTGTGTACACACACACACACAATATATATATATATATATATATATATATAATATATATATATATATATATATATATATATATATTATATATATATATATATATATATATATATATATATATATATATATATAATATATATATATATATATATATATATATATTATATATATATATATATATATATATATATATATATATATATATATATATATATATATATATATATATATATATATATTATATATATATATATATATATATATATATATATATATATATATATATATTATATATATATATATATATATATATTATATATATATATATATATTACTACCTCCATCCCAGAGTATTTGTCCACTTTCATTTTTACATACCATCCAATACACTTCCTTAATCCATTTTATCTTGTAATTTGTATATTAAAAAATTATAGAAATTATATATTAATAATCTATATGTTAAGACAAATCAAACAAGATCACACATGACTATATTTAGGCTTACACATTGAGAGAATTTGATGAGTCAAAATGCTTAGATGAACAGTTCTAAAAGTCAAAAATGGACGAATATAGCGGGATGGGGGGAGTGTGTGTGTGTGTGTGTGTGTGTATGATTGACTCCAGTGAGATGACACCTTGTGATGAGATGACATGTTTCGGTCAGATGACACAAAGTTCACCACACTACACTACAAAGCTCACCAATGGAAAATGCAAAGCTCACTTGGAAATAAAGCAAAACTCACCAGTTTGAACACCAAAACTCAATTTTTTTTAAATTTTGAAAATTAAAAAATTAATTAAAAATAAAATAGCAACACTGGTCAACAGCAGCGACAGGCGGCGACCGACGACCGGTCTCTCTACTTGGTGACTTCGAGTAATCTCTCTTTGCTCGGCGACTTCGAGAAGGACACGACTACATCTCCTTTTACTAAATCTTTGTGGGTGGATTTTGCCATTTTACCCTTTTTTGTTAATTTTGGCTTAGAAGTTAAACTTTTTCAAATATTCTATTGATTTGATCCATCTAATTTGGATATCCAAATTGCAAATATTCGAATATTTTCGAATTGGATATAGAATGAGTTTTACTTGATTCAAAATTTTTGAACACCTTTAAGAGATAGTAACATGGAGCACATTAGTACTTGGTATATTGTCCAAAACTTTAGAACACACCACTACGTACTCCATAGTCCTCATATATTTATATTTCTATTTTTTATCATTTTGAGGTTATTTTTTATTGATCTCTATTAGCTTCTTCAAACACAAATATAATACGTCTATTTGTACGTTCGTGTATAATACGAATCACTTTCTTAAACTATGTTGTATTATAACATTTTATACGTTCGGAATATGTATATGGATACATTCGCAAATTATATGTTTGATTTTATAAAAATATGGCTTATAATGGATGCATATCCTTTAATACTTCCTTCGTCCGGAAATGTTCTTCCCGTGTTGACTTGGCACGCTTATTAAGGAATAGTAAAAAAAATGCAAAATTTTCAAAAATGCACATACTATAAACTTTTAAATCTCCTTTAATTATTAAAAAAGTACTAAAAAAGTAGATTTATGATAAAATAGAAGGATATTATTGATATTTAGCCTTAAAAAGTATACTAAAAAAGGAAATGAGAAGAATATTTCCGGACGGACCAAAAAGGAAAATGGGAAGAATATTTTCAGACGGAGGGAGTATAATATTTGAGAGTTGATTAAATTAGATGATGACATGTGTACTTAATGAGAGTTTATTTTATTGACAAATCAGCATCAATTGTGATTCTTATTCTTCTGTGCATTTTCCCAGCGGAAGAAGAAAAAGGAATTCCCGTCATTCTCTTCGTCGTCCCAATTTCCAGCGGAAAGGTGCCTTTTCTCGCCTTTCCATCTTCGTCCCGAGAAATCAGCAATTTTCAAGATTTTTTCAAGGATTTCCATCTTCATCCGAATCAATAGCCGATCCAGGTCTCGCGAATCAACATTAGGTATTTTTCCATCTCCATCTTGAACAAGGAAAGACTTCAAATTAGGTATTTTTTTCCTTAAATTTTTTTGGGTATTTATATATTCTGGAGCAAAATCCGGAGATTCTGGGCAAGGGTATTTTTTTTCCATTTGTGAAAAAATCTCTGTTTTTTTTTTCGGAAATTCGATTTCAGAAACTATTTTGGCAGAAACTATTTTATAAATATATAAATACATTTATATATTTTGGCAGTTTCTCCCATATCTCGGTGCATTGGTTCCAGGTATTCTTCTTTTTCATTCATCCACATGATACTCCGGTATTAATTATCTTATTTTCCTCCTTATTGTGCTGGCCAATTGCTGTAATGGTAAGCCATTGTTATGAGCCGAGTTAAGGATAATAAATTTAATTTGCACACTATTTCAACTGTGACGTCTACATTTTTTGTGATGTGTTTCCTTCATTTTTTATTGGTTTTGGGATTTTGATTTGATTTGATCAATTTTTTCCTAACTTATTTCAATTGGTTTTGGTTTTGCCTTACCAGTTTGAGGCAAACAGTTTTTGTAATAAGTGTGTATGTGTGATTTAATTGAACAAAAGTATGCAATAATTTTTTTGTATGTCACTGCCCTAAGCAAAAGTTAGAATAAAGGTACTATTCCAAGTTGCAGCAAAACAATTAAAAGACTAGAAATTGGAATTTGAGATTCTTTAAAAAGCATGCTATAGTAAATAAAAGTAGTAATGGATGTAAGTTATAAAGTATGATGGAATCAATTATATTGTTAATGGTAGCATAGGCCTACTTTAAGTTCACAATATGGTAGCAAGATTTCTTTTATTGAGGAAGGAAGTGTTTTTTTATAAGGAGAAATAAAAAAAGCAGACTCTTGGTCTTGGGTTGCACAACTTCAAGGCTCACAGGTTTAGAGCAATAGGGAATGTGTGGTTTTGGCCTCAATACCTTGGATTTTGTGGGGCAGTTTTTGTCATGTGTTTGCCTGTTTTTGCCTTTGTTTTTTTTTTGTCTGTGTTCTTTTAAAATTTTTCCATCTTTGTATACTCATTCCTCACTTGGTGGTAAGTGGTAACACTTGAAGCATTTGTATGTTAAATACCGGCCCAAAAACTTTACATAGTAGCCAATGTTCCCTTTCATATTGTAGTGAACTTATTATCCCTTTTTTAATTCTATCACATGTGATTTATTGTTATCTATATTTCTTCATGGACTTCTCATTTCATGTTTTTCTCATGCTTGGAGAGCGAGTAAGGTGACGCAGAGCAATGAACTCCCAAGATGTTTGCAGATTAACGACTTCCCCTTGCCCATTTGTTTCATTCAAAATTAAGAAACAAATAAACAAGAAACACTTGCATATTACACCAGCCCGTGCAAATCTAATGTATAAAAAACAAATAAACTACAAACACTTGCAAATTTCTTGATACCATGAAATATTATTTTGCTAAAAATACTTATTTAACATACTTTAATGAAATACTCTTTGTTATTCTTGCTTTGCCTGCAGACTGATATTGTACCTGGATTTTCAACTTGAGAGAAAGATAAGACGCATGATTTTTCCAATGGTGAGGCATCTTCGTGCATAAAGGTACACAAATATATAAGTGTGTTGTTGCTTTTGACAATGAGTTGTAGTAGTATGTCATGACACAATGAAAACCTTATAGGAGTAACAACTTCATAACTAAGTTAAGCGAAGCTCTTGCCCTGTCATATTGTTCGGTCCTCCTTTCTCTAACAGTGTGCTGATAAAGCATGGAGCTATTAAGATGTAGAATATGTCCCCTATACTATTTCAATCTCTTAAGATTCAGAATCTTAGCCATCCTCTATTTAATTTGGTCTGTCTTTTGAATCTGGTCATTTTTTCTCCATCATACAATACCCGTTCCACTTTCACCTGTAGTTGCAGCACCCGTTTAGATTTATTTTACGAAAATTATTTGGAGAATAAAAATAGCATTATCCATGGTAAAAAAAATTACAGGTCTCTAAAATTGTAAGTTGAATTTTATACCTTTATGGATAGATTTTTACTTTATTTTGCAGGATTTAATTATTGATTTTGTAGAAATCGTGGATGGTCGGTCATCGCAACCTCAAGATGTTACGCTAAATAATGTTTTTTACTTGGGTATTAATGACTAACTAGTGCTATTTACTCAATTATAATATTCATACTTTTCTTTAAATGTCTATAGTGTTAAAAAAACATTAACTAAATTTTCATAAGTTCATTTACATGTAGTACATTGAAGATAATAATTTACACAGACTACATAAATATTATGTGGATAACTTGAAATTACCCATTCAAAGAGCTTCATTGGTGGAGGGGTGGCTAAGGGTAGAGGGTGGCTGGCGGCGAGGATATGTAAAGAGAATGGGGGTGGGTGGGGGAAATGAACTCGAGGAATTAGAGTAACTCAAAGATTGAACTTTTATTCTAAAAGTCATCATCTAAAAGAACGAACCTTAAACATTGAAAAAAATTTAGAATTGACAAAAATTAAATATCGTTAAATCCCGTGCGTTGCATGGGTTAAATGCTAGTATTTTTAATAAGAAAGACATTTTAAACATTGAAATTGAGTACAAATACACCCTAAAAATCTAAATATTCAACGAAAACCACGATTTATTGTTTATTCCCTTTTTCCATGTGTATCCAAAAGAAATCTTTCAATCTAATTTTTATTTTGTACTTCAACAAAATGTATTCACAGTAATAACACATTCATAAAAATGAAGCAAACATTTAGACACGATTAGAGCATTTGAGGCATGAAAAAATTATATTAATGGATAACATGTGTTCTACAAAATTGATTAAATACTTATCCTAAATTATAAATTAAAGAAAGATCTAAGTCTCATTATAATTTAAATATGTAATCACTAAATAATCTTTTACACAATTTAAAGTTGAGTAAAATCAAATTTACTTTATATTTTTTTATTTTTTAGAATGAAAAATATAATTACAAACTTTGATTTTTAGAATTTAGATCATACAAATGAAATCAAATTTGTATTTTTAAACGTGGATAGATATTTAATCTTAAAAATTAAATACAAAAATTTGATAACATTTAAAAAATCTAAACAATTAGAGAAAAGGTTGTTGTCTACCATTTGCTAGAGCAGGTGCAATGTTGGACTTCCAGTCGAATGAAATCGAAGAGATTGTAGAGTGTGTGCGACATTTATTTAACAAATGTTGATTATGCAACCAAATTTTAAAGATTTGTATTTTTTACCAAAGTGATACGGACCAGACGCAGCGACACAAGCTAAAAAAGACGCACCGCCCACGTCTATCGCGTTTGGACGCCCAAAGAGAAACATCGGCCCACCTCGGAAATACCAAGATTATGTTTAATCTCTCTATTTTGTTGTACTTATATTTTATAAGATGAGCGTTATTATAAGCTCATTCGAGGTTTGTTTTCGGTTCTTTACCTTGTCGCTTTTCCTTGAACCGATAGGATAGATAACGTAGTTTTAGTAGGATCGGGAAACAATGTTTTTCTATAAAAGGAGGTTATTCTCTCCTTAGAATTATCAAAAAACATTTCCTTAAACCCTCTCTCTGACTTCTCTCCCTTGCTCCCCAAGTCTCCCGAAACCCTAGGGTTTCTCTTCTCCACTGTGCCAAGCCGCTGGTTGCTAAACCCGCCGTCCTCCGTTATCTCGCACGACTGTTTTGTATCACGGTATCAACTAGTGCTCTCATTCTCGACTTCATGTCATCCTCCACCCCCACTCCTGAGAATCCTCTTCAGCCCCTCAAGCTTGAAGACCTCATGAACGCCATCATGGATATTCGTCAAGATCTTCAGGCCACAAAGCTCCACGTGGCCGAGCTTGCGGTTACTACCAGCGACAGCCGCTTACAGTTTTGTCCTCCCCATACCAGTTGGCGCCCTCCTCCGTCACGGACGACTGGCTCATCCACCGAGCCTGCTCCTCGCATGCGGGTCGGTGCCCCCAGGTTTTCTGGCGAGGATCCCACGGGGTGGATCTTTCGTGTTCAGAAATATTTTGATTACTTCCTCACGCCCGAACCGAAACGTCTACTGTTGGTTGCCATGTTGATCGACCATCTGGCATCAGAATGGTTTCATAACTACGTCGCAAACAATTTTTTGGCGTTCGGCTGTACTGGTACCCAGAAAACAGAAATTGAATGGCAGGTTTGGGAAATGCTTCAACAAGGGATTATCCGTTCTAGTCACTGCCCCTTCTCATCTCCGGTATTATTGGTCCGCAAGAAAGATGTCACTTTTTATTTTTGTGTCGACTACCTTACCTTGAATTTGGCCACCGTTCCCGACAATTTTCCCATACCAACCCCAGATGAGCTCTTTGATGAATTGAGGAATGCACACATATTTACGAAACTTGATCTCCGCTCCAGTTACCATCAAATTCGCATGCACACAGTGGATATTTTTAAGACAGCCTTTCATACGCACGGCGGCAATTGAGAGTTTCTGGTGATGCCCTTGGGCTTGTGCAATGCACCTGCTTCTACGTTCCAGGCAGCAATGAACAACATTTTCTAGACTTTTTGCACCATTTCTTTGTCTGTCTTCTTATATGACATTTTGGTTTATAGCCCTATCCTAGACACGCATGCCGCCCACCGTGCTGGAGATCTTGCAGGAGCTTGCCTTTTTCCTGAAAATGAGTAAGTGTTCCTTTTGTCACACAAAGGTGGCCTACATGGAGCATAACATTATCGCCGGCGAATTTCATCCGGACGCGGACAAAATCAAAGCAACGCTGGACTGGCCGACACCCACCACCCTTAAACACCTTTGGGGGTTTCTTGGCCTTAGAGGGTATTACCACCAGTTTATCGCCGGGTATGCGATGATCGTGGCTCCCCTGATTGATCTCTTAAAAAAGGATAGCTTTGCATGGACTTCGGAGGCATAGGCCGGCTTCGACCGGCTCAAATCTTCCATGACCACGGCACCCGTATTACGCCTGCCAAATTTTACTCAACCTTTCTATGTGGAGACCGATGCTTCTGATACGGGTGTGGGTTCCGATCTTTTATAGCGGGGGCATCCTTTGGCCTTTTTCAATAAGAAGTTGGGGCCTTGACGTTGTCTTGCATCCACTTACCACAAGGTGTTGTACGTCATTGTCGAAGCGGTTCAAAAGTGGCGCCAGTACCTCTTGGGGCGCGAATTCGTTATTCGTAGCGACCAGTGCAGTCTCAAGAAACTACTTTCCCAGGTTATTCAAACGCCCGAGCAACAACTCCATGCGCAAAAATTGATGGGGAACAAGTTCAGAATTGAATACAAAAGCGGGGCAACAAACCGATCCGCTAACGCCCTCTTGCGCCGCAAGGACGACCCCAGGTAGCTGCCCTTTTCACGACGTACGTGCGACCATTCCCGTCGCTGCTCCAGGACCTCAAATGTGAGAATACTACTGCCCCAGAACTCTTGGAGCTCCACGCCGCAATTCAAGTTGGGACAGCACCGCCACACCACTCGTCGGTTCACAATGGATTGCTCTACTACAACCGGCGTCTCTGTATTGGCAAAGACTCGCTTCTTTGCATGCAACTATTGCATGAATATCATGGCACACTGTTGGTCGGGCATCAGGGGATAGAGCGCACATTTTTCCGGTTGGCCGACGGGGTTTATTGGCTAGGCATGCGACACGATGTCCGTCGCTTTGTGGCTTCATGCGAGGTTTGTCAGGCGACCAAGTACTCCACACGGAACCAGCTGGGTTGCTCCAACCGTTGGCCATCCCCGACCAAGTTTGGGAATCCGCTTCTATGGATTTTATCACAGGATTGCCCCCATCACGTGGGTTTTCGAAAATTATGGTGGTTGTGGATCGTTTAACCAAAAATGCTCATTTTGGATCCCCAGCTACTGGTTTTAATGCACCCAAAGTCGCTCAACTTTTCCTCGATGTGGTGGTAAAGCATCATTGGTTCCCCATTTCTATCATTTCTAATCGGGATCCCGTGTTTATGAGTACTTTCTGGCGGGAGTTGATGGTTTAAGTGGTACTTCGTTGAAATTTAGTATTGCCTATCATCCGCAAATAGATGGCCAAACCGATGTCCTCAATCGAGGGCTAGAGCACTACCTTCGCGCATTTGCCCATGAGCGGCCAACCTGCTGGTCCACATTTCTTGTTTGGGCCGAACTTATTTTGAATTGCACCGGCCACGAAGACCTTGGGGTGTCCCCGTACCAAGCCCTCTACGGCCGCCACCCTCCATCTCTCTTCCCCACTATGGCTGTTTGTTCCCGGGTGCCGGCCATTGAAGAGTCATTGAAGGAACGTGCTGAGATGCTAACGGACCTTAAGGCGCGTATTACGCGCATGCAACAGCACATGCGGGCACAGGCAAACCGGCATTGTCGTGAGCTCTCATTCAACGTCGGCGACATGGTACTCCTCCGTTTACACCCTTACCGCCAACACTCTATGGCCAGACCTGTCTCCTTCAAGCTTGCTCGTCGTTATTATGGCCCTTTTGAAGTATTGGAACACATTGGATAGGTCGCCTACCGGCTGCGTCTACCAGAGGGGTGCCAAATTCACAATGTCTTTCACGTGTCCTTATTAAAGCTGTCCATACCGCGGGACACCCTTTCACCGCCGACGCCCTTGCCATCTTCCATTTGCAAAAGACAGCCACTCTCATTAGTTTCGTTAGCTGCCATCGACCGTCGCACAATTTATGTTGGTGGTCTTGCTCAGGATCAATGGTTGGTACGTTGGTCTGACGGGTCGGATGCTACCTGGGAACCGGTAACCGACCTCCAGCGTCATTTTCCTGATCTTTGCCTTGAGGACAAGTCGGCTTCCGACCGCGGGGGAGGTGATACGGGACCAGACGCGGCGACACAAGCTATAGAAGACCGGCTGTCCACGTCTATCGCATTTGGAAGCCAAAGAGAAACGTCAACCCGCCTCAAAAATACCAAGATTATGTTTAATTATTTACGTTTAATCTCTCTATTTGGTTGTACTTAGATTTTATTAGGTGAGTGTAATTATAAGCTCCTTTGAGGGTTTTTTTTTCGTTTCTTTACCTCGTCGCTTTTCATTGAACCGACATGATAGATAACGTAGTTCTAGTAGGATTGGGAAACAATGTGTTTCTATAAAAGGAGGTTATTATCTCCATAGAATCATCAGAAAAACAAGCTATCTCAATTCCCTAAACCCTCTCTCTTATTTTTCTCCCTTGCTCCCTAAGTCTCTCGAAAGTCTAGGGTTTCTCTTCTTCACTGTGCCAAGCGGCCGGTTGCTCAACGAGCCGTCCTCAGCGGTCCCGCATGGTTGTTTGGTATCACGGTATCAAAAACACAATCAAGTAAATTGATCTCATCCGAAATTTTACCCGAAGGATTTTACGATATAAGCGTATAAAATTCATAAATACACTTGGAGTCAAAAGTAAATATATTATACTTTTGTCAAATGAAAAATTTGTATTCAAGAGTATAATACGTGTATAATACGTACCGGGGTATAATACGCATATTATACGCGAATAAACTAACGGAGTTATTGATTATCTTTTTATTGCATTTCTCCGTATTTTCTATAGCTTTTGTTACGTTTATCATTTTGTTATATTTATACCAATTTTTTTATTATTTTTCCTGAACTAGGACTAGTCTTGAAAAAATGAAAAGAAAATGATAGAGGTGGAAAGTCATTTTTAAAATTCAAGGGAAAATTTTAAAAGAAAATTAGATTTAAAAACTTATAAAAAATAATGCATCCTTTTCGTTTTTTATTTTAGACCATATCTGATAAACATCCGACAACAATTAACGATGACTCAAAATGTGTACACTTGAATAAAAGTGAGATTATTATGAATGACGGTAAAAAAACAAACATAAACAAAAGTCCGGAAATTAAGAGCTTGTGCAGCGGCGTGGTAAATTACTCTCATGCCCTGCCACATTACCTACCCCATGCGTGCATGAGGCGAGGCATAGCAATTTCACCTCTTTCTCTCTGTCAAGCGCGAGGCAACTCCTTTTCATTTTTTTAATTTTTTTAATTTATTTTTTTGTTAAATAAGAAATATTTTTAAGAGTATATCTATTTTTTATTTTTAAAAAAACAAAAATAAATTTAAATAGTTAAAACATGTGAAAAAATGTAAAATTGATAAAAATAATGACTTGTCACTACATGATATACCACTCCACTCACGTGACACACGCTGACTGGATTGTTTTAAATTGGTTAAAATCTTTCACATCATCGTGTGTCATTTTATTTCTTACTTGCCATTGTGAATGCTCTAATTGCTTGTCTTCATTGTTCGGGCCGCCCAACTTAGGCTCTAGGTCAAGACCCACAAATTCTTCCTTCCACAAGACTGTGACTACCATCTTGGGCATTGGAGATTGGAGTACTCATTCTTTGTGCCTTGGTTCCTAGTATCCATTAACATTTTGTTTTTCTAAACACTAATAATTCTATTATAAGTTTTAAAAGTTTTTAAATAGAATATGTGTTATTGTAAAATTTGAGCTAAACTATATACATCCTTTGCCCCAATTTAAATTGTTTGTTGTTATTTACGAGGTTTGACTGAAATTATTTTCAATTTATTTTACTAAAAACTTAGTATAGAATAAAAAATGAAATTTACTTTTTAAAAAAAATTATTACTCCGTATATAAACTATAGGTGAAACTGATAAACACAGAGTTTGTCAGATGCATAACAAAAAAAGATAGGGAGGATGATGGAGGTGGCATATAAGGTGTTTTGATAATTGAGACTCAAAAATACTCCAATACCTCGAGCCTGTTTGGGAATATCGTTCGAAATTAACGTTAGCATTTTGCATAAAATTTTAACGATGTAAATTACTTTGAAAACGCTAACGCTAAATGTTGTCCGTAGATAGCCTTTTCAAAACGCAAACGCTAATCGCTAACGTTATTTCCAAACATGCCCGAGTATTAGTTAACCCCATCGGCAACACTTTTTTAATAAAACATATTGTCATTACTCCGTATAAAACACACATTCAAAGTCAACATATTTTTAATAAAACACACACAAAGTATTACTCCGTAATTGTCATTACAAATAAAAGACATCCGGGATGCAACAATGTTATAAACATGATCCTATTGCCATATCTAAAGATCATTTGAAGCGTCCACTTTGAGTATTAATGTTGGACTTGGTTGAACACTTTGTTGATGTGACCTTCATCAAGCCTTGAACTAGAGGTAATAACACTAGAGTACAGTATTATTTAAAAGTTATACCTGTATAAACTAGAGGTAACAGCACGAGAGTATTATTTTGTTAGATGAGTAACAAAGTTAAATAGAGAGAGCAGTTAACGAAAAGAGTAAAACATTACAAAGAATCATGTCTAAATCTTGAGATTTTGAAATACTTCAATATGAAATAATAAAACAAGATAATATTAGTTAAACCCATCAGTAACAAGGGCATTCAAAAGGGAATGTATTTGTAATAAATAGCTTCTCACCAATGAAGTATTAGAAATATTAAAATGAATTCACAGCATAATATTCATCTTATTTGAATACATCACACTTGGTGTCTATAAATATTACAAATTACATAAAGAGAACAATTAAGGAAGGTGATTGGAACCTAATCAAATATCTTGATTGGTAATTTGATTCCAATCAAGGATATTATCAAGATATTACAATCAATTCCTTTGTTTGACATTTCTAACACTCCCCCTCAAGTTGAATCATCCGTTCCAGATATTTAACTTGCTTAATGTTGCTTGAAAGACTTCAGCCGGAACTGCTTTTGTGAGAATGTCTGCCAATTGATCTTCAGATCGGACATATGGAAGACTGATGATATCTGCCTCGAGTTTCTCTTTGATGAAGTGACGATCAATCTCGATGTGCTTGGTACGATCATGTTGTACCGGATTCTCTGATATACGAATAGCAGCAGTATTATCGCACATCAGTATACACTTTCCCTTTGGCGGATACCCCAAATCTTTAAGGAGTTTCCTTAGCCAAAGAACTTCGATAATTCCTCGAGCGATACCTCTAAATTCTGCTTCTGCGCTTGATAGAGCAACTACCTTTTGTTTCTTGCTTTTCCATGTGACCAGATTACCTCCAACAAAGGTGAATTACCCTGAAGTGGATCTTCGATCGTTTGGATTCCCTGCCCAGTCAGCATCTGTGTAGGCTTGAATATCTAAGTGACCATGTTTTTTGAATGTAACTCCCATATTAATGGTCCCCTTAAGATATCTCACAATTCGGATAGCTGCACCCCAATGTTCCTTCTGTGGTTTGTGCATGAACTGACTTACCACTTCGACAGCATATGCAATATCAGGTCTTGTGAGTGCGAGGTATATAAGTCTGCCTACAAGTCTTCGGTACTTATCTTGATCAGCTTGTATTCCTCCCTCATTAATTTGAAGTCCGTGGTTAACCATCATAGGAGTGACAGCCGGTTTGCAATCCATTAATCCAGTTTCAACTAAAAGATCAAGGATATACTTCTTTTGACAAATAAAGATCTCCTCTTGAGATTTGAGAACTTCAATGCCAAGGAAAAAATTAAGTTCTCCAAGATCTTTCATGTCGAATTCCTGGAATAACTTGCCTTTCAATATAGCCATCTCTTCTATGTCGCTACCAGTAATTATCATGTCATCCACATAGATTATCAAACATGTTATGAGCTTGCCTCATCTTTTAAGAAACAAGGTATGATCAGAGTTACTTTGACGATATCCATATTTCTTCATGGCTATTGTAAATCTACCAAACCATGCGCGTGGAGATTGTTTCAGACCATATAAAGCTTTTCGCAATCTACAACCTTCGCCTTCACTGAAATTCGACGAGAACCCAGGTGGTGCTTCAGTGTAAACCTCATCTTTTAGCTCTCCATGGAGAAAAGCATTTTTCACATCAAACTGATATAAGGGCCAATCTAGATTAGCTGCTACGGAGAATAATACTCGGATAGTATCAATTTTAGCTACTGGTGAGAAAGTCTCAGAGTAGTCAATACCATAAGTTTGAGTATATCCTTTAGCTACCAATCTGGCCTTATATCTCTCGATTGTTCCATCTGCTTTGTGTTTGACTGTAAATACCCATCGGCATCCGACTGGTTTCTTTCCCGGCAGAGTTGACATTTCTCCAAGTGTTGTTTTTCTCTAGTGCCTTCATCTCCTCCTCCATTGCTTTTCTCCATTCTGGTATTCGTATGGCTTCGTCTACTGTTCTAGGAACTTCATGGCTGGATGTGTGAAGTGCCTGTGATACACTCCCCCTGACTAGATCAGCAACAGGATATCTTGAGTTCCGAGGTATGTATTCTGGTTCATATCTGACAGGAGGAATTCCCCGATTCTTCCGTGGTGGGAGGACATATCTGTTTGATATATTCAATTCTTCCACGGTATCATTAGATTTATCAATGCAATCATCAGGAATGGGAGAAATACTAACCTCAGGAGTCTTTTCAGACGGAGTAGAATCAGACATGAGTTCAGAGTTGTTGGACTGTTCAATGTTCTCAAAAGATGATCTCACGGAGTGACTTACTTCCTCGGTTGGGACAGTTTCAGGTGGCAAGACTGGGCTGTGTTGTAACCACTCTAGAGAGTCATTCGTAATTTTCTCCCCCTGACTACTAGAGTGGTTTTGAAAATAGTACTCAGTTTCCAAAAAATTACAATCCATTGTCGTGTACATCCGACGAGAAATAGGATCATAACACCTGTATCCCTTTTTGTGAACCCCATACCCAACAAAGACACATCGGACAGCACAAGGATCAAATTTTGTTCGTTTGGCTTTTGGAATATGTACATATACAGTGCAACCAAACACACGAGGAGTGAGGGTCAAGAAGGTAGGAACGGTGGAAAATTTTGCGAGTGTATCAATGGGTGTTTTATGATTTAGGATTTTTGTTGGAAGGCGATTTATGAGATAAATGGTGGTTGCAATTGCTTCGGGCCAGTAATAAATCGGAACATTTGACTCAATCATAAGAGCCCTAGTGATTTCGAGTATGATCCGATTCTTACGTTCAGCAAGGCCATTTTGTTGAGGAGTATCGGGACAAGTGGTTTGATGGATAAGACCGTTTTCCTTACAGAAATTTTCCATGGGATGATTTATGTATTCTCCTCCATTATCAGATCGAAGAATAGAGATCTGTTTTTGGTATTGTGTGTTGATCAATTTGTAAAATGAGGTGAACTTTTCAAAAACTTCAGATTTGTGTTTAAGAAAGTACACCCAAGTCATACGGGTACAGTCATCAACAAACAATAAAAAATATTGATACCCATTTGGACTCGGTTCTGGAGATGGACCCCACACATCAGAATGGATTAATGAGAACGGTTGTGATGCAACTGTGTTATTTAACAGATAGGAATGTTTATGACTTTTGGCTAGAATACAACTGTTGCAATGAAACTGACATGATTTATTGAATAATTTTGGAAAGAGAATTTTGAGATACCCCCAAGATGGATGTCCCAAACGATGATGCCACAACCATGCCTGCCTGTCCACTGTCCCATGAGCAAGCGTAGCTGTTCCGTAATGATCAAATTCCTCGACATAGTACAAGCCATTACGCTCAGAACCACACCCAATGATCTTCCCCGTCTGAATATCCTGTAATAAGCAAAAAGTGGGGTGCATTAGGACCATGCAATTTAATTGTTTTGTGAAATGGCTTATTGACAGCAATTTGTGAGATAATGTGGGAACAAATAGGCAATTCTCCACCCGGATAGAATTTGAGATAGATATTGGACCAGTGCCATCGACACGAGAATAATCCACATTGGCCGTTTGGATATGGGTTTTATTGGGCCAATTTAGAGAATTAAAATCGGAACGGTCGAAGGACATCGTGTCAGTAGCCCCACAGTAAAAAATCCACTGGTTATTTTTAATTTGCGGGGATTTGGGCCAAATTCTATTTATTGGGCCTGATTTGGAAAGAGTATTTAATCCCTCTCCCCAAACCCTACCCGTCACTTCGCCTCTCCTTCTTACGCCGCTACTCTCTTCTTCGACGTTACCCATGGTGATTCCGGCGAAGTTTACAGACGCTTGGACGGCAGTGGTGCTGGTGGTCTCTTGATTGCCCACCACTGCCCCAGCGACCCCAGGCAGCTTCTTCCCCCTCTTTCGGGTTTCAGGCCACCAATCTGGGTACCCGATCCTTTTGAAGCACCCTTCTGCGGTGTGCTTGGTTCCGCCACAGTAGGTACATTTCAATTTTGATTTGTCCTCATTTATGCGAGATGACGATACCTCCTTTTCCGATCGCAATCCAGCCCGTGTGGCTGCGAACCCACTGCCAAGACCTGAGGGAACATCTCCCGATGAAGGCCCATCGTCTCCCTTCATTATTCCTTTCCTGGTAGCCTCCCTCCTGATTTGGGCGTATGCCTCTTCAACGGAGGGGAGGGGATCTGTTTTGAGAATATCACGTTTTTCTACATCGAACTCTTCGTTTATGGCTTGTAGAAATTGATACAGACGATTTTGTTGTTGAATTTGTGTGAAAACAGACGGTTTTGGGTCGCCTCCTGTCGATTTCCTTCCACACAGCTTGTAATTGACTATAGACCTTCTCTAGTGTCTGGTCTGCTTGTTTGATGTTGCTAGCTTTCACCATCAAGTTGTATACCTGCAAAGGATCTTTCCCGGAGCCGTAGGTGGCTTCGATTCCCTTCCACATTTTAAGTGAGCCGCATGGAGCAGTAGGATAATCGATATATTGATTGACAATATCCGATTCTATGTTTTCTAGAATCCATGTTATAACCGTTGAGTCTGCTTGTCTCCATTTGATAAATTTGGGGTCATCAGATTTGAGAGGTGTGGCAGTGATGTGCTTGAGCCGACCTCTCCCATCCAACGCCAGACTCATTTTGCGCGCCCAAATGGCGTAGTTCCTATCGTTGAGTTTTTCCGCCATATTTAATGGCTGATTGGAAGAGCTCTCGATAGGTTCGGCCTTGGGTGCCAAATTCTGAAAAGTTTGAAGAATTTCCAGAATTTGTGCAAGATTGATCGGCTAATTTTTCGGGTCAGATTCCTCTGTGTTTATGAAACTGCCCGTTTGAGGAGTTTTATCGGACATTTTTTTTATGGTATATGATGAATGCTGCGTTTCATTCAATTGTTTGATCGAATGATGGCTCCGATACCATTTTAGAAATATTAAAATGAATTCACAGCATAATATTCATCTTATTTGAATACATCACACTTGGTGTCTATAAATATTACAAATTATATAAAGAGAACAATTAAGGAAGGTGATTGGAACCTAATCAAATATCTTGATTGGTAATTTGATTCCAATCAAGGATATTATCAAGATATTACAATCAATTCCTTCGTTTGACATTTCTAACATGAAGACCCACAACAACAACAAAAACACACAAAAAGTAGTAAATATCATAGCATCCATGATGCATTGACATTGAACGGGACAAACATAACATTTTAAGTGAGCCGCATGGAGCGTAAAATAGGCCCGCCATAGTACTTCTGCCCCTGGGTGAATTTGTTGACGGCATGAGGAATCCCCTTCCCTCTGCAATACCGGCAGTCATCACATGTAGTCTTGATGCCTAAAAAAACAAATCAAATCATAACACACACACACACACATATATGAAGAGGACAATGTTCTGTTGTGCTGTAATGTGTAGACTAAGAACAAACAAAGTTTAAAAGGTCTCACGATTGGTAATACGAGTAACACTCAGGAAGTGATACTTTTGAAGCTCGTATTGGTAAAATTTAACAAAAAAGAGTTCTGGCACAGAAGAAGTTTCGGTTGCAGCTTTGAAAGCACAATGAATCCATGTCTTGCATCCAGGAAGTAGAAACGCATTGCAGTTAATGACTTCCACAAGCTTATAATGTGTAGACTGCAAGAGCCAAGAAACCATACCTACTTCGATAAGTGGGCAATATAAGATGCGAAACAAAAAAGGGAAAAAAAAGAAGAGAGCACAATTTAAAAAGACAAAGTTTTGCAAATGATCATGCTTGGTACATGTCTCCGGTTGAAGCGAGCAAGAGGAGCCAATGCCCATCGCAAGTGCAGGTTCCTGTGTTGTAGTTCTTTTTTAGTGAGCCCGCTTGTCTTCTCCCAAGGGTTTGGGTCATTTTGCCTGGTCACCAAAACAAAGATCCAACTCCATATTTGGACATCATCCAATTAAGAAAGTGAAAGTCCATAATTATAACTTAAGAGAGGCATGTCACCCCACTACATCACAAATTAAGATTTGGAAACTCTATGTGTGTGTGTGTGGAATGAGAATCTGGCAAAGTGATTAGAAACAATGGTTCAGGGAATTACTCTCTTCTGTTTTTGAGGTATGTAGGTTCAACAGTTGGCCCTTGATCAAGAACTGGCATATAAACTAAATTGGGGAAAGTGTGTATTTGAACTCCACAGTTATGCTTAGGCTTCTTCTGCAATACAGGTGGTTTCACTTGAACCTTTGGACGTAGAAGTGACATGTACATTTTTTTATCTTCATCAGTAACTTTGGTTAGCGGATGTAGCAACCCCTCCAGAAGCTCCTTCTCTTCTTCGTCTGATAAATTGCTGGCCACAAAAAGAGGACAGAAAGTTGTATTTATATGTAATTTTAAAGAAAAAACATAGGCTTTGCGCAAAATCAAACAAAGCTAGGTATGAAAAACGAGTTTCAAGACAAAAACCCTAGCTCTATCATGCAATGGATGAACACACTAAAGGTGAGACACGCAATAAATTACAATTTTAAATTGGAAAAAGAAAATAGAATTTTAAATTGGAAAACGAAAGTCAGATCGATTACCGGGACCGAGGCCCGCTTTCCAGGGTGGGAGGCATACACTTCCGCTTCGCACCAGAAACATTCACCATGCCTTCAGATAGATTGGAAATCATTAGAGAATGGCTTTTACAAGGGATGAGAAGAGTTATAGAACTTGAATCGCATGATTGGGGGATGGTAACAAAAGTTAATCTTATCCATTACTAATCCGAAACCCGACCTGAAATTAGCAGATATTGAACATTGATTTTGTGACCCAAACCTGAAGAACTGTTAAAATTTCGGGTCAGAACGGGTTTGGTCTGGTTCCTTCCCCTTTTTCCTCTTTACTACTTTTTGTTTCAGCAAGATGAACCACATAACCAGATCTGGCTGTTTGCTCGGGTCCCACGGATAGCACCAAAATGATATTATAAATTTTAACTTGTATATTGTTTTTAGCCAAATAAAAATGATAAACTAGTGTTTAAAAAGTACACCAAAATATAAACATAAGAATTTTGACGTGGAAACCTAAATTGGGAGAAAACCACAAGCTTTTTTTGTGGTACCTTGTCAGCGAGAGATTTTTATTAATATCGGGGGATTGTACACGATACATGATTTAAGTTAGGAAGCCATTAATGGAGCTTTTGAGCTCTTGAAAAAGAAGAGAAATACGTTCTAAAATTATTTAGAGAGAGAGAGTAAGAGATGGCAGTGGAGTAAGGGAGAAAATTGGCCTCCCTGAGGGGAACCCTCTATTTTATAGGACGGAGGGAGAGCATCTTCGGAGGAACATTCTTTTATTTCTTCATTTTACTAAACAGACCCGATTTGAGTAATCTTTGAAAATAATTAGAAACTGACGAACTGTGGATCGAGCCACATATTATTTCCCATCAGGTGTTATCTTTCGCGTTGTTATGATTAAAGTCTATTTGCTAGTACTATTCTTCAAAATCGAAAGTGAATTTGTTCTTAATGAAATGAGAAAAATACTAAAATAAGAGTAAAATATTGAAAATGTACTAAAATAAGACTTCCGTGTTTTTAGGTAGAAAGATCAAAGTAGGATTAAAACATTAAAGATATATACTAAAATAAGACTTTCATGTTTTTATTTCCGAAATAGGATTTACATTATCAAACATGGTCATGTACATTACAAAAAAAGTATAGTAATGTGCACACCTACAGTTCCATATTACCACTATGCAAAGTCTCATTTCAGGAAAAAACAAGAAAGTTATTTTTGTACTTTTTCTATGTTTTAGTCTTATTTAGGGTGATTTTTAATGTTTTTATTTCTAAAACAGGAGTTAAAATATACGTAGTATTTACATTACTAAATATGGTCATGTACATTACAAAAAAATATAGTGATGTTCACATGTATAGTGCCACATCACCACAGTACAAAGTTCTATTTCGGGAATAAAAAATGAAACTCCTACTTTGTTACTTTTTTCTATGTTTTACTTCATTTAGGATGATTTCTATAATGAGATACTCCGTATGTATTATCTATGTCCTAATAAGTTTATATGTTGACTTTTTTTATCAAATTGTGAGACTTCTGATCATAAATTAAATATAATTTAAATAAATAAATGTTATAGAAGTTTGATATGTAAATTTACTTTTTAATATGAATATAATTATATTGAATTCATATTATAATTAAAAAAAAATTAACTGTTTGTTGTCAAAAGTATCCCAGTTTAATCAGAAAGAGTCAAAATAAGAAAAATTTATTGAAACGAAGGTAATGCTCCTTTTGAAAAATAAATTAGTAGTAAATTCTTATTTTTGGAATAAAAATATCAAACACCTAATTTTAGATAAGGATTATGTTTTATTCTTATTTTGTGATTTTTTTAACTCTTTTTTGTGGGCCAAAATATACTTTTCTTTTTCACCTATCCCAAACTCCAATTCTTTTGAAGTTTGAACAACTTCATACCTTACAATGTTGAGCATATCCTCGAAATAAAAGTAGGGAGAAAGATCAAATTAAGAATAAAACATTGAATATCTACATCTTTTTATTCACGAAACAGAACTTACATTACCAAACATGGTCATGTACATTACCAAAAAAGTATAGTAATGTGTTCATGGACAATGTCACATTACCATAATGCAATGTCTTATTTCGAAAAAAATAACATGAAAGTTCTATTTTGTTACTTTTCTTTATGTTTTAGTCCTATTTAGGGTGATTTCTAAAAATAGTAAGACAATGTTTTTGGAAGTAATGAAATACTTCAGTCTCCGTATATACTTTAAACATTTATATAAGGTTTTTAAAAAAATGTATTTGTGTATTCTAAAATAAAAAAACTAATTAGGTCATAATGAATTTATGTTTAACTCAATATTGTATTCAAATTTGTATTTTGACACTTATTTTATGAGATTTTATACTCCATCTGTCCCATGATATTTACAACATTTACTTTTTCGACCGTCTCGGGAGCTTTTGTTTATTTCTACGTTTTCATTGGCTATTTGATAAAATAAAATATTCTTGACACCTCTTATTTCGAATAATTTTTCATGTAGTTTTTTGATATGTAAATTTTACTTTTTATTTCTATACCATATGTAAATAAAATGAATTAAAAAAACTTGACATTTTGCCTCGAGAATACAAGTATGACAAATATTTATGGACAAAAGGAGTATTTAATATATTGCCATTAATTATTTTCCGTGCTCCACACGACTATGAATCTAGTTTTTCAGGGATAGAGGGAGTATTATTTTTAAAAAAGTATAGTGTCATTTTTGCCAAAACATAATACTTGAGTATCATTTTTAAATTTTTTAAAAATATAATACTCCGTAACATCATAAAAAGAAAATACTTCCTCCATTTCTGAATAGTTGTCTACTTTTGATTTTTTTGTCACAATTGGTAAACTTTGACTACAAATTGAATAAAAATAATATTACATATTGATACAAAAACATTTTTTTAGATTCATTTTATTAAATATTTTAAAGATATTATTCTATCTAATTAATATAAAATATATATTCTATTTGATTATAAATTAAAATATAAAAACATTGATTACAAAAGATAAAAAATGAACAAATACTCTAAGTAAAAAATTAGTGAAATTTTTCACTAAATAGGACTAAAACATAATGACTTTCCTAATGTAGGATTTAAATTTTTTTATTCCTTAAATAAGACTTAATAATGACCTAGTGAGAGGAGTAATGTCCAGTAATGTTAGATATTTAATTGAATAATAGCTACATGATAATGACCAAAAGTCCTACATTGGAAAATAAAATCATATGGTCCTATATTGGAAAAATCATTATGTTTTAGTATTATTTAGGTAAATTTCAAAAAATTACTCCTTGCGTGCTAAAACTTTCTTCCCAGTTTGACTTTTCCCCATTTTTAATTTTTGGCTTTGACTTCAAATTTTACCCTCCTTAAAAAAGATTTTTTGCAAATTTTTTTTGCAATCATTCAAAATATAGAGTTAGAAGATAACTGGTGTAAATACATGAGGGTATTAATGTCATTTTTTATCTTTTTTTCTAATGAAAAGGTAGTTTTAGGACGGAGAAAAAAGGGGAGTGGAAAGAAAGTTTTAGGAAGGAAGGAGTAAAAGCAAACAAATACGTACGGAGTAATCAAGAATGGGAGACAATAAAAGACTAGCATTTTTGACAGAAATAAGCATTTTTGTTTCACCATATGTGATACTCCCTCCGGTCCCCAATTTGATTACAAATTGCGGGTTACGGAGTAAAATTTCCTACTTTTTGAAATCATTTTATTTACAAATTGATATATCAATAAGCTATAAAAATTACATATTAAAAAACTACGTCAAAAGATCTACAAAACAAGATGTGACAAGAATATTTTATTTTATCAAATACTTGATAAAATAGAAATCATCCAATATAGGACCATTAAGAAATAGAAAATAAGGAGTACATATCTAGCACTCCCATCCTATTTACACCTTTATAGCACCTCAACCGTGTTTCTCATGATTAATATCCCCATTTTACCCTTTCAAGATTGGTTTCATCCGTCAACTGCGCAACTTGAGAGATTGAGCCATTTAGCGCACTCCCCCTCACCTGCGTAAATTCAGGGGGCAGTTAATCATTTGTTACAAACTTTCTCACTATTACGGTGCTGAACAATCAACAATGAACATCATTCCGCCACATCCGATTCCACAGATCAACAGGCATCGTCTTTGCCGGTTCAGCGCCAGACACACTCTAGGGTTCATGTTCTACAATCCAAGTCCAAATTCAACCGGAGCATTCAAATTAATAGCTGCATAGATTCGCCGGAAGCATTCGTCGCCCACTGCCTCAACCGATACACTCACATTTTGTTTCAGGTTCAGTATATATGTCATATCTGGCCTATTTTTCCCATCGCTGTCCAATACTGAAATTCTGATTCTTTTTTTAAAAGTGCAATGCTTATTGTGTAGCCAACTAACGGGATAGTGAAAAGATTTTTCTTTATCTACCAATGCTTGTGGTTTTTTGAAAAATGATTTGTTTCTGTTCCAGACCAGTACCATATACATTGTCCAATTCCAACTGACCCAACCTAATTAAGTTTTGTTGGAGAGAAAAATTTGATTTTTGCACTATAATAGCACGGATTGATATTACCCCGCAATGCCCCCTTCTAAATTATTGATTTTCAATTTTATTTAATTTTGCCTTCCTATAATGACATCTTGATCTATAAGGTTAATGGGATAGAATTCCTAATGTTAGCTGCACTTTATTTTGGCACCTAAAAAATCATCACTTTCAAAGTAATATGTTCTCCTTTGCACTTGCATTATTCTCACCGCAGCCGAATGAATATGTCAAGAATTACATGCTCAAGGACTCATTCACGTTGTCCTTTTTCTAAAAACAATTGCTTAATCACTTCACACGGCACTTTTCCGAACCTATCTGACCATTTCATTTTCTCTGTTCAAGGTGCTGCAATCATGGATTCAAACATTAAGGTATTGGTGCGTGTCGATGGAGCATGAGATACTCGTGGAAACTTCACTTCGAAGTACGACACTGTAATTCATGTCCCTAATGACTGCTCTCTAAACTCACTCATTGACACTGTTAAAGCAGACATGCATATGGATTGGTCTAAAAATGACATTCGTTTCTCATACATTGTTGCGATGTGTCCACCGCCTATTGTTATTGCGGATGATGCTGAACTACTTTTCTATCTGACATTGAACTACCTTCCATAAACATTGGAAAAAATAACACATCCTTTTAAATGTAGTAGGATGGGAACACAGTTATTAATAAGTGTCATTGTTTGAATGTTTAACAATCACAACTCTTTTGATGCACACCTCCTTAAACCTCCCTTGTAATAATTGTGGCAGTGTATTTCAGACATTGAATTTCTAGAAAAACATATTGTGGCAGTGTACAGAGTATATATTGCAGTGTATATTTACCAAACAAAAAAAGGTCACGGCTTAAAATGAATCCTGCTCATTTTATGGCAGTGTTGTAAGTGTTAGGGCCATCACACTTCCCATATACATGCTTAGAGGTTAGGATGGGGACACATAGGTGTCATTGTTTGAATGTTTAACAACCACAACACTTATGATACACAACTCCTTCAACCCCCCCCCCCCCCCCCTTGTTATGTTGTTGCAATGTTATACAATAATGTCTATTAATCCATCTTGCCCTGTCAATATTATACCGTTAAGATGTTGCAAGTATTTTGCACTGTAAGATATGCTCTTTAACGAACAGTAGCACACCTACTGTCCCTATAGTTGTATAAAAAGAAGTCTATTTTACCACACTGCCAACAACATGACACGCCAAACCAGTATACAGCACATGAGACATCAACCATGTCACTACATCATTCTATCCAGACCATGCCAAACGATGGCAGTGTGAAAACACCACAACCATGCAGTCAGTGATATGGCGGTACTCAAATAAACAACTAAAAATCTACACATATATACACTGCACAATCCCCTAGACAAAAAACAACCATACACTGCAAATATCCCCATTCATATATAAGCATCACAATGCGTCCAAAACACATTGCTATTATACCGGGGAAAAAAACCAAATTGAACCGTACTTATCCAACCCCAAAAACCCAACTCCATACTACCACTACACAAATCTACCAAAAACAAGAACTTCCCAAATTCAAAACCTCAGCTGTAGAAGCGCTAAACCAACCAACCAAATTAACAATGCAAGATCATCAGACAATCTCACCCTCTTATGAATCTGAGTTGTATACAATCATTACTTACCCCAAATGCATACTAGCCCTGAGCGAATTACACACTTGTACCCCCATCTCACACAACCATACCACGCTCCAACACTCACACTGCACACCCACCTCTAAACATATAAATGACACCCGTGCGAAAAACACAATCAGCATAACTCCAATATCACAAGTTCCATACATTCTCTTACAACCCCTCCCATATATATATTGCCCTTAAAAAATTAAACATGTATACTAGCCCGAACATACACGTCCCATACCCCCACCCCAAACTCAATGTGCGACCTATCACACACTACCCACCACAAATCAGGCAGTGCGTGATACGAGAGCTCTTGAACACAAGCCCTGGCAATGTAAAGCAAAACACGGCATTTCACCGGAGGGTGGCTCATATCAGCTGTTGTCCTTGAGCATACCAATCCCAGGCAAACTCAAAGTGCCAAGCACTATACACTCAAAAAATGCACACCAAACAAACCCAAATTTAAACATAAACCATCAATCAGAAAACAAGTCACCATTCACGCATCAAAACATTTCAAAACGTAAGTTACCATCCACACTCCACCACTAAACGATGTTTGACCAGAATAAACAAAAACCAAATGTCAGTGTCTGCCCCAAAATAATATCGGAAAGCAATAATCCTAGACACCAAATCCACCTTCTTATAGAACATGTCGTGCACAATCACACCATATGCCTACTTCTATCCGGCCTTCTCTTTCTGCTCCTTACTATAAACTATGAGCTTCGTAGTCATTTTAACCCGATACCTCTCCATGTCGCGTGAATGCACCTCAGTGATGTCCCCGTCCATCATCAGGTACTCCGCAAACTTTAGCATAAACATTCCACAATTACACCTGCATATTTAAACACAATTGTTAACCATTCTAATCATATCCCTAGTCTGAACAAATTAGAATCTACCATCACTCCACTATTCAACCTGTAAATTTCCCACTTACCCGTCATCTTGCTGCGGACAACCATCAATTGCCTCGATACAGAACTTTCGTTTGCCCATTGGTCCATCGGAGTGCTCGTCGTACACATGCAACATATCAAGGAGGACTTGAAGCAATTCTGTAATACATTGCATAAACGTATTTAATGCCCTGCACCCCTTTCCTTTCCTTCCTTTTGAATCATACACCCGTATAGTCCTTCCTTCCCCTTCCAAGACAATTAAGACCCAGTGGTCACCGGTATTAAGGGGCATATACACAAAATCACACACAGACCATGGCCTGGCATATTCGCGCGCCAATCCATTGACCTCACTAGTTAGGTTCAGATTATTGATGACTTCCTCCTTCGCCTGGCCAACATTAACCAGTTCTTGGTGGTTTTGCAACCCCTGTAAGAAGTAAGGACTCCTTGTCGTGTACATCTGCAGTTGATTGTAGTGTCTGCCTTTCACCTCCAGGAAATACATTGCTATCTCAACATGCTGTACAACAAACCATTAGGCACTAAAGTCATTATTCACAAAAGAGAAAAAAACAAATCAAAACATAAATTCTTATCTCCCACTTCCATTAAACATATACAAACCACACTGCCATTACCTCACACATAGTCAATCCCGCAAAGCCCATCCTCCCCCATCCTATTTGGAATCTTGCTACATCCCCTATGACACCCCACCAGCACTATCTATCCCATTAAGGCCATCACACTTCCCCATATACATGCTTACAAATCTATTTTTAAACAAAACTCCCCACTCCCACACTGATAGTATAATGTCAAAGCACAAACAAAAGTCAAATGATAGCCAAAAACCACATCAACATGCCAATTCCCAAACCCACTCACATGTCCCCACTTCCTAAGGCATTGCAACTCTTCAAAGATTCTGATGCATTATAAAAATAAACAACCATGTCTTGTTCTCCACAGTAAAGCCATCTAGGCATAATGGCAGTATGCATTGTTAACCCAAAAAACTAACATCCAACCTCACATTAAAAAAAGGAGAAGCACTCACATTAAAACCCGAATATCAAATAGTCAAATATCCATGTCCACCGTAATGAAAATAAGATAATGGAAATGCATACTGCCATGATGAAATTACACCAATACACACTTGCAATGCCATATTGAAACTACAAAACAAAACAATGCTTTTGCCTAAACTACAGACAGACGAATCACACACACTTCCACAACAAAATCCCATCATCCCAACTATCAACATGCACAGTGCACTACAAGAAGTGTGAGAAATCCAAGACAAATCCATACCATAAAATGCCCAACGAAAAAAACACCACAACTAAAATGACATTAAAACCAACATATAATTCAGGCCATATTACTACACATGTTATGAAAAGAACTGTAACCATGGTGCGGGAGTAAACCAAATGACACCGCATACACGCAACCAAACGTCAAAAAAAAACTTCACAAGAGGAAATTCAAGCCAAGTGCTACCACAATTCTGAAGACGAAACATGTCCATAAAGTCATAACAATTTGCAAATCAAATACAGTTTACCAGAACAGATCTATTTTAATAACAAATGCTAAATACCCAACCCAAAAAAATAAAAAAAATAGCTACTTCATCATCTACTACAATCTGAAACTTTGGGCATTACACAACACATACCATACTTCCAGCTCAAAATAACCCAAAATACAAAATATAAAAACATTGCAAATACTGACAAAACATCTGCATAATGTAAAAAGGTTTACACAGTGTCCACAACACACACACTTCCAAAGGTCTAACAATACAATTGCACATACACTCCTAATTACACGACCAGAGCTCTTTACTACCAAGCACTAAACCCCAAAACCCTAAAACCTTAAAAAATAGCAACAAACCTGTTCATCTACAAGAATCTGAAATTTGAGGAAATATATCACACATATCATACTTGCCCACAAAAAACCATTCAAATTACCAAAAAAAAAAAAGAAATGTCGAAATCACCCAACAAACAATCTTAACAAAGCCATGCATGATGCCCAAATTCGAACTTTTAACATATCACCCTGATTTATTCAACGAGAAAACTGTACCTGAATCTTCTCCATCCGTTTACTAAGAGGAATTTCATCAAGAGCGTCATCCTCTGTCAATTGTTGTTCTTGCCCGCACAACACTTCCGCAGTTGCCATTGCGATCCTTGCACTGTGTCTCCTCTGAGGAATAGGACTATCTGGTGTTGCAAACTCCGTAGGATTCATATTCACAGAATTTTAAATCTGGGAAGTGCGAAACAAACGTCTGATTTCCCGAGCTCAAAATCCGGGCGCGACTATTATTTCAAATCCAACGCGTGACCACCGCTCTTAGGAAACGGAATAAGCACTGCCACCTTAAAATGAAATCGTATCCTTATTTAAACTACAGGGACAAAACTGGAATTGCACATCACACTAAATGTTGCAAATTACTTCTCTCAATAGGAGTGCTAAATAAGTACTAAAACATGAACAGTAGTGCTATTTGAGTGCTTCTCCCCTAGGGTTTTGGGGCGAGCAAGGTTCACTCAAAATGTGCTTTAATATGTACGGAGTATGATATTATGCATATGACCCGCACAGGAAGCCCAAGTGGCAAGCACTTGGTGAAGTTTGGAGAATGACCAAGGATCGAAACCTGGCAGCGACCGTTGTGGAGGCGACCACATCTGAAAAATGGGGGGAGTCTCTGGTGCGTACTAGGATATGGTCTAGCTAAGTGTTGTGCTTGGGTCACCATGATTTACCTCCTCTCACAATCCCGTCGGGTCGGGGGTGAGGGGCGCCCGGGGTGAGCGATTTCACCTTTTTTTTGGAGAATGATATTATGCATATGATGCTTGTATATATTATTGCATGGTGGATGATATTGGTCTAATTAAATTTATTGTAAATTATAAACACGGCGTGTGTGTCGTGCCTCATTTCTATACGTAATTCTCTTCTTTACTTCATATTCTTTTCTTTTGAAATTATATGAATGAAGACCAAAGAGTAAAGAGCCGTTCTTGAAGAAGCTTCTTGAATAAGATATGATAGGCCGGAGATTGAGATCTAAAGAAGGTGTTATTGTTAGTTCTTTAAGGGACACAATCTTTTCACGTTTATTTATTATGCATATGTTTGTGATGCATTATTGACTGTATGCATGTATGTGGCTTTTGCTAGTGCATACCTGCGGTGTATGCTATAGGCAAGAGTGCAAGACTCCAATAAAATCCCTCAAAATTTTAAGTTTGTGCCACCCCGACGTCCCGTCACTTGTCAAGGCCAATTTAGACGAGTAACGGACACGTCCAATCGAGACCTCTGGTTTACCTTGGTTAGTTTTCGAAAAAATAAAATATAATCCAAACAGGAACGAAAAGCAGCGTGAACACGGCCTGTGGGAATGGGAGAGTTCCATGTTTTTCGTGTTTCCAAGCTTCAGATTATATTTTTTTAAAAAAAAAACTTAATTGGAACCTTGGCAATAGGGGTGGACACGGTACCGGTACGGTACCGTGACAGACAACGATACTCCTGGTACCCGCCACCGTCACCGCCGGCCGGGACGTTCCACCGGTTCCAGGAACTGGTACCGGAACCGCCCCTCCGGTACCGGTACCGGTTCCGGTGCCCATTTTTTGGTACTGGAACCGACGGTACCGGTTCCGGTTCTGGTACCATTATTAATTTTTTTATTTTTATTTTTTTATTTGATTCATTCCTTTAACATTTCCATTTTTAAATTTTTTTATTTCATCTTTTCCTTTAACAATTGCGAATTTACGATTTTACACTTTAAAAATTTAATTAAAAAAGCAAAAAAATAATAATTGGGGTGGCCGAAACCGGCCTATCCGGTACTGGAACAGCAGGAACCGGTACCCGCCAGTCCAGACTTTGAAGGGATGGCGGAAGTTTCTGGTGCAAAGTTAAAGTCTGTGCCTCTGACTCTGGAAAGCGAGCCTCTCTCCCGGCAATCGATCCAAATTTCCATGTCCTATGAAACATTCTTTTTCGTTTCGATCTTGATTTTCAATTGATTGATTGATTATTTTCTTGAGATCATCTGCCATTTGTTCTATGCGTTCCTATTGCGAACGTATCAAACAAACATCTTGTTTCTATTTTTGTAACCTCGTAATTTGTTTTATTGCTTAATTGCTTTTTTTGATTTGGCACAAAGCAATTAGTACTCCGTGTTGGTATCATTTTCCGTCCTCTTTTGGTGACCAGAAATTAGTACTCCGTGTTAATATTTTGATCTGGTTTCGTCCAAAAGAGAATAGGTTTAGATCTAGTCTTTGATCCGTGGTTTTGTTAAATTCAGTCTTTACGTCTAGACCTGAATTTTGATCTCCTTTTAATGGATATTTTAATTTGTTTAATTTAAAATATTTTTGCATTAAGTACTTTTTTACAACAATTCAAAAGAAAAATTGTTTCACATTAGTCTTTATGATTATATATCAAAGTAGTCCCTGTTGCAAATATGAAGATATTAATTGAGCAAAGTAATTACGAGATATACTTTTAGAACAATACTAGGTTCACAAACAGAATGATCACAAACTTCACAAATTTACCGCAACGCAATCAATGTAAAAATATTAACATGTGGCCCGGGCGGCCCAGTAGTTCAGTTTTGACTACGTATTTGGATATATTATTCCTTTATACATACAACCACGATTCGCGTGCGCGCGGAGAGGGTCGATTGATTTTCTCTTTGTATCTCTTCCGTCCCGTCCCTGTAGACAGACTGCTGTGTGTGGTGAAGGCATGGTGAAAGCTTCGGGTGGGAAGCGAAAGTGTCTGCCTCCTCCGACCCTGGAAAGCGGGCCTCAGTCCAGGTAATCGATCTGATTTTCCTTTTCCAATTGGAAAATTCTCTTTCGTTCGTTTCGACCTTGGATTTTGGATTGATTTATTCGTTTCGTAGATCATCTTCCATTTCTTCTTTTCTGCACAAAATTGATTTGTTTGATTCCTTACCCTAGATTTGTTCGATTTTGTGCGCAAAGCCTATGCCTTTTGCTTCAAAATTACATACATATAAATATAACTTTGTGTCCTCTTTTCCGTGACCAGAAATTTACCAGACGAAGTAGAAAAGGAGCTTCTGGAGGGGTTACTACATCCCCAGACCAAAGTTACTGATGAAGATAAAAAAATGTACATGTCCCTCCTACGTCCAGAGCATCCTGTGGAACCTCCTGCTCCTGTGTTGCAGAAGAAGCCTAAGCGTCAACGTATAGTTCAAATACGCACTGTTCCCGATTTCCTTCGTGATCCAGTTCTTGATCGCAGGCCAATGTCTGAACCGACATACCTCAAAAACAGAAGAGAGTAACGTCCCTGAACCATTGTTTCTAATCACTTTCCCAACTTCTCACACACTCACGCACGCACATGCACACACAAAATGTTTGCAAATCCTAATTTGTGATGTAGTGGGGTGAGGGGTGACATGCCTCTCTTGATCTATAATTAATGACTTTCCCCCTTTGTTTTGAAAACCTCAAATGTGAGTACCACCCTCAAACTCATCACTTCCCCCCAGCGTCTCAATCTCCACCCACTCACACACCCATCCATCCATAAAATGTTCTTAAACCTTAATTTGTGCCGTAGTTTGGTGGCATGCCTCAGTTTATGACTTTCACTATCTTATTTTATGACATGTCTATCATTTTGTGTGCACATTTGAAAACAACGTACGCACATAACACCCTCAAACCAGTAGTTGTTTCTCATCACTTTGCAGTTTGCACCCACCCACAAAATGCTCCCAATTCGTAATTCGTGATGTTGGGCGACATCTCTGCTTGTAGCCGTATAAGTTTATGGTTTTTTGTAGTTTGAATGAGAAATCTAAGGTGTAAACTGGTTGGTTCTTGATTAGTTCAATAGTGATTGCTTCATTGCTCTTGATGAATTTTTCCATTGAGCATTTATTCTACAAGTATTAATGATTTCCAAATCCTTATCACATACAATCACTTTGTAACCTTCTTTTTATTGGGTGTGTGAGTTTGTAATGCTTCTGTTGATGATGTCCAAATATGGAGTTGGATCTTTGTTTTGGTGACCAGGCAAAATGACCCAAATCCTTGGGAGAAGACAAGCGGGTTCACTCAAAAAGAACTACGACAAAGGAACCTGCACCTGCGATGGGCATTGGCTGCTCTTGCTCGCTACAACAGGAGACATGTACTAAGCATGATGATTTTTAAAACTTAGTCTATTTATATTGTGCTGTCTTCTTTTTTCGTCCTTTTTTTGTTGGCATCTGATGTCACCCACTCATCAGCAGGTATGATTTCTTGGCTCTTGCAGGGTACAAATTATAAGCTTGTGGAAGTCATCAACTGCAATGGGTTTCTTCTTCCTGTATACAAGATCTGGATTCATTGTGCTTTCAAAGCTGCAACTGAAACATCTAATGTTCCAGAGCTCTTTTTTGCTGAATTTTACCAATACGAGCTTCAGAAGCATCATTTCCAGAGTGTGACTCGTATTACCAGTCGTGAGAACTTTTAAACTTTTTTCGTAGTCTATACATCACCACATTACAGAGCATTGCTATGTTCATTTGCAGGCATCGTGAAAAGGTTTGATTTGTTTTTTTAGGCATCAAGACTACATGTGATGACTGCCGATATTGCGAAGGGAAGGGGATTCCTCATCCAGTCAACAAATTCACTGAAGGGGAGAAGTACTATGAGGGACCTATTTTACGCACAAGGCGGCTCACTTAATATGTTAGATTTGTCTCGTCCAATGTGTGGGTGAATCAATGGATGCTACTTTGTGTGTGTGTTTTTGTTGCTGTGGGTCTTCCTTGGTGAGAAGCTATTTATTACAAATACATTGACTTTGAATGTCCCTGTTAAGTGTTCCGATGGGGTTAACTAACATTGAACGGATTAGTATTTATGTTCTTGGAGTATTTCTAATTCTCAATTATCAGAACACTAGCAACTCTCAACTTTGAAGATGAGTTACGCAATACTTTAATTAAGAATTAAAAGCCTTCATTTTTCAAAGTACTAAAAAAGTCTTCACTTGTTTGCATATGCTTTTCAACAATTTTATGCTATATTGGGAACTACTCGCACAAAGTGTGAATAAAGCTTTTGTGTGTGTGTTACTCTAAAATGACACAGGTGTTATTGGTGTTATTTGATTACATTGGTTTGTTTGGAGTACTTACGGTGCATGTTTGTAAATGTGACGATTCTTATCTCCTCTAACCCTCCCCTAATTTTAAGTTTAATTTGGAAGGAATCTAGATCCAATTAGATCAAATGAGACCAAAACTTCAAAAAATCATTGAAAGGTTAGTTCAACAACTTATAATTATAGGCTAAAATGTAAAATGAATTTATAACCCACTCACTTGATAATACTTTGATAACAGTTGGGAGGTTTATGACTCTGTTATGATGCTAGTATTCTTTCATTGATAGTTCTTGATTAGCATCCCCTCCTTAATTACTTCTTCAGGAATATTTGCATGTTCACCTTAAAAGAAATTGTAGCTTATGCAGGTGTTGGTTTTTTTTCCTTTAGGATGGAGTTTATGATGTTTGGAATAGAATGAATTGATGGGGTATGTTTGTGGTTTTAGTTATATGAGGTAAAGTGTAAATGGCTAGTTGAGCACTTGAGTCACTCTTTGCAGGGCTTATATTGAGGGAGTATATTGGTGGGGCATGTTTATAACCTACACTTTTAATTTGATAATATTTTTATATAGTGTGAACCATTTCCATTCTCCCCCTTTATTTAGAAGCATTTTTAGAAGCATTCTCCCCCTTTTTTTTATATACCCCTTTATTTTTATGGTAGAGAACTAGGGTCCCTCTCATTAAGTGAAAAAATGGACATGGCTTTGTTGTAGTATAGGGATGGATTTTGTGGAGAGAGAAAAAGTGGAGTCCATTACCTTTAAATTTGAAGGACACAATTCCCTTGTGAAGTTTCTTTTACTTTGCCAGAGGTTGGCCCCAACTTAATTATTAAGTTTCTGCACTGTTTTGTTTTACTCCAATGTTGGGTTTTAAATCAAGAACTGTTTGGATGTTTTAAATTATTTTGAAATTAGTGTGTGTTTGGATACCGGAATGGTAACAACTCTTTTGCTAACCCGTGAATTCGGGTTATGCAGGTTAGGGTGTTACACTTATACTCGTATGTAGAGTGGATCATTGAGTGCAAACATGTCACCTAATTGAGAATGTCGCTACGTTGCTCTATGACTCCCATCTGCTTGCTCTATTCTAGGTCGATGCTCTTGTTACGGCTAACTATCTTATCAACTATTTTTCAACAAAAAATCTGGAAAATAAATCACCCGTTAAAGCTTTATATGGTCACCTCCCTTATTATGTCCACCTACATCCCTTTGGTTACCTCGTGAATCCCTGCCTTCAACCTCACACTTATCACAAACATTAACCCCGGTCCACCCCTTATGTCTTTCTTGAATATCATCCCACCATGAAAGGTTACAAATGCTACGACCTAGTTTCACAAAGAACATATGTGTCCCATCACGTTCGTTTTGTTAAAGATCACTTTCTTACTCGACACTTCTTTATAATCTAACCTCCTCCAACTCTCTAGCCATTATTCCTCTCTATTCTAATCATTCATGCTCACATGCTCAGGTACCACCCTCTCTACACGTTGTCTCCATTGAATCTACCTCCTAGACAGTCAAGTAGCTTCCTCATCATCCCACTTGCGGTCGATCTTCTGCACCACTCTCTTTGAATCCTTACAAGTGGTCAATCCACTCAAGCGTTCCCTCCACCACAGTCGATTATCTTTATTCCCTACTGCTGAACCCTTCCAAGCAGTCCAACCTATGAGTCGTCACTCTCCCACAATCGACCGTCACGACACCCAAACTCCAACACCACCCACAAATACTCATCATATGCAAACCTGAGCCAAATCTGACATCGTCAAACTACAATTCTATACTTCCATCACTCTTGAATCTACCCATCCTACTATTGAACCTACCACATGTAACCAAGTTTTTGGTAATAGTTTTTGGTATTGAGGAGTTTACATCACTAAATGAACAACGTACTTGGAAGAGGATCAGTTTCCAATTGGCTATAAGTGAGTGTATTGTATAAATCTCTCCCTCGAACTCTGGATTATCACACACTTAATGGTCAGTCGAAAATAAAACATCCACCGGTGGTTATCTTTCACATCCCTTTAATTATGATAGGAGTTATAATGAAGAATTTGTATGGATAAGCTTATCCATGGTGCTTCACTACTTCTCGTTTCAAAATCAATAGCCACTCATCGTCACATCAGCATTGACAATACTCACCATCTTACTCAGTTCATACCCGTAGTGCCTCAATTCTACTACAATGACTAAATTTTAATTTTTATTTAATATTTACATATTTCTATTCAGTTTAAATTCAATCTAGTTTTATATAAAGAAATTAAACAATTTTTTAAACATCTCTTAAATTATATACTATTAAAATCTGTAAAAATATTGAAGCTTTCATACATACTCCCTCCGTCCCACTGTCTTTGTCCACTTACCTTTTGGCACACCATCCAATGCACTTCTTTAATTTATTTTATCTTGTAATTTGTATATTAAAAAATTATAAAAATTATATATTAATAATCTATATGTTAAGACGAATCAAACAAGATCACAAATGACTATTTTTAAGCTTACACATTGAGAGAATTTGATGAGTCAAATTGCTTAGATGAACAATTCCAAAAGTCAAAACTGGACAAAGACAATGGGACGGAGGTAGTATTTCATAATTACATAGAAGAAAAATTCACATAGAAGAGAGCAACTCAGCGAACAAAACTGAAAAAAGGAGAAAGCAACTAAACAAGAAAAACTAAACAAAAAATTGAAAAAAATGAGGAAACTAAACAGTGTTAATTTCTTCTTTTTTTTTATTCAAAAAAAAGAAGAAATTAACACTATGTTTGGTTCAAGAAATTTGAAAGGCAAAAGAAAAGAAAATGAGGAAGAAAATATTTTTCTTGTTTGGTTAGAGAGGAAAAGAAAAAAAACATGGAAGGAAAAGAAAGAGAGAAAGCAAAATATAGTAAGAAGAAGAAAACCCAAATTCCTCCTATTTTGGTGACAAGAATGGGGGAAATTATTTTCTTTTTCTTTTCCTACCAAATTTTTTGAACCAAACATAGTGTAAATTAGGTGATTGTGAAGTAGACATGGCTTTGCCACGAGGGATCAACTTTTTTAATGATTAAAAATTGAACCATGAATCTTAGGTTTACTGTGCATTTACAAATGAGATTGGTAAGCATATACTTCTTGTTGAAATGAACATTATTCTCTCTTATTCTCTAAAAGATTGTTTTGATTTTTTTTTATCAAACTGTAAGATTCTTTGACTATTAATCTTATAAGGTTAAAAATAATTAAATATTATTTAAAGACCAAAGTTGATATTTTAAAATTATATTTTAAGATAAATTTAATTTTTCTAAATTTACATGATAATTAAATATATTTTTTCTATTATTCACAAATAATTTGATTAAAATTAAAGTTTGGCCATCTTTTTTTAATGTACTTTCTGGGGTGAGATTATATTATTGTTTGTACCGTGTTTGGAGTGTGTTGTAACTTGGTAAATGAGACGAAATATGTGGATAAGCTGATGAAAAAATCCAAGCAATTCGAAGTAGAATAGCAATCTGCAATTCGTGAATCATATAGAAAGCATAGAATTGAAAAAAATGGAGGTGGCTATCTCTTTGAACCCCCTATCGAGACCACCGCCTCGAAGAATTCCGGTGGACGGCGCCACTTATTCGTCACTCATATGCTCCGGAAAGACCGCCGCCGCCGCCGCCCGGAAAAGGCAACGCGGTGGATGTTTATTGGTGATTGAAGCTAAGGGAAAGAAAGGGATGGCACCCCGTCCTTATCAGCGCATGAGTCCTCCTCCCCCTCTTCCCCAGCTTGAGGATGATGGCAACCCCAAATTCGTCATTTTCATTCGCATGGCCAGTGTTAGAAACCCCCTCTCTCTGTCTCTCTCTCTTGTTGGATGCCATATGTATATAATGAACACATTTTATTGATTTTCTGCATTTTTTTTGATGATTTGAATGATGAAATTATGAATCATTTTATATCTGTAATAATGGATTGGGTCTGTTGCCACTGGCTTTTTGGCACGGGCTCAGAAAAATGTCTCCCTCTTATCAAATTCTACCCACCTCTTTTCACTTTTCAACAGTTTTTAAACTCCGTGAAAGTAAAATCAAGAAGTTTTTTACAAGACGGGGGGAGTATTTGTAGTAAAATTGGTGACATTAAGAGCTTGCTCACTCAACTCTTTTGTGAGTTCTGATGCACTTCTTTCAAATGTATTCATCAGATTTATCTTTGGTTCCCACTCAATATTGTTACTGGTGGTACAAGTGCGAAACTTATGGTTGCTGCAAAGGAAAACTTTATTGGGAAGTACATTTACAAGGATGCTCTAGCTAGGAATCTTGCAGCTGTTGTTTACCGGGTAAATAATTACCAAGGTCTAATGTTTTTTTAATGATGTTTTGATTTGATTTCCATTTAAATGTGCCAATCTGGTTTGTTGGAAATCTTTTCAAAAAGAGGCTTTCTACTCCTTTGTTGAATTCAAAATGCAGGGTTTGCTTGATTTGGTTTGGCTAATATGATTCGGAACTGTTCTACTCTAGCACATACCAATTATGTTAGGCTCATAGAGATGAAACAATAGCGATGAAACTTGGAAGTGTGTTAAAGTGTTTTTTGGGGTATTAATGAAGTTTTGATGATAAGATATGAATGGCTAAAATGATTTGAAATCTAAGCAACATAGCATGAACTTGTTTCGTCAGAGCAAACTTTGGCTGAAACGCTTGGATTGGTTCATTTGGTTGAAGTGGCCGAAACTGTAATTGAAATGAGAAAATTATGTAATTAACTTAGGTATTGTTTGGGAAGTAGCATTTTATTTTAATTCTTGCATTCCAATCCCAAAATGTGAATTCTTAAATTTCAAATGACAAGGGGAGAAAAGTGATTTTGCAATTAAGCTTTGAGATGAATTAAAAAAAATTGCTTCAAATCCAAATCTAAATTTTTAGGATTCCCAAACCTAAAATTTGAACAACAACAACAACAACCCAGTTGGATCCCACTACAGTAGGGTCTGGGGAGGGTGTGTGTACGCAGACCTTGCCCCTACTTGGAAGCAGGGAGGCTGTTTCCAAGAGACCCCCGGCTCAACCTGCACAAAAAATATGATAGGGTATACAGTATAGCATGGATAAAACACCAAGTACAATGAAAAGAAAGTTCTACAAGTATTAATAGAAGATTCCAATCAAACACAACACACTACAAAAAACCTCTATAGCACCGAGTTCCTAACCAGCTACTCTAATCCTAGTTCTCCAAAGGTTCCTATCTAAAGCCATATCCTCAGTCAGGGTGAGAAGTCCTAAATCCTGTTTAATCACTTCCTCCCAATTCTTCTTAGGTCTACCCCTTCCCCTACTTCCCCCGAAAACCGTAATCCGCTCGCATCTCCGTACAGGGGCGTCAGCATCCCGCCGTCTCACATGACCAAACCATCTCAACCTCGCTTCCCGCAATTTATCTTCCACCGGCGCCATGCCTACTTGACGTCGGATAACTTCGTTCGAAATCCTATCCAACCTTGTCTTCCCACACATCCATCGTAACATCCGCATCTCCGCCGCATGCAGACGACGCACATGAGTCTTCTTAACCGCCCAACACTCTGCCCCATATAACATAGCAGGTCTGACTACAGATCGGTAGAACTTGCCTTTCATCCTGGGCGAAATCTTCGGGTCACACAATACCCCTGAAGCCAACCGCCATTTGGCCCAAGCCACTCCAACACGATGTCCAACATCCCCGTCTAACTCCCCATCAGCCTGGATTACCGAGCCAAGATATCGAAACATGTCTACCTTAGGTACTAGGTGAGAGTCAATCCTAACTTCCACCTCTGATTCTGTTTCTCTGCCGCTGAAACGACACTCCATGTATTCAGTCTTGTTCAACCCTTTAGTCTCAAGGGCAAGGCGCCATTGTTCCAACTTATCGTTTAGTCCCTCACGTGTATCGTCGATAAGCAGAATATCATCCGCGAAAAGCATGCACCATGGGACCCCTTCTTGCACACCTTGAGTTAGGACGTCCATCACCAAGGCGAACAAAAAAGGGCTAAGGGCAGACCCCTGATGCAACCCCATCCCTACCGAGAATGACTCAGAGTCGCCCCCGAAGGTCCTTACCCTAGTCGTACATATCCTTGATCGCGCGAGTATACGCGATGGGAACTCCTCTCGTCTCAAGGCACCTCCATAAGACCTCCCTTGGCACCCTATCGTACGCCTTCTCGAGATCAATTAACACCATATGAAGGTCCTTCTTCCTAGCCCTATACTCTTCCATTAACCTCCTCACGAGGTGAATGGCCTCTGTAGTTGATCTGCCAGGCATGAAACCAAACTGGTTCTCAGAGATGCATACCCCTTTCCGCACCCTATACTCAATGACTCGCTCCCAAACCTTCATGGTGTGGCTAAGCAGTTTGATGCCTCTGTAATTCTCGCAGCTCTGGATGTCACCTTTGCCTTTAAACAGGGGGACCAAGAGACTCTCCCTCCACTCATCTGGCATCCTTGCTGTCCGGAAGATAACATTGAAGAGTTTGGTTAACCAAACCCACGCACCACGACCCGCATGCTTCCAGAACTCCACCGGAATCTCATCTGGTCCCAAAGCTCTCCCACTACGCATCCCGCGGAGAGCCCGAACCACCTCTTCCAGGCAAATGCGCCGGCAATAAACACGAGACGCCCCAGATTGCCCCAGCTCATCAAGAACTAGCCTCTGCTCTCCTCCCGCATTTAAGAGTTCACAAAAGTACTCCCCCCAGCGCTTAGCCACCTTGGCAGTCTCAACTAACACTCTACCATCACTGCCCTTCACGCAACGCACGTGGTCCAGATCTTGGGCCTTCCTCTCACGCACTTTAGCAAGCCGGAACAGTGTATTAACACCGCCTTTCTCCTCAATATCCTTGTAGAGGCGTTCAAAAGCGGCATTCTTTGCCCTTGTAACCTCTAACTTAGCTTCTTTACGTGCCTTCTTGTACTCCACTCGTAACGCCGCTCTTTCTTCCTCAACATTACAGCCCATGTACCTCAAATATGCCACCTTCTTACCTTCCACCTTACTCTGGACTGAATCGCTCCACCACCAATCACCCTGCCGCCTACTCCCTCCAGAGCTCACACCAAGCACTTCCCTGGCAGCTTCCCTGATGCAGTTAGCAGTCTGCGTCCACATATCAGCAGCCTCTCCGGCCGATTCCCACTCCCCTTTCTCCTGCACTCGCCCCTTTCTCTTGCACATACCATTATTGAATCGAATTATGCACACATAAATATTTAAAATAAAGTCTAAAAAACAATACTTGTATATGAAAATGATAGAGATAGACAAGGTTAATCTTATTTTTACATAAGAACAAGCATTCATAGTGTAACTAATCACTACTGCAGGACTTATTATTACTTTTACTTTGTACTCCGTGGTATAACTAAAAACATGGTTGTGTTTCGTTTGGAAAAAACTTCTGAAATGATATTGCTTTGCATAGTCTTTGCTTGCACGTGTATGGCGGGCTTAATGTGTTTCTGTTATTGGGGCAGGATGAAAAGGAGCTACAAAAAATGGCAATGAAACGACATCGTGTCTTGCGTTCTGCTACAGAGTTTAGATATGGATACAAACTTGTTGTATGCTTCTAGTCTCTACTTTCTTTGGGTCTGTTTGAATATAGGGCTTTTAAGGGTTTAGTGTGTGTGAAATGTCATATGATCACATATCATGTTAATCTTTCAACTTTTATAAAATCTCAAATATATATCCCCTCCGTCTTTAAATCAATTTCACACTTTCCTTTTTTAGATGTCTACAAATCAAGTTTACACTTCTCCACTTATGTATTAGAAAACACATGTTGACAACTTTAATTCTCTTTTCCAAATAATCTTCAACCACACATTTTTCATTTTTTAGCAGTTTTCAACACTTTTCTTTAACTTCAAGAAGTCAAACCTTAAGATTGGTTTAAAGACAGATGGAATATATATCAAGATATAGATCATAGGCTAAGCTCTCCAAACCCTTCACCTCCAATCCCCTACAAAAGTATCCACCCAAACATAGGCTACGAGCACAATATTTGTATTAACAAGACTATCTCGTTATTATTATGATTATTATTATTATTACTATAATTACTATTTTTACAATTATTATTATTATGTGTCAAAATATGCAGGAGAAAAATAATTTGAGGGCTGCACTCTCTACCTCAGATATCATCGAGGTAAAAACTGATGCAGCCTTAGTAGTTGGTATGCCTTTTATTCTACTTATTCATACTTCTGATAGCATTTGTAACTCTTTGAAATTGCAGCTTCCACAAAAGCATGAGCTTAAAACCGTTCTTGATAAAGTGAAGGACTTCTTCGGAGACGCCAAGGAATCATTTGGGAAACTGACAGCTCTTAATTTGTCTTCAGATTCAACCGATGAAGATTCCGATGAGAATTCAAATGAAAAAACTATGTGAGCCATATGGTACACACACACACACACAAAGAAAAGCCAACAAGGGTAAAATAATCATTTCACCATTACCATTTTACCTTTACATATACTTTTCCCCCTTACTTATTCCATACAACATGGGTAAAATAGTCATTTCACCCTTTAAGTGTCATCCGGCCATCTGGGTGGTCAACGTGATAAAAAAATTTAGCATAATTCCAACATCTGAGGACTGTGAACTCAGTGTGAAATTATTTGCTTTGTTGTCTTTTTACAGTTTACTTAACATTATGTGTGTGCTTGTACACTTATCAGGTTGAAAGGGTAAAAAAAAGGCGGCGTATGGGGGGGAAATGAGGTTCATTTGAATTCAGATGTGGACAGAAGTATAAGAACACAAGAGGAAGGGGAAAAGTTTTGGCCTTTTCATTGTGTTGATACCCTACAAGAGGATTGTTTCTTGTACTCTAGGGGCAAACTGTATTGCACACTCCGATGTACCTACTTTCGTGTACATACAATGAACCTTATGTAACTCGTAAATGTGCATACGCTCAATGTGAGCTTTTCGGCAATTTCATTGTTAAGATTTCGTTTTTTCTCTTTTACGCGTCATCACAAGTGTTATTAGCAAGACAATAAAAGTATTTTTTAACAAAACGAGCATTTTGCGATTATTAGATGTATATATATTAATTTCATAATTTACATGCTTATAAGTATATGCAAAAAATAAATGTGTGGAATGAGTATCTTATGATTTATAAATGTGAATTCCACGGGAAGAAGATGTACAACTTTTACTACAAATTTTAAAGCCATCTTTCTGGAAGCAATTGCCAATACATGGATGTAAATTGTGTATGGCAAACATATAATATGAAAATCCTAATTTCCCAATCATTTGAGTCCAGTCATTTTTTTTAAAATATTTCTCAGATTCAACGAACACATTGTTTTTTCCCCGTAAAGGACACGCATGGAAGGGGGCATGTTTGAATCCATTTAGGGCGTTGACTCACTGTTGCTGAAAAAGTACATATGAATAGATATTACATCGTGATAGAGTTAATAATGTTCAAAGAAGAAACACTATGTGCAGTGATAGGGAAATGAATTTTGAAAAGTGTCTCAAATTTACTTTATTTTTCTACTTCATAATTATTCTATGAGTCCCAAAAAAAAGCTCGGAGCTTAACTTGACATAAAATTTAAAGGAAATGAAAATACATGGTTAAAGGTGATCTAGAGAAGAGAAAATGATAAGAAGCTCAAATTTTTCCAAATGAGAAAGAAATGCTTTTTCTGAAACATCTCAAAAATAAAACAAAGTCCTTTTTTAGGATGAGAGAAATAGTAATAGAATACTCCCTATTCTTTTCTCACAACTGCAAAAAATGGCACATAATTTTCATCTTAATTTATGAGCTTGGTCAAATTTAATTCTGGTTATGAAAGTCGGGGGAGGGGGGGGGGGGGGGGCTCGAGGAGAGAGAGTTATATACTCGTATCTTAAAAAACACCATATAAAACAGGAAATATATACTCCGTGTTAAAAAATGCATCACTAAAGCCGCATAGTATAAATAAACTGTGTATAATTAGTCAAGTAACTGTACAGCACAGACCATCTAAATGTGCAAAATTTTCACCAAAAAAAACGTCTTATTTTGATTAAAACCTACTCTGTATATGTATAATACATCAAATGTTCCAGTGCAACAAAGTATATATTGAGAGTGTCCAAGCTGCATTGATAAATGCACAGACAATCTTTCAGCCTTCTCAAGCTTGTCATCAAATTACATATGTCTGTTCGATCCACAAAGCCGCAACTCCCGCAAGCTGCAGTTTGCCACATGAACATTCCTCATCACATTGCTATGATTTCAAAATTTTCTTATCAATCAATCAATAAGAGAATTCATGGCCCCTGATTGATATATACTTTTTGACCCATATAGAAATGTCCTCTAAACAAGCCTGAGCTTGTGGGGTCTTTAGCAGCACCTCAAGGGTGGCAAACTCATGGACTGCGTCCTTATAATCAAGAAGAGGAGCATCTACGTAAAGCTTCCTAAGCTCCTCTGAGTACGCGATTGCCCTATCCCGCATCCAATCATGTTCGGCGACCACTGTGAGTGTTGGGGGCATATGCTTTAGGGCCATCTCCCCACCTTTTACAGGGATGAGAGGATTGGCTGATGGATGATCCAGACTGAATTCATCTTCTGGTAAGAAAAGCTTCCATGCAAGCAGGGACATGGTTTTGTCGTATAGGTAGGAGTTGGCCAATTTGATCTCGGAACGTGTTGGGGTGGTACCTATGAAGAAAGGGTACAAAAGGACTTGAGCCACTATCTTCACCGGATCCAAATGTTTCCCAGATGAAATAGCATATCTTGTGACATAGTTCACAATGTTAGCACCACAGCTGACTCCAAGGACAACACACCTACAAAACAAAAGAACGGCGTTAGAGGGCAGATTAATGATGATACCACTGAAACCCGAGGATTTTGAATTTTGTTTAGTACTAGCGAAAGAAATAGGGAGCATACAATAACAACATTATCCCAGTGCCTCGAAGGCTCCCGCCCATTGCGGGGGGGGATATATGCAGCCAGACCCCTATGTTTAACACAAGTTGTTTCCAAATGACCCATGATGAGCATAGAAAGGGCAAAAATAGCTTTAAGTTAAGAAAAGTCAAAGAAAAAAGATGCCAAAATAAGCGGCACATGTGCTTTTTTCTCTTAGCTATTTCTCCCCCAACCAAGCAACAAACTTTCACCTTTTCTCTCATCTATCTTTCTTTATTCTCAATTTCCCTCATAATAAACAAGGCATTATCGAGTCCAAAACCAAAGGGAGCAAGTAGCCTAACGATTCTACAGATAGGTACAACAACCTTCTATGGTGACCAGTATCTCAAGTTGTTACGAGCAAAAACTCAAAAGGATCAAATTTAATTTGAAAACCAAGATTAAGTAACCTCGGGTTACATTTAAAGCAAGAAATTCAGACTTCAGAGTAACTCATAACATGCTTGCAAGTTCTTAACAATACACAAATCGTGATAGCACTCAAAGAAATTATCTTCACCAAAACAAGTTCAAATGACTTGACAGCATTTCATTATTATTTTAAAATTAATTAGTGAAAGGCTTCACATTGAACATGGACCTTAATCTTTTACACAATTCTAACTTTAAATAATACCAAAATGCAATGGGCCAATGAGCTCAATAAACAAAAAATGATTTAATAAGATCAAGCAATTCAGCTAAAGGAAAAAATGGAGTATGTATGCAGAAGCTATACATAAAAATTGAATAACATGAATGAATACCTGGAATGGTCAGCATGAGCAGCTAACCAAGGCTCAACCATTGAAGAGCCGAACCCATCAACTATTTGCCTTCTCCTCCCATCTTCGCCCCCCACCGGCCTCCCATTCACAAACGACCTGCTACACTCAGCCAGATTCGCCTGTTTCGCGAGCCAATTCAACACCTTCAACCCATCATCAAACGCAGCCGGATAGCGGCTCTCAGGTGCCAGCCTGTAACCGACTGCCACAACAATGGAATCACACGATTTGGCTATCCTTCTACAAAACAAATCATTGGCTACGGTGTCACAACCCCCACCCACCCACCCGCCACCATGAAACTGCAATATCACCGGCAATTTCCTGCAGTTCCTCCCATTCTTATCCGGCAAATACCCTCCATACCCTCCACTTTCAGACAAAGCTGGACTCTTCTCGTCCCTGGAGCTCACTTTCGCGGACGAAACCCTAGCTTTGATCTTAGGGATAGCGGCAGGCAACGCGACAGCGGAATCGGGGAGAAAAATCCTGAGAGAGAGAGAAGTCGAGGGGTCAATGTGGAGATCCTTGGTGGCGACGCCGTCCTCGCCGAAGCTAGGGTTGACGGCGGCGATGGCCTCGTCAGGGCGCGAAACGACGCCGTATACACGATCGGAATCGTTGCAGATCGGATACTCGATCAAGGTCTGCAATCGTCGTTTGAGGAGGAATTTGAACAAAACGCTGTACAATTTCACAGCCACGCTCGGCATCTCCGACGCGCATTACATTAGGAATCGCACACGTACATATAGATCCATCAATATATACAGATTAACATTGAAAATTAGGGTTTTTGAGTTTGAATCGGAAGAGAGATGGATTCAAATCTGTGGAATTTTCCGAGAAGGAGTTCGAATCTTCGGGTTGTGTTTGAATCTTTGTTTTCTTTATTACTCCACATTTCAATGGTCGTGACGGGGGGGACGATGGCGCGGTCTACGGCGACACGTCAGCGGCGTTGAAGGTGGACTAGAACGGCACAGTCATCTTCCAAAAAAAAGTCTCCTTAGATTTTCAAGATTTTAATACCCGAAAATTATTCTAGCGACTTAGTAATATACCCCGTACCAAAAAGATTTATACCTTTTAAAAAAATTACGTTCCACAATTTTTTATCCATTTCTATTAAAAAACCACTTTTACCCCCCACTTTTTCAAACCTTACCTATCACATTAGTCACATCATAGCTTTTTCCTAATAATCTACACATCACATCTTACTTTTACCCAAAACATCAAGAGTATTTTTAGAAATTCAACACAAAATTATCATTCCCTTAATTTTGACTTTAGTCAAAATGTGTAAATCTTTTTGGGGCGGAGATAGTATTATATGAAATATACTCGGCTACCATGTATTTTTTGGTAAGAGTTTTTAAATTTCATATTATTCGAAATGCACTTTATCCGTAATATATTTTGGAGTTCTTACAATTTAAATTATTATACTTTGAGGTTATATTATGTCCATTTAGGCGTGATTAAAAGTTTTTTTACCTTGAGAAATAGAAGAATTTTATTTAAGTTTAATAAAATTATGATTATGAGAGTAGAATTTAATACTTGTCAAAGTACTAAAACTTTTAATTATTACGGTCAATATAATTATAAAAATACATCAAATGACTAAAATAGAGAAAAAAAGAAAATGAAGTATAACCACATGAATAGTAAACAATCAATTTAATTTGAGACGCACTGAATAATATACAATGTCATTATGTAACAATGCACACTCTAATTTTGGAAATAAAAATATGAAACTTTTATTTTGGAGTTATAGTTATTTTTTTATTCCTATTTGGGGAAATATTTTCTAAAATCAATACGAGGGAGGTGATCATATTATAGCGGGGGAGATGAATAATATTTGTTTAGTGAATCCAATTTAATGCGGGATAGAGGAATCATAGAGTTAATTATTGCAGAGAAAAATAATCCTAGGAGCGGTAATATTTATTATTACTATTACACCCTTACTATTATTATTACTATTACTATTGTTATTATTATTATTATTATTGAGTTTTAATTAATGTGAGAAAAAAGAATTATATAATAGTGGGAACATGAATCAATATTTTGCGAAATCTCAACTAATGTGTGTGTGTGGGCGGGGGGGGGGGGGGGGGGGAGGAAGATTCATATGTTTTCACGAGCAATGGTTATTGTATAACAACTAAGTTTATGAATGAGATCAAATGTTTGATAATCTTAAATTACAAAATAGTTTTGAATAATGTTCTGTCGATTACGTTTTTTAAGAACATTTATTCAACATTTGAATTGTTAAGTAATACTCCCCCGTCCCTAATTAGATTACAATATTCCCTCTTATTTTTGTCCCAAAAAGAATTACAAAGTGTTTACTTTTACACCAAATGGACTCTTTTACCCTTCCTCCCCTCTATCATTTCAATGTCAAAATCCCACCCACCCACTCATTCTTGTACTATTTGGGGATAATTTGAGAAAAAAATACTGATTTGACTCTTTCTTAATTTTGTCTAAAAGAGAATATTGTAATCTAAAAGAGGACGGAGAGAGTATAAGGTTAATCATTAAAGAACTTTGAAAAATTATCTTTGACACAATTGTAGTATCAGGGAACAAAGTCCGAGGGAAGGTTTACGCCCAAAATGAATTATGTATCATTTCAAACATGATTTACCTTTGAAGTTTCAAAAAGACAATTTCTAATAATGTATCTTTTGCTATGAATATAAACAAAAATTAAAGTTATACATGATCATCCATATAAATATATTGTTCTAAGTCAGTATTCATTTACGGTTAACTTTTTATTGTTGTTTTATGAATGAGAATAAATGTAAGATTAAAAATATTAGGCTTGGATGTCTTTGGTAGTTTTTATAGCATCAAAAATTTATTTTATATTTCAATGCTTTTCAAAATGTTTTAAAAATTATATTGACTGCTTTCAACAAATTTAAAAAAAAGTAGTGAACAAATGGGCAACAAACAACACCACAATCCCCTTTTGAATAGCAAACCCGATATTACTAAAAATAGAGTTCGAGATAATACTATGCACAACCCGCTGGACTCTGTTAAGAAATTCCACAACCGCTAGGGCCAGGGAACCAAACGTATCAAAAACAAATGAGATAAAGACATGTTGATTTGTTAAGCAAGTTTTCTCGTGTTTAGCAACACACTTTGCCTATTCTGCCTTCAAAATTGTCTGACCAACAACAAATCCATTTTCTCTGAGCCTAATAAGAGGAGACATCTATAAGGTCCACCCACTCAAACACACAAAAATTGGCTAGCCGTAGAGTAAATCTCTCTTCAAGTAGATTTGTTAGAAAAATCACATACTGGAGCCATCTTCTTAGCCAAAATCTCTATCCGCTTTAGAACATCACTGACAAAACCATGTACCCAGGTAACTTCTTGCAATGGACTGCATGCTCACCGGCCAAAAGTATGTAAACAAACCTTGGGGCAGACTGGGCAAGACTATCCGACTAGAAACAAATGAATCAATAATCAGTACTTAATTACGAATTCTTAAATGTATATAGTAGAAATTTTAGTAGCAAATATTATACTCAGTATGAGGGTCATTTTCCCTTTCTTTTATGATAGATTGCTAGAACATAAGAGGGCTGAACAACCCTTGTAAACAAAATGAAGATAAGAACTTCATTAACAAGTATAATGTCTTCATCTTTGGGATCTTGGAGACTAAAGTCAGAGATGGTAAGTTTATGCAAAATTGAGGACAGATTATTTAGAGACTGAGGCTCAATTATAAATAATAATGACCACCCTCTAGGAAGAAATTTGGCTGGTTTGGAATCAGAATAATGTTATCATCAATGTTCTTGATGTTACTGACCAATCCATCCATACACTGCCAAGGGAGGATTGTTGCTGATAACAGAGACTTCTATCTCACTTTTATCTATGCCCAGAATGAATAATAAAAGAAGAGAGCCATGGGAGACTCTTCAAAGAATTTCAGTTGATAAAGCTTGGTGTGTTGTGGGAGGTTTTAACTTGGTATACACTCAAGAAACTTAAATACCCTTTGAAAAAGATGAGTATAGGGGTAAACTTCAGCATCTAGATATGCAAATTGCTGAAGTCATCATAATGTACAAGAAAAGCTAAAAATTGGTGTATCATTTGTGAAGATCTTTTATAGCCAATGGAAGAAATTGATCTAGGAGAAATTAGAGGTTTTCATTATTATGCGGTTTGATAATTGCCTTCCAAAAGGGAATGGCGGTTTGGGTTTTAAGAATCTTATCATGTGGAATAAATCTTGCATTATGAAATTAATTTGGGATATAGCCATGAAAAAGGACATTCTTTGGATAAAATGGATCCATATCAGATATATTAAGGGAGAGATGTTTGGGATTGCCTGGACAAAAAAAGATGTTTGCTTTTATTGGAAAAAACTACCAAAACATGTGGTTTGATCACAAAGTCATTCAGTAAGGGAAGATAGCATGCCACCAGTGGCGGTAGGAATAAATACCTCCCAGCCAGGCCCTTTCAGAAAAATGGCATTTGAACATGCCTGAGAAGGGCAAGTAAGTAGCTGCAGTCCATCACTCTTTCCAGGTCTTCATCACCTGAATCGGTCTGTACCAACTTATATTCTGCACTTTCTTCCTCCCGGAGAAGAGCCAACAGGTCCTCTTGCTGCAAAATGATGGCATAAATTACCCTTAGAATATAGGCACAAGAAATCTACAACCCCAACAGCGCAATGGCCAACTTCAGACCAGTGATACAAACCTGCAAGACATCATTAGCATTTGTGTTGCTTCGCTCCTGCTGGAATTGGCCTTTCTCGATCACCAATTGCTCAAGCTTTGACATACTAAAGGCTCTTTTCAGAATCCGGCCCTAATAAAGCACACACAAATTTGCAAAATTTAACTCCACCATGTGCAGAGAACAATACAACATATACTTCGTGAAAAACCACCACAGGGTTCCAATGACATACCTCAACAGATTTCACAGTAGCAAGCCTGTACACATGAACAGGTTTTGTCTGACCAATCCCTATGGCATCGATCCATTGCCTGTAGATATATCTGTGGGTTCTGGAAAAAGGGCAATGCCAAACTTACAACAATCAATTTGGATTGATGGAAATAAAAAAAGAACCTGCTGTATAATACGAACTCTAGTGTGATGTAAGCAATTCTTTCATTTTTATAAGAGGCTGTTTCTAGAACTCAAACTCGCGGCCCAAAGGTCACGCGGGAATGCCTCAACCAGTGTGCCAGGGCTAGATTTCAATGAGGATGGAATCTCAAAAAAAATCCAGACAAAAGAGAAAAGAAGGGTGAGGAACAAAATAGAAGAAGTACTCAATCACTGTCATACAAAATGCAGGTGTCCGCAGATGTAAGATTAATCCCCAACCGACCAGCTCTAGTACTAAGAAGAAAGCCCATTCGGCAAGAGTTTTTTTTTTTTTGGCAGAAATGAATCATAATCAAGGAAGGAGGTATTTTTTACCTATATAAGACCCTTGACGAGCCAAGACTTGTGCTTTAGAACCACAATCTGCGAATCACGGGGATCCTATACTGGCTGCCCACATCATTGAACTCTTCTTGAATCTGGTGACAAAAATTTTGCATTGAAAGTAGAATACCCCAAACACAATAGTACTATATAATCTTTGAAGAAAAAAACACTTGTATAAGAAATAGACAATGTAATATAATGTACCTGTCTTCTTCTTTCATCCAATTTAACAGAGCCATCAATTCTGCAGACTTCAAACCCCATTTGACTAAAATAGTACTCAATTATGTCTCACATTCTATTCGACTGAGAAAAGATCAGAACCTGGTGTGCCAGCAATGATTAACAGAGAGTTGGGAGTAAAGATAATAAGACTTCTAACTCACTCATATACAAGACAATTGAAGAAGCACATGAGCAGGGAATGATTTCAACACATTTTAGCAGTTCGTATCTTGTGTTTTCGATCCAGCAATTTTCCAAGCAGTTTATCAAGGAACTGAAACTTTCCAGTTTCCACACTGCCCAACTATTTGCTCCACATGTGGGAAGAAAACTAACCCCAGAAAAAGTAAAGATTAAGATTGTTGTGTTTTGAGGTATATGTACCATAAATTGAAATTAACATACAAGAACCATCAAATTGAGACTCTAAGAGGTCAGGGTGGTCGCAATTCTTCCTAAGTTGAACCATGAGATTGTTGAGTTTACCTCTGAAACCAGCACGCATTCCTGAATATAAACTACCATGTTACAGAAAAATACAATACGTCCTTCATCCATAAATCAAATAATACATAAATTATAAGCTGTCATAAAAGAGCTATTTGATACTATGCCGTGTAACCAAGCATTCCCAGAAACATAAACTGTTAACATTACCATTTACAGCATTCACAATAACATAACCTTCGAGTGTTTTATTAATGAGATGCTCCTGGAAATAAAAAACCTAAATTAACAGTCTCACCTAATAAAACCTAAATTACATTAATAATAATAATAATAATACTAAATATCATATTCTATTATCCATAACACTCTCACCCCCTTAGAAAACCACCTTGTCCTCAAGGTGGAGGCTCCCACTCATGCTTCGAGACTCGAGAGAAAATGTTGACCCAAAGATTATGCCCACTTGATGATAGATCTTCATTAAGCCTGCAAATTGGAGTAGAGCGATGGACATAAGAGAGAAGAGCAAATACAAACTTAGCTACCGGCAGTGAAACCCAATACTCGGACTCCACTATATTCGCATGGGCAGAGGACTGGATGATATCAAAGGACAGTGAGATGTCTGCTTGCGTATAATTTACATCTGCTACTTGGGCCGTTTTGGACGAAGGCACAAGGCTACATGCGATGATGACATTGCTCAATGTTGGATCCTTTGCAACTTCTCCCTTACCCGGTGCATCTACGTGCGTATCAACAGCGACAAGATCCGATGGAAAGGCATTAACAATATTTTCAACAGAATCACCATGAGCATCAACTGCAGGAACTCTCACTGAAAGCACCAATGATACGAACTCGTATCGGATAGGGAAGAGCGTCTTCAAGCTCTTGAGAATATGGGACGAGGAAGAAGAAGAAGAATTGAGGCGAAGAGAGAATCGGCGAACCGAGAGGGGAGAAGGAATTAGGGTTTTGATTTGTTTATTGATTGAATAACTCTAAAGGGGGTTACATCTCCTTATATAGGAAAGAAGGAAACCCTAACGCTAACCTGACGGTTCAATAAAAGCGACGAGGGAAAGAACCGTAAAGAAACCTCGAAGGAGCTTATAATTCCGCTCACCTAATAAAACCTAAATTACATTAATAATAATAATAATACTAAATATCATATTCTATTATCCATAACATGCTCAACAACAAAGCCTCAAAATACTAAGAAAAGGTAGAAACGAAAACGTCATTGCTCGCATTGTGGACGCCATGATTAGGGAAAAGTGGTGCTTGACCAAAGTCAACTTCCACACCTTCATCATCATGTGGAAACACATCTCCCTCAGAATTACCATCACCATCTTAAAATTTTTTGAGCAGTCAACGTTGTTGCGGTGGTAGACATTGGCATTGATAAGTCGCTACATTAGAACTTGTGCCTTGATTACCTTCATTAATACAACCTCTCTTCGGGACATTTTGTCCTTCAAGATTAGTAGAAGCGCCAATAGCTTCATCAACTGTAGTCCACAAAAATCTTGTCCTGGATGAGCAACATCATTACTAACCCATTCGTTATCCCACTGAAAATCAAAATCCTCATAAATCAAAGGGTTAAAATCAGCTCTCTACTCTTGGCGCTTTTGAATTCTTGTTGCAATCTTACAATTAAACTTGATGATTACCAAGTCATTGAACCTTTTATGGCTCCAACTGATTTCTTTTCTTTCAATGAATCTAACACTATGTTTTGTTTAAGGAATTTGGTAGGAAAAGAAAAGAAAATGGGTTTCCCTCATTTTCCTCACCAAAATGGAAGAAATTTGGTTTGTCATTCCTCTTAGTCAAAAATTTGTCACTGATATGTGACAAATTTAGGTTCGTAGCAGATTTTCGTTACAATTTCAACAAATTCTTATAGTGAACTGACTCGGAATGCCAAAACCAATAACTGAAATAGAATAACATAGAACCGAATCTGAAATAGCTCGAAAACTGAATAATCGAATTACAACACACCCGAAATGATATGAACCAAAACCAACCCAAGTGAGCTGCAGGGATGAGAGGAATATGTCGGGGGGGGTATGGAGGGTATTTGCCGGATAAGAATGGGAGGAACTGCAGGAAATTGCAGTTGTGTGGGTAGGGCCTGTGACACCGTGGCCAATGATTTGATCTGTAGAAGAATAGCCAAGTCGTGCGACTCCATGGCTGTGGCAGTCGGTTAAAGGTGGGCACCAGAGAGCCGTTACCTAGCTGCATTTGATGATGGGTTGAAGGTTTTGAATGGTAGTAGGGGGAGAAGATGGGTGGAGAAGGCAAATAGTTGATGGTTTTTGCTCTTCAATTGATTGTTGAGCCTTGGTTAGCTGGCCATGCTGACCATCCTAGGTACAATAATCAAACTCTTCTTTTCATTTTCATCTTATCCAATCTTTCTGTATTGCTGCTACTGCATATACACTTCTTTTTTTCCTTTAGCTAAATAGTTTGATCCAACATCATTTCTTGTTTATTGAGCTCATTGGCCCATTGCATTTGGTATTATCTAAAGTTACAGTTGCTTAAAGGGTCAATCTCCATCTGTAGTGGGAAGCCTTTCATCAATTAATCTTGAAATTTTAAAATAATAATGAAGTGCTGAGAAGCCATTTTAACCTTGTTTGGGAGAAGATCTTTTCTTTAGTGCTATCAATACCTATATCTCACTCTGTGTATTGTGATTAACTTGCAAGCATGCTACAAGTTACTCTAAAGTACGAATTCTTGCTTAAAATGCAATTAGAGGTTACTTATTCTTGATTTTCACATGTCGATCCTTTTTGGGTTTTGCTCGCAACAATTTGAGGTCCTGGTCACCATAGAAGGTTGGTGTGCCCTATCTGTAGAATCATTAGGATGCTTGCACCCTTTGGTTTTGGACACCCTTTGGTTTTGGACTCGGTAATGCCTTGTTTATGACAAGTAAGAGGGAAATTGAAAAGAAAGAAAGATATATGAGAGAAAAGGAAAAAGTTTGTTGCTTGGTTTGGGGAGAAATAGGGAAAAGAGAGAAAAGAACATGTGGGACGTGCTCATTTTCGCCATCTTTTTTCTTCAACTTTCTTTTTTTACTTTTAGTTTTAATTGTTTTAAGAGTTTGACATTTGAGTAAAAAGCTGATGTAGTAAAATTTGAGAATTCAGTTAATATAGTATGAGCTGTTTATTAAATTTCAGTTTTTTATTTATCTTGCAATTTTACTTTGAAATTAAATTTAACATTTTTTTTGGGATTGAGATTAAAAATTGATCTAGTATTTGAGATTTGAGAATTAGGTAAGTAAGTTAGTCACTCCTTTCATTATTTGTTCTCAGAGTATTTTTTCAGATTCTTTTTTTTTTGAGAGGTTTTCCCCTGTTTTCCTTGTATTTATATTTTTATGCACTCTTTCAAGTTTCATGTATGGAAGAATCTCTAGATTTTGGGTTTGAAGATCAAGAACTGAAGGACCAATTTCTAATGATCCCGGATGGAAGTATGTTTGGATGTTCACAAAAACAAATGGGAGTGACAATTTCCTAATTTGTAATAAAATCCATGAAGTCTATACTTTGATTCTTGGCTGCTTTTTAAAATTTTCTTATGCTTTTCAACATTTTATATGTACTATTACTATTTTATAGATGCAATGCTATTTGTGCCTCAACGCGCGGATCGAAGCACTGGAGCCCCTTTGTGCATCGCGCCTTAAAGAACTATGATTTCCACTTTTAGAAAAGAGTTTGTTTCCATTAAAAATTTCTCTCTTCTGCATTACTCTCAACCACACAATTTCCTTTTTCTTAATCTCCGTGCCAATTCAAAGGTGGCATCTTTTTTATGGGACGAATGGAGTACCAAACAATATTTACAATCCACTTCAAAGTTATCTCACTCTTTACATTTACATGAGCGGCATGAAAAAGTTCCGGCCTAAATATTTTTACGGTTCCGGAGCATCAACCATAATAAAGGTTCTACTCCCCAATTAACCAGCCAAGCTCTGATCCCATTATTTCACGCAACCCATCAACAATATTAAAAACTGCTCCACTCCCTTGCCAACCTCCTAGCCCCCAAATTTTAAGTCAAATAGTCATGGAGTAGAAACAACAAAGACATGGCAAAATTTTCAACCTCCTAGCCCTCCAGTCCGATTGTTAAGGCTGGCTTCTGGCGCCACGCTTCGGGCCTTCAGTTCTCCGCAAATCCCAGGCACAAAGACACGGCAAATTTTTTCTTTATTTTATTTTTAAGAAAAGATATTTGGATTGTTTAATTTATGATTTTGAGTTTCCAATAAAAAATCTCTAACGGTGGAGGCCGGAGGGAGATGGGGAAAAAGGGCAGACGATTGAGGCAATTGAAGGCTAATACTTGGTAAATTGTTGCTGATTTATGTTCTTTATCTCCTTTGAATTGTTTTCTTATATGGAGTAATAAGTACTATTATTGCAAAAGTGTTTTAGATTTGATTAATAAAACGTTCTATAATTATAAACAAAGGATTTCATATTGTTGTTTATTCCAGGACCCAGTTTAAGTGCATACCTATTGAAGATTTTATCTATTTGTGATTTAATCTATTTGAGACGTTTTGATATAGCAAAAATGAGAGCATTAATGCATTTTTAAATTCATTTGTCCTCAAGAATTTGCTTTTATGGATGGAGTTTACAATGTTCAGTATGGGGTTAAATATGGTTGTTTGGCCATCTTTTGATGGAATATATAGTATTTTTATGGGTTCTATTTTTGAAGTTTGGCTGAAAGTAACATAATTTTTAAGATTTAAGTTTCTGTTTCTTTTTTTAATCAAGTAATATCACATATTATTTAGAAAGGAGAATGCAATGCGATTGAAACCAGCTTTACGTCCATCGTTCAGATGGATATAAAACTTTGATCATGGGTTCTATTTTTGAAATTCAGCTCCAGTAAGTGTTTCTGTTTTTGTTACTTTTGGCTTAAGTATTCCAGATTTTCATCCTTTTATTAATATATACTTTGATGTTTAATAGTTGAAATTTTATTCTTTGGTCCAAATCAACGACACAAGCAAAATGTGAATGAAAGCCACATGTCAGAGTAGCCCTATTAGAAAAAAGAGAGACTATGCTCTATTGATCAAACCTTATTTAATTGAAAGTTTTATAAGTGAAGGTAGACCACTTCAATTATCGTGTTCTTAATCTTTAATCTTTAATTTTGAACGATGCATTTGAGTAATTGATTGGGCTTACATGTCAAATACGATTCTTAATCCCTTTGTACTTGAAGATTTTCATCAAGTTTATGGTTCTGGAATATCAACTATCTGCTTGCAAAATGTAAATACTTTGGTAATTGAGCAAGACTTTAAGCTTAATACTACTTCATAATGTGGGTTGTGTGGTGTTGTTAAATTTTGTTTATCCAATACGCATCTTTATTCATTTTACCCCTATTTTTAATTTGATAAAATGTTGTAGTTTTTGCTGATTGTTTTTTGAAATTAGAGGATGTAGCAATGTAATTTTGTTCTCCTTTATAATGGTGATATCTTCTAGAACCACTCTCTTCCAAAAACTAACTAACATGCAGCATAGATTGGGGTGTCAAAAGAGTTAATAATCAAGTTTTGTGCACGTGTACTTGGTAGGAACCATTTGGGCTTACCTAAATGGTGGCGTTTGTGAGGTAACTTCAAGCAGAAGTCAAACATTGAGTAGTGGTAGAGGGAGCTTCTATAGACATTGAGTAGTTGGCAAAGAGAGTTTCTATAAGAGATGTTCCCATGGGTACTACGATATTCCACAAAAGTTTTCAAAGCACATTGCAATTAGTAGAGCAAATCATTCAGGGTACCTGGAATGGCATGGTAGGAAATGCTCCATCCCGTCTTCACTATAATGCAGAGAAAATGAAACAGAGCTTGGGAAGACTATGAAGCCTTGCCGTATTCCACCAAGATACACTCCAGTTTCTCTTGCGAGTAGCATCGAAACTCCATATTAATATATTTTTTTTTCTCAAAGTGACAAAAGCTCCACAGATCAAGATACTGTGTAAAGCAGAGCCATCGTATTCCATACCCAATGGAGAGCTTTACAAATACTAGGAGGCAGCAACTCTCTTGACTTCACAACTGCAGTTGCGACCTAGCTTATGAAGGTGCTTGGGTTGGGTCAATTTCTTCATTGTTTTTACAATTTGTTGCAAGTCCTTTATGACATTAGTGTAGTTCCAACAAAAGAATCTTTAAACATTAGGCGTAGTTTTCACAAGTGACTAATCAACAAGACTTGAGATGTTGAAGATATAGATTTGTAATGACCAAAACATATTAGCTAGAGGACTTGCTTATTTTATACTCACAATACCAACAATTTAAATAAATTTGGAGTTTAGTGACTTATCATTTTATCTACAATTATAAGTTATTTATATATTTCATTATGTTTGTCGTTAGATAAAATTTTCGCTGTGCATCGCTCGAGTCAGTGTCTAGTTGGGTTTCAAAGGACTGAACGTAACACGGAATCATCAGCTACCCTCTAACACAGTTGTTTTGTTTTGTTTTGTTTTGTTTTGTTTTTGTTTGTAGGTGCGTTGTCCTTGGAGTCAGCTGTGGTGCTAATGTAGCAAACTATTTCAGAAGATACACCATTTCCTCAAGGAAACATTTGGATCAAGTGTCAAGTCCTTTTCTACCCATTCTTCATCGGCACCACCCCAACATCTTCTTGATGATAAGGATGCGTTCCATGAGTTTGTGCCACCCTTGAGGTGCTGCTAAAGACCCCACAAGCTCATGCTTGTTTAGAGAACATTTCTCTAAACAATATCAAAGGAAATGTTTATAGATTTTAAGGGGTGTGTAATTTGATAAGAAGCTAGAGAAGGCTGAAAGGTTGTCTGTGCATTTACCAGTGCAGCAATTTATTCTTTGTTTCGTTGGAATATTTGTTGTATTTATACATTTACAGAGTAGGTTTCAATCAAAATAGGACCTTTTTTTGTGTGAAAATTTTGATGGAATTTAGTTTAGTGGTGTTGCACAGCTATATGAGTAATATGACCCATAATTTTGCACATTTAGTTTGCGTCTGTCGTACAGTGACAATGAGGTACTTGGCTAATTGTATACCGTTTATTTAGAGACTAACACTATGTGTTTATTTAGAAACTAACACTATGTTTGGTTCAAGGAATTTGAAAGAAAAGAATAAATAATTTTCTTTCATTTTTCTCATCAAATTAGAAGAATTTGGTTTTCCTTTCTCTTAGTACATTTTGTTTTTTCATTTTTTTTACCTTGTATCTTTCTTTTCTTTTCTTTTTTCCTCTCTAATCAAACAAGAAAAATATTTTCTTACACACTTTATTTTTTTTTCCCTCTTAATTTTTTTGAACCAAACATAGTGTAAGTGGGTTTAGTGTTGTATGTATTCTTTATATACTACCAGTAGTACATATTTTTTGTCTGTATACTTTTCTTTACAATTTTTTTGAAAGCATTTTTCTTTTCATTTTAGTTTGGCAATTTTAATATAAGATGAAAAACTACTCTTGGTTGGCTTTTCATTTCTGTCTTTGGGAATAAATTGAGGAGAAATGTAAAAATTTGAATAGTGCTAAATTAATGGTAAGATGGTCTTTTAGTTATACAAAAGTGAATATTCGTTTTGTTTATGGAAATGGAAAGAAAGATATAGCAAGATTGGAGAAAAAAAGAAAAATATAGTAAGAGTTGAAATTTAGCGAAAGAAATGGACAAATTTAGGGTTATTTACTTCTCATTCATTAACATTAGTGTAATCTCAATTTTAATACTACCCGTGCATATTAGGGCAATGGCTAGGTCATGGAGAATGAAGAGTGTTCGCTTTATAACTAATCAGAAACAAGTCATAAGCTAACTTATAAGTTAAAAACGGTTTCTAAAGAGTTTTGCCCCGCTTATAAGTACAAAGAAACACCCACAAAATATCAAGTAGCTAAGACATACTTATTTTTTTTGATTTATACACAACTTATAAGTCAAAAGCACAAAAAAAAACATGTCATCAGCTGAATTATAAATTAAAAACTGCTTATAAGCATTTTTGGCCAGCTAATAAATACAAAGAAACACCCACAAAATAACAAAAAAATTTCTAAGAATTTTGTGCAAGGATTCGTGGTTGAGGCCCGGGAGGAGCAAATTTGAGTTCCTAGTGGTAGTGGAATGAAAAGAGGATGATACATCTAATGATACATCCATAGCATTTTGGCATTGACAACAACACATGCAAACAGAGATCACACGCGGATCAAATGTTCATATTAAAAAAGTATGGATGGATTTGCAATTCGTACAGTAAGCAACAAACAATGCAAGGTGCTGCATTGTTATAATTATTAATGATAATTAATAATTATAAAAGGAAACTCAATCCGCAATGGCTTTTAGGGTTCTCAATTACTCTTGATATTTTTTTTGTTCTCTTTATTCGTCCATCCATGAATTTTCTTTTATTTTTTTTTGGAAACCTTTTGTGTGTGAAATGTTGCCCTTACCCTCACAAATAACATCTCATTCTTTTTTTGTCCATAAATAATACGGAATAAATATAAAATTTACTTTCTAAATTTTATTAAAATAAAAAAATATGTACTCTGAAGTATAGTTTAAACGTGAGGGTTAAAAAAAATTGATGATTCTTAACTCATAAACTGTCTTGCATCTCCTCCTAAGTCAATTTCTTACAATAGTTGTTATTACAAATTGTCGTTGAAAAGAGGAGCTTTGGGGTGAGAGAGGATGTAGGATGGAGTTAGAAGGTAAGAACTATTAAATTTTCGAACGAAAAACCATAGAGCACAATTGAAATATATGTCATGTGATGACACTTGAGACAAATGTCAAGAAAACAATCTCGTAAACTTGATACGCATATTTTTTGGCAAAAAATTATTTTGGAGTACATTCAATTTTCTTGTAAGAATTCACATTTCTCTCGTTATTTGAAATATACTCCGAAGTACCTTGTATATTTCGATAAGAACTCACATGTCTCACTTTATCTGAATTATACTCTGGGGTCTTTTAAATTTTAAAGAATGTACCCTCGGAGTACTTTACCACAAATTTAAAAACTTTCAGAGTATATTTTAGATAATGCGAGATCTATGAGATCTTACCAGAAAATAGAAGGTATCCTGAGATATATTTTAGATGATGTGGAAATACAAATTTTACTGTAAAATTGAGGGTGCCCTTGAGTAATTTTCTGTATTTTTGGTGTAAAAAACCCTTGTTGTATTTCGAGGCTGAGGGTCAGAATTTTGAGGACTAGTTAATCCTTCAGCAAAGGAGGGGCACAACCCATTCCATTCACACACCTTGGTCATCTTAAACAATGTGAATGTACCAACCATATAGCCAATCCACCGGTACTCTAATCAAGTCTAGAATGATCTGAATGTATAAAATATGATTATTTGATATAGTTATGAAATACTCTCACATTGCCAGTGTGCTTGTCTAGTTTGCCTTTTTTTAATCAAACTAAAAAAATATTGAATTTCAATAAAAAGCGTAATGTATATTTATATAAAAATGACTCTATTAGATTTATCTTCTTAAGTATTTTAAAATTTTATTTAGTTATACCAACATCCAATACAAATTAAGATTAAATAAAGTTTATCTAACTTATTTAAAAAAAAGCAAACTAGATAAATACATTAAGACAAAAATAGTATTTATCAAATACTCCATATATGAATTTTGTGCAAGGATTCGTTGAGGGCCACGATTCCGAGGACTGGCTAATCCTCCAACAAAGGAGAAGCACAACCCATTTCATTCCCACACCTTGGTCGTCTCGAACAATCTGAATGTACCAATTATATTCACAGCTTGCCGGCCGGTAGGGTGACCCGTCATCAAGTCTCCTTTAACCCGTGTTGAAGGGCCCATGGCATTAGTACCTATGGTGTTTGAAGTAATGTACTCTTCAATCTCACAAAAAGATCCCACATTAATATTCATATTCTTAAATCACGTCTTCTCTCACTGGATGGTCGTGTTAAACATTTGACAAAATAAAATAATCATATCACTTCTCGTTTTATAAAATACTATAGAGAGTAGTTATAAATAGTGCATCATCATGGATCAAACATCGGGCGATCAAGCTGTTTTGCGGATGATACGACGTTTAAGACGAACATATCTCATACCATAGTGCCCACACCGATCATCAATGCAATTGCATAGCCGACAAGCAATTCGATAGTCCTCTCCAACTTCAGTCACCCAAGGAGGGACCTTACCCCAGTACAAGGGACAAGGGACAGACAAGAATGTTGCAGCCCATCCGAAGGCATACCCTACACGGGGTGTCCTCCGGCAGTTCCCGGAAAAGTCTACAGGGAGCGTCCTCACTACATGGGCCGTACTCCAGCTCTACTTCACTCTTATGCTCTTTCGATTCTTCCTCGTGTCCTTTTCTTGAGTCTTCTTCTTGTGATGATGATGATGATGATGAGTCACTCATAGAGTCGTCCAAATCTTCTTTCTTCTCACGTGCATCATCTATTTTGTTTGCAAAAGTGAAATGTTCACAACACGCAAATCACATTTTACATGTGCGTGCGTGCGTGTATACACATAGACTCACATATCATATATATATTAATGAAGAAGAACAAATGAAGAAAAACATTGTACCTTGTGGCTCCGGCGGATTTCCGAATCCTAATTCCTTTTCCTGAACCCGGCATCGGGATTGATTCCTGTCTCTGCGCGCCCGGAACTTGCTTCTTAATTTCTGTGAGGGGGGAGAAAGTCGGTGCAACCAAATACCCCTTATCCCCATCTTATTACTACAACAGATGTATACATTCCTCCTTTTTGGTTTAGTGAACCGACTAGTTCCAGTTTTCTTCTTCACAGGTTTTGGGTAATTCAGCCTGGTCACACCAAAACAAACACCCACCTCCAAATTAAATTTGGACGTCATCAACAAAAGCATTACACACTCACACACCCAACAGGAAAGAAGAAAAATAAAGGTTGCATAGTGATTGGATGTAATTCAGTTTTTGGCATATGAATAGAGTAAATGCTCATCCCGACCCAAGACCTGAACCGACCCTCCACCCTTCTGATTGCACCCCACACATTTAGTTGGCGTTGGCCAAAATTTTGACCACAGTGTCAACTAAATCTGTGAGGTGCAATTGGACGGGGTTGGGGTCGGTAGGGCTAGAGGCTGGGGTGGAAGCGTTTATAGGGGGAGTCAGGTGTAGGTACAGCCTTTTTTTTAATGGACACTGTAGGCCCCCCGGGTACTTCCTAATACCATGGGAAGCATTGGGTATTACACCCTCTGTCCCAAATTCTTTGCTACATTTCGAAGGGCGTGCAAAACATCATCTCTTTTAAAATCATTTTATTTACAAATTGGTAGAGAAATAAAGAGTAAAAATTATACCCTTCAAAAGTACATCAAAAGTTTTACAAAACGAGATGCCACAAGAATATTTGATTTTGTCGAATCTTCAACCAAAACGATTAAACAAGCAAAAGTTATTTAGAGGCCGAAATAGTAGCTGTGGAATTCTTTTTGGGACGGAAGGAGTAATATATACAGAGTAATTTTGAAGAATAAAAATGGGATTTGTGCTATCTTTTTAGATAGGGAAGGTGTGGCACACCATAAATTACAGTCTTATTAGACACAACAAACATATGCTTTGTGCAAAATCAAACAAAAATAGGCATGAAATCAAACAAAGCAAATAAGCTATAAAACGAATTACTAGCGCAGAGAAGAAGACATGGCAGATGATATTGGGGAGGGGGGGGGGGGGGGGAACGTAAATACAAAATCAAGGGCGAAATCAAATCTATTACCCGGACCCAGTCGCATCCAAGACCTTCGCCATGCCTTCACGGTCTAGAGGGAGAGGATAGATGGAAAAGGGAACTCAATCCACAATGGCTTTTAGGGTTTCTTATTTATAATGTTTTTTTTTTAACAATGTTAGGTTCACACATAGAATGATCACAAAATTTACAAACTTACTATTTAAGGTTAAAATTTTTAATTTAAAAATTATTTTAGACTCTTAACTTTTTTTATTGAAATTCACAGGTAGTAAGTTTGTGAGTTTTATGACCATCTTGTTTGTGAATCTAGCATTTCTCTTTTTTTTGTTCTCTTTTTTTGTTCATCCATGAATTTTCTTTTATTTTCTTTTTGGAAACCTATTGTGTGTGTTATTTTCTTCCATAAATAACACAGAATAAATATAAATTTTACTTTCTTAATTTTATGAAATTAAAAAAAATATGCACCGGGGTGTATAGTTTAAACCTGTAGAGGGTTTAAAAAAATGATGATTCTTACCTCATAAACTCTCTTGCATTCTCTCCCAAGTCGATTTCTTACAACAGTTGCTATTATAAATTGGAGTGGAGAGGAGGAGATTTCGGGCGCGGAGAGGATCTAAGATGGAGTTAGAAGGTAAAAAGTATTGAATTTTCGAACGGAGCACCATAGAGAACAATTAAAATCTATGTCATCGGAACAATCTCGTAAACTTGATGTGCATATTTTTTGGAAAAAAAATTATTTTGGATTACATTCGATTTTCTAGTAAGAACTCGCATGTCTTACATTATCTGAAATATACTTCGAGGTATCCTCCATTTTTGGTAAAAACTCTCATGTCCCACTTTATCTGAATTATACGTTAGGGATCCTTTAAATTTTAAAGAATGTACCTTTGGAGTACTTTACCACAAATTTAAGAACTTCTGGAGCATATTTTAAATAATGTGAGACCTATGAGTACTTACCAAAAAATAGAAGGTACCCTAAGATATATTTTAAATGATGTGGGACATACGATTTTTTATTATAAAATTGAGAGTAGCCTTGAGTAATTTTTTATATTTTTGGTGTAAAAAACACCTTACTGTATTTTAAGGCTAAGGGTTAGAAATTTGAGGACTAGCTAATCCTCCAACAAAGGAGAGGCACAACTCATTCCATTCACACACCTTAGCAACCTTGAACAATCTAAATGTACCAACCATACAGCCAACCCACCGGTATGTTGACTCTAATCAAGTCTTGAACGATCTGAATGTATAGAATATGATTATTTGATATAGCTATGAAATACTCTCATTACTAGGGCGTTAGTCTAGTTTGCCTTTTTTGAATCAAACTGAAAGAATATTGAATTTGAATTAAATAAAAATTGTAATGTGTATTCATATAAAAATAACTTCATTATATTTATCTTGTTAAGAATTTTCAAAATTTATTTCATTATGCCAACATGCAATACAAATTAAGAGTAAATAAACTTTATCTAATTTGTCTCGAATAAATCAAACTAGATAAATACATTAAGACAAAAGTAGTATTTATCAAATACTCCATATGTAATTTTGCTTTGTGTGTGTGCGCGCGTGCGTGTATCTATGTATGTATATGTATACACAGACACATGATTGATGGAAGCGAATAAAGACAAAAGATTTCATTCTTTCTCATTCTTCACAATCTTAGCATGCAAAGAATATTTGCACAAGTCATAATAACTTCGTCATGATAGAGCATCATCCAAGATTCCAAGATGATAAAAGAACAGGAAAACAAGCTATTCAATTCCCTTTCAACAACATGCATCCCATCCACTTGCAAACTTCTTCTCCTCACTGAAAACCAAAAGCTCTCAAGAAAGAAAGAACAGACAACCAAAAGTTCAAGAAGACCGCAACCGGGGCACGAGAACCGGTTCGTGGCTCGTAGCATTTCCCACCGCGAGTTCTTCCAAGCGTTTCCATCTGGCTGCGCGCATTGACCGGACATCATTTTCCTTTGACTCTTCTTCCTCAAAACTGAGCAAGCACTCTTGAAAGAGATCTGGATCAAGATCATAGAAGACCTTTCGAATGTTGAGCGAAAGGCAATGGACAGCTTGGTTCCAATGGCTTCTTGCGTTCTTCTCCAGCTCAGGGAAGAGAAGGGGAAGGATCACCTTTCTGTTTTGTTTTATTAGATTCTCGATGTGATCGTTGTTCCATAGGAACAGTGCCCTCTCAGCAACCTGTACCAAAGATGTCATCAAAATAAAATTTTTCATATCATACACTTTTTTAGGTAGGACCTTAATGGGTTGTTGGGAAATCATACAAGAAGTGTAAAGTATTCATGAATAATGATTTCAACCCCACACCTATACGTTTTGCTAGCTTCTCAAGCTATCATATAGAAAGAAGGGAAGAAATATAGTATAAGAAAGTTGTGGGTACCAAAAAGTATAAAAAAGTTGCTTTGTTGAAGTCAATTAGAGCCTCATCAGCCGATATAGAGATAGAAATGTTTGAGTTGAAACCGTTTAATATGAAGAAAATGATATATTATCCTTGTAACATATATTTACAATATCACAACCAGGGTCAAATGGTAAAGTAGGCACATTTCCATACATTTCACATCTCTTATTTTTTTACCATATTCTTTCCTGCCACCCATATACTAAGTTTATAAGGCTAAACCTTCAGAAAATTCTTGCTAAAGCATCATTTTGAACATTGATTGTCACAAATAAGACCCCGTTTGGTATCAACTACGGGTAATAATTGGTTTGTCATACTTAAAATGAGTAGCCTTTGACTTCGAATAAAATGCCATATGCCGATGATATTACCTACTGGAAGTTTATTCTCACACCTTAAATATATTAAGCGACAAAGAAGTTAGCGAAACGTATAGGTTTGGGGTTGATACATCAAAAATGTATAGGACTGGTTAAGGATAGATCTCTCAGAGGCAGCAAATAGAATGTACTGTGAACCATAGTACTATGCATTATTATAGACATACATATAATCATATATTCCAAATTGCAGCAACAAACATTCCTTCCATTCATTTTTAACCCACCATCATGACCTTTATGATACATAAAAAATTAAATGAATATGCACATAGTTTATGTCTATGTTAATCATTTTTCAAATGTATCAAAACAGTCACAACTCACAATGGTATACTTAAAGAGAACGGAGTATATCAAATATACCAATTTTACATGTTTAAAACAATACTACTATCTTGGTATCTCCTCACTTCCCAAATGAACCAAGCATAAATTTTTTTTAGAAAACTTCTATTTTCCTCTCATCACCTCTAATGAACCAAACAAAATATTAAAGAACTGTTCAAGTGTGAAAGGTATGCTTGGATCATGAAAACTGCTAGGGAAAAGGAAAAGAAATGCTTCAAAAAGTTATTTTCATGTGTTTGGTTTTGCCTCAGAAAATTCAAATTAAAAGTAAATATGAATAATTCTGAAGGAAAAAAACCCACATGGGATGTATTCTTTATTCATACTTCCAATCGTTTATAAAATGAAAATGATGAGTTTGAAGAAATTTCTGAAATAAAGTTATCAAGTTTGAAACTCTGAATCTATGATTTAGACCCCTAAAATTTCTTTTTCTTCACTCTTCCTCTCTGTTTGTCCCATTGTGTTCCAAATAGACCCAAAAAGATGTACCAAAACAGCAGATTAGGCAAATCAAAGGATTCATATACCTGAAAGTGCATGCTACTCAAGCAACGAGCAACTTGGCGAAATAAAGGCACGACACAGCGTTGAAACTCTGCAGCCTGAGTTGCTTCCAAGATTTCCTCCAACTCACCAAGAAACATAACTTCCTTAGAGCTATTGGTGACCGGCCAATACTTCAACAATCCCCTAATAACCGTGTCGGCAAGCTTACAATCTTTCTCCACAAACTGTGTAACACAATAAGACAATTGCTGGTGGTACATGGGCAAGCATTTCGGCTTATGCAATGGGATCAACATCCTCACAAGGAAAAGTTTGTGTTCCTCTTTCAGTGGCAAAGCAAATCCATTTATAATGCTACCCAGAATCTCCAACAGCTCGGCTATCCCATTATGTTTTTCAGTCTCAAAAATGAAACGGTAAAATATGTTGTTTATAGCTTTCCTTATGTAAGGCCGGTGCACCATAAACTTCCCATAGATTCTGTGCACTATGATTTTCAAATACTCCCTCTCTCTGGGATCTTCAGAGTCAAAGAGATCAAGCAACCTGAGGACGAACCAGTGATCTATGTAACGTTTTGCAATCTTTGCATCTGTTTCAGGTGAAGCAACGAACCGTAACAGAAGTTCATAAACTATCTGTAAATGTGGCCATGCGGGGTCCATGGCGGGCTCATCATCTTCAACATCAAAGGCTTCCACTTTGTTCTCTCGCGGTTGTGGTTTGAGTTCTCTGAAAAGATTTGCAGAGACCATTTTCACAGCTTCTTGCATGACTGTTTCCGTGAACTTCACATTGGCAGAAGTGATGTATTCCATGAGCTCTAGTAAAGTCTGTCTTTTGATCTCTTTTTCTTTTATGTTCTTCGTCGGGTCGCTGAATTGAAAGACTACGCAACACATGTTCAGCTTTCTGATGAACAAACTCTGCTTCTCAGAAGAGGGAACATCTCTGAAACTCGGCAAAGCTTCGTACACCTGAATAAGAGAGTTTCTGTTTGGTTTCGAAGCCCCTTCTCGGACAAATGTTTCCCCACTGCTGGTATTGGGGAGAGGAAATGGAGATGAAATAACAGTATTGGATGAAACACCACCTTGCTTTTTACGACCCCCATCACGTCTCTTTGAGCTTGTTGAAGCATTTGAATCTGAGGTATGGCTTCCAGCCGACTTTGGCTGCTTCTTTGGGATCTTACCAAATATCGTTTTGATCATTATTTCAAACCAAAAATAACTTTACTCTCCACCACAAAAGCATACTACTAAATACTCAGCTGAAAGTGTAATCAAAGACCTCCCAATTTACCCTTTTACCGGTTTACCCACCGAGCATAACTCAGGAAAACAGAGATATAATCATAAACAAAGAGAGCAGAAAACATGAACCTTATTCCATTCATCTACAATAAAATGAGAGAGCCTCCATGATCCACAAAGCAAGTAGGGGTTAAATAATCCCCTTTTTCATATAAACACAACTTCGACGAATAAACCTAATGTCAAAATCAAACCAGACCCCTAGTTCACAACCATGCCCTCTCAAAATCCCATGGTTTTCTTCAAACCCCAAGCTCAAAGTTTGAAACTTTTCTTACTTAAAGCTCTTCAAAACGATTAAAATGAGCAACCCAGATCAAAATACAAGCCAGAAACGAAAACCTTGCCACCAAGATCCTGCTTTTCCTCAAAATAAACAATATATTGATGCAGAAATTACCAAATTCCCAGAGACTTTACACAGATGGAGGCGAACAAGTATGAATTTTACAGGAAAAAATAAATAGGTTTCGATTTTTCGAGGGTGGCAGATGAAAAAAAAAGGAATTGGGGAGAAGAAGAAAGAAAGGGGAGACGTTGAAATTGAAAGCACCTTAGACTTTGGGAGATGGTTCTGATTCTTGGGTTTTCTTGATTTTGTCTTTTCTCTCTCTACATTCGATGCCTTTTTTTGACTCGCCCAAACTTTCCCTTCGTTTTCACATTATTATTGCAGAGTATAATGCGTAGGGCTTCTTAGCTTTCCTTAATCTAAAATTGTAGACTAAACTGAGCCTTCCTGCGAAACGACAGCCCAACAATACCACCGGAAATTATTAATGGCCGTTTTCTAATGGGTAGAGTTAATACTTAATACTCATTTTGTTCTAATGGTCTTTTTTTGTTTAGAATTTGAGTTACATATTAGAAAAATTCAACAAAAATAAAAAAAAATTGAAAATCAGATTCAAAAATTGGATGTAATTAGAAGAACCTGGAAATAGTGGGAAGAAATTAGAAAAAATTGGAAAAACTAAAAGTTGACAAACTTTGGAACTTAAATTTTTCAACCCAAAAAAACATGCTCTAATGTATGTTAATTGACACAAAGTTGTTTGGAAAGTTGTGTTAATTGTTCCTCTGTCGCGCAATAACGTTTCACAATTGATCGTGCACAATAAGAAACGTGAAATCATGTCATTCATGTGATTTAAAGTGGCTTAGAGGATAGAGAGAGAAATTATGATAGTCGCAAAAACTTTTCTAGAAGTAAAAGTGCAACTTTTTGTGACGGACGAAAGTTAAAATATGGGACATTGTTTCGAGATAGAGGGAGTTACATGTTAACTAGAATTGAAAAATCGGTTGATCAATGTATTAGTTCATATATATTTTGTATACTCTTTCACACTTTTTATATTTTATTACTCCCTTCGTCCTGGAACTATTTTCCAAGTTAGACTTGACATGATTCTTAATAAAATAGAATGTGATAGACGTAATTTATGTAGATGAAAGAGAAATGATATAGACTACAAATTTGTTTCCTAAACAAGGAAAGAAAATTTTGGAACAACCCAAATAGGAAAAAAGAAAGATAATCATGGAACAAAGATAGTATGATTAGTATATATTTATTATTTTTTGTAGATTAGTATGTTTTTAGATATAAATTATACGGAATACACCATTATCTTAATATAAGAAAATAAATAATGTTTATCTTTTACTTTGAATTATTTTGAAAATTCATAGAAGAAGTGCACAAGGTGGGAATGAGAAGAACTCAAAAGGATTAATAGTAAGGAGCTAGAGGGGACAACACGTTACACACCCACGTCAAGCCATGTTCTTGGGTGGTGCAACTGTGCAAGGTGACTGCCTATGTCCCTTAGTGGCTTGTCTCATCCTTTATTCCCTTATCATCTTGCTAGGAAGTTGACTTCTTTGTTGCGTAGCGTGTTGGATATATAGATTGTGCGAATATCTTCAGTAATCTTTTTGTTGATTTCAGCTGCTACCATCCAACCTCACTTGGATTCTTTTGTGCCGACACTTCCCAATCATAAAAAGCATACCAGTTAGGTTTATGCCTATAAGGTTTATGGAGATTGCAGATGATTAGAATAAGTTTCGTAGTTTGACCGGTAGAGTAATCGGAGCATACCGGTCGACTTTCCGATACTGGCCGTTATAAACCTTTGTCGTTTAGGCTTCCTATTCCAATAATTCATCGTTTGACCGGTTAGATGTTGTGGACCCAACTGTGGACCGGTCTTGGATGAAATACACCCAAGATAAAAAAAGTATTGTCATTTTTCATACACAAAAATCTACTTTCACAATTTTTTTTAATTAGAATAAGAAGTTATCATAAATATAAAATGTTAAATTTTAAAAAGTTATTGTGATTAAATTACACCCACTATATTTATTTTCATTTATTATAAAATAATATATTTGTAACTAAACTTTATATATTACAAGATTTTATTTTAAATATCAGACATGTCACATAATGTGGTTGAATTTATTTTTCCTCTCATGATTGACATCGATTTGCATTTTAACTTTTATTTTAGAGTAACTATTTGGGCAATAATAAGACTTTGATGAAAACGAGAACAACTGGAAAAAACGAAAAGAAATTGAAAGAAACTTGAAGATCAAAAATGGAAAAACTAGAAAAAATGGAAGAAACTGAAAGTTAATAATTAAAACTCTAAAGAACAAGTTCTAAAAAGGGTTTTAAATGTAAAACCAATACTTTGACAACTTGTACTCTTCTGCCGGATTTGAGCAAGTCAATGCAAAAATAGGTTCTACTATGAACCCAAACCGTAATACTTCTCAATTCACGGACACGTTCAATTTAAATCAAAATATTGGTTTAACTCAACATTTGGATGATATCATTTAGATAAATTTTGTTAGGATTAAGTTGATTCGCATATTTTAGGTACATGAACTAATACGACTACACGTAACATACAAGAACCAAAATAACTTGCGGGTGTACTCAGATGGACCAAAATGAGTATGAACTCATGTCGTTGGGCATGCCGGATAACTCTCAAACAGGGGACATGGGTCTGGTTATGGTCCGATTTTCAGTTTCAAATGTAGTTTTAGTTAGGTAGAACTCGAATCGGAATTGGGTTGGACGAGTTGATTCTCAATACAATTTTGCCAATGGTATTCGGGCCATTTTGATTATGATCACTCCTTTAAGAAGAAAATATAATAAATTTTTAACGGGGAAGTGATAAAAAAAATTTCTGATACACAACAATTCAGACTATCAATATCAATGAATTTTTGTAAATCAGCTACGGAGTATTATTTTATGTTGAAAGTATATGAAGAGTTGTTTATACAAAGTATTATTTTATGTATGAGATATTGAAGAATAACAATATACTTTCTTTATCCCATAAAGATGTTCCCATTTTGATATTATTGTAGAATTTTTGTAGTTTTTGGAAATTTAACACTGTATAAAAAACCAAAGTAAAAAAGGGTTTGGAAGAGAAATAAAAAATAAAAAATTAAATTAGCATATAGAAAATAAAAAATATTTATTATTTTAATTACATAAGATATAATTTAATATAATTTAATTAAAAATAGATAAATATTAAGAAATATTATAAATTCTGTAATTATTGTAATGGTGGTAAAGGTGGACAAAAAACCAAACTAACATATATAATAACATACCAGACCGTAATGGTACCGAACCATATTGCTTTTTTTTTCTACCCCGAATTGAAACCGAACCGATATAAAATGGGATGGAGTCGGGATACAAATATTTAAAACCGATTATCACGGACTGAACCGTTCAAGCTATTTACGGAGGATCTCAAGTACTTATTTGTTTACATCATCTTACCGTATTTAGAGAACGTTTAAAGTATTATTCTTTCATTATTGTTGTTGTTATTATACTTATACTTATTACTACTATAAAAAATTATATTTGGAGTTATTAATAATTCGATATTGTATGAATTGTTTTTTTTTTAAATTTAAAATTGTTATCTTATACTCAGAGTATACTCAGAGTATTTGTTATGTTTATGATCCCTTTAAAATTGAAATCAACACCTTTTTTACAAAGTTGTGCTTTTTATACAAAATTGTGCTTTTATTCTAATATTATTTGAGTAATGAATGTTTAATTCTTTGGCACGGTTTGAGAATGAGTATGGTATTGACGTATTGTACCGTTGTATTTAAAAATGAAATGATAGCGAATGATTTTAGGATTCATCCCATACCGACACCAAACCATTTAAATTAAGAGTGGTCCGTGATAGGTTCGAGTAGTTTCACGATTCATCCCGTGGTATGTAATTATAATTTCTTTTGAGAAGACACATACAGCGTATATACTTTTTCATGTTGTAAAAAAAGTGCGACATAGTATATACTCGTATTTAATTCAGAAAATTAAATCAGGGTACAATCAATTTTCTGTTAAAGATCCCTAAGTCGCACATTATCTGAATAATATCCTGTGGTGCTTTAGATTTTCTTGTAAGAATTCTTAGGATCTTTAAATTTCGTGTTATTATACTCTGAGTATACATTACGTCTATTTAGGCGTTAAAATTAAAAGTTTCTTTAATTTGACAAATTGAAGGATTCTAAGAATAAATTATCACAAATTTTAAAGACCTTCGGAACATATTACGGATAATGTGTACTTGAGATTTCTTACAAAATAAATCGATGATACCGCATAATATATATTTCATATAATGTGGATATGGAATTATTATCAGAAAATCAAGTTTATTTGTTTTATATTTTATATAAAAATTAGGGTCATGCTACACTTACACCACAAATTGTACCCCATTCGTACGCCGCAGTTATACACAAATATTTTGATAGTTTATACTGACACAAGTGTTGGTGCGTTAACAAAAATTAGTTTTACACCAACACAAAGTGTTGTTACAAACCTGCGGGGTCTAAAGTAAGGTATAGAAGTTGGGGTACAAATAGCTTTATCCTAAAAATCAAGATTACGGGTGGACTTTGCCTTCAAAAAAAAGAAGAAAAGATTAAGGGGGGACAAAGGCGAGTCAGACGCGCTACCATTGCGCCACAGATCCTATGCTCTATTGTATCATATTTTATATATTTATACTATGTACACAATCCGCGGCCTAACAACGGATATTACAATTAAATATGGCGGCGCATGAAGTTTGGGAGGATTTGTCGGCCGTTAAACACTTCCGAGAGAAAATAGGGTTTCGGATTTTGGCAGCTTGAGGAAGACACTTCCCATTCACATTCCCAGACCGCTATCGTCCAACCTCCTTTGGATTCTTTCGTACCGACACTTCCCAGTCATAAAATGCAGACCAGCTAGGTTTATGCCTGTAAAGTTTATGAAGATTGGAGATGATCAGAACAAGTTTCGTAGTTTGTCCGATAGAGTAATCAGAGCGTACCGGTCGACTTTCCGATACTGACTAGTATAAACCTTTGTCGTTTAGGCTTCTTATTCAAATAATTCATCGTTTACCAGTCAGACGTTGTGGACCCAACCGTGGACTAGTCTTGGATGGAATACACCCAAGATAAAAAAAAGTATTGTCATTTTTCATACACAAAAATCTACTTTCACAAATTTTTCTAATTAGAATATGAAGGCAGCATAAATAGAAAATGTCAATTTTAAAAAAGTTATTGTGGTTAAATTGCACCCCAATATATTTATGCAGTATTTATTATAAAATAATACATTTGTAACTAAACTTTATAAATTATAAAATTTTATTTTAAATATCAAGCATGTCACATAATGTGGCCGAATTTATTTTTTCTCTCATGATTGACATTGATTTGCATTTTAACTTTTATTTTTGAGTAACTTTTGGGCAGTAGGAAGACTTTGATGAAAATGAGAACACTTAAAAAACAAAAAGAAATTGGAAGGAACTCAAAGATAAAAAAAATGGAAGAAACTGAAAGTTAAGAGTTTAAACTCTAAAGAACAAGTTCTAAAAAGGGTTTTAATTGTAAAACCAATGCTTTGACAACTTGTAATGTTCTGTCGGGGTTTGAGCAGGTCAATGCAAAAATAGGTTCCACTATGGACGCAGATCGTTATCTTATTCAATTCACGGACATGTGCAATTTAATTCACAATATTGGTTTAACTCAACATTTGGATGATATCATTTAGATAAATTTTGTTAGGATTAAGTTGATTCGCATATTTTAGGTACATGAACTAATACGACTACACGTAACATACAAGAACCAAAATAACTTGCGGGTGTACTCAGATGGACCAAAATGAGTATGAACTCATGTCGTTGGGCATGCCGGATAACTCTCAAACAGGGGACATGGGTCTGGTTATGGTCCGATTTTCAGTTTCAAATGTAGTTTTAGTTAGGTAGAACTCGAATCGGAATTGGGTTGGACGAGTTGATTCTCAATACAATTTTGCCAATGGTATTCGGGCCATTTTGATTATGATCACTCCTAGCCTTTTAGAAGAAAATATAATAAATTTTTAACGAGAAAGTGAGCAGAAAATTTCTGATACACAACGATTCAGACTATCAATATCAATGAATTTTCACAAATCAGCTATGATTTTATGTTGAAAGTATATGAAGAGTAGTATATACAGAGTATTATTTTATGTATGAGATAACGAAGAATAACAATATACTTTCTTCGTCTCATAGAGGTGTTCCCATTTTGATTTTATTGCAGAATTTTTTAAACTTTTTAGAAATTTTCATAAAAAACCAAAGTAAAGAGGGTTTGGAAGGAAAATAAGAAAAAATTAATTTAGCACATAGAAAACAAAAGAATTATTTATTATTTTAATTACAGAAGATATAAGTTAATATAATTTAATTAAAAATAGATAAATGTTGAGAAATATTATAAATTGTGTAATTATTGTAATGGTGGTAGGGGTGGGCAAAAAAACCAAACTAACATAATACCATACCAGACCGTAACAGTACCAAATCATTTTTAGTGCTTTTAAACGGGATTGCTTTTTTTTTCTATCCCGAATTGAAACTGGATCGATATAAAATGGGACGGAGCCGAAATAAAAGTATTTAAAACCGATTATCACGGACTAAACTATTCAAAGCTATTTACGGAGTATCTCAAATACTTATTTGCTTACATTATCTTACTATATTTAGAGAACGTCTAAAGTATTATTCCTTCATTATTATTGTTGTTAATATACTTTTTATTACTATAAGCATTATATTTGGAGTTATTAAAAGTTCGATATTGTATGAATTGATTATTTTAAATTTGGAATTATTATCTTTTATTTGTTAAGTTTATGATCCCTTTAAACTTGAAATTGTAATACCCTGAGACCCGGTCGATTAGAATTGGCTAAATTTAATTAATTAATTACTAACTCAGACCAGGGTTAGGAAAAATAAAGTCTTCAAAAAAATTATTTGGTCACGCCATAATATTCGTCTTGACTATCTGATTCCAGTAACGCAAACGGATCTCGACTTGGACCAGTTTGGGGGGGAACGCGTATCGTTCATGTTAGACTTTACACAACGGAGTAAGATTTAGGAGGATTTACTTTCCCTTAAATCCTCTTTCAATTCCCCACTTTAATTCCTTATTCATTCCCCCTGATTTAAACCCCCCCCTCTCTCTTCATTTTCCCTTCATCTGTTGGGAATTAAAACACACAACACACACAAATAATCTGCAAGAATCAAGAGAGAAACGGAACACAAACGACACACAAGAATTTAACGTGGTTCGGTTTCCCTAATCCACGGCTGCAACGGGAGGATTTTCTTATTTCACTTGTGGTGTCGCTTACAAGTACAAGCCCTCTATATATATAGGGAAAAAAACTAGGGCTACGCCCAACTGGGCCGGGCCGACAAACAAGCCTCCACAAAGCCCAACATTTTCCCACTTGGAGGCTTGATAAACATCAACTGCCATCCGCCACGATCGCCTGTACATCAGGTAATCTTCTTCAGCTCTCCTGTTGCAGCGGCCCTATCATCAGACAACTGAAAGGCCCGTTGAAGCTCTCCCAAGCTCCAACACATCAGTCACGGCAAAGTCTGTCCCTGAATCGTCCTCGGTCCCTACCGGCTCCCACTGCGGACGCACACTGCCGGATCCTGGAACATCCTGAGAACAAACACTCTCCATACTCAGCAAGAAATTTTCTGGAGATGTTCCAACAGCTGGAATTTTGGTTCTCCTGACCCACTGTCTTCTAGGCAACTTGGCTGAAGCGCCTCTTGAACTCCCACTGCCACAAATACCTCTGACTAGCCCCCTTGAACCTTTCCATGCTCGTTCATCCTGAGTCTGACCAATGGCTTTAGGTTTCTCTCTTGCAAAGACAACCTTATTCTGCCCACGAGACTCTGTGAACCGGACTTTGTTTCTCTTCTGAATTGGGACAGTCACTCCCTCAGATGGTAACTCGACCAAGTACAACGAACTTCTCTTCTTTCAACGGGCCATGACAAGATTTCCCTTCACGACCTTCCACTGCCCATCTCTGAACTTCACCTCGTGTCCCTGTTCGTCCAACTGCCTAACAGAAATCAAACTTTTCTTCAAGGCTGGAACCACTCTGACATCCTTCAAAGTCCAGAAACCGACTGAGGTCTTCAACACCATGTCACCCATGCCCGTCACCTCAAGAGCACTGTCGTCCGCTAGTCGTACCTTTCCAAAGTCTCTAATAACCAGATTCTACAATGCTTCACCGCTGTGGGTGGCATGAAATGAAGCACTAGAATCCATGACCCAGGAATCCACATTGCTTTCCTCACAGCAAGTCAGAGCGACCTCCTCGTCACTCGCAGAGCCTTGAGCAATGTTTACTTTCTTATCATTCGGACATTGATTCCTAAAATGCCCTACCTCCTTGCATTTCCAGCACGTTACACCTGAGCTGTCACGAGTCTTCGACTGACTCCTTTGTTTGTTCTTGCTCCCACTACCTCTGCTATTTCTTCTACCTCTACCAACATGAAGTAATTCACCAGATGACTCCCCTGAACTCTTTCTTCTAACATCCTCACCAAGAATGAGATCTCGAATCTGATCAAAGGTGAATCCATCAGGCCCCACTGAACCGGTAACCGCTGTAACCGTTCCGGACCAACTATCAGGCAAAGACGATAGCAGTAGCAAAGCTTAAACTTCATCATCGAACTTAATGCCCACTGACGTAAGTCTGGCTAAGATCGAATTCAACTTGTTGATATGCTCGGTAACTGAAGTGCCTTCTCTCATCCTTGTATTCACCAGCTCTCTAATCAGAAAAACTTTGTTAGCTGCAGATGGCTTCTCGTACATATTAGACAGCGCTTCCATAATTCCCTTCGCTGTCTTCTCCTTTAGAATGTTGAACGCAACATTCTTGGTCAACGAGAGACGGATCACGGACATTGCTTTCCGATCCAAACCTGCCCAATCTGCATCTGACATCTTTTCTGGCTTGTCACCCAATACCATGTCCAAATCTTTCTGTACCAGCAAATCTTCAATTTGCATCTTCCACCAACTAAAATTTGTACCATCGAAGTTCTCAATTCGGAACTTTCCATCTTCTGCCATCTCAAATGACTAGACGAGATACCCGGTACAACTGATTTCAGATCTTGGTAATTTTGTCAGAAAAATTGGACAAATCCACAGCCCACAAATAAGACCAGTCCAAAGCAATAGCCAGCCCAAAACAAAAAAAAACCACGGCCCAACTGTTTTTTTTACTCTTTTTTTCCTTCTGCCGATCTGCACCTAGGCTGCGCGACTGATGGCAGCTCAGAATCTTGACAGCAGCTTCTTGAACGGGACGCGTCGGTGCACGACAGGGCTCTGGTTGGCGTAGCTCCTCACAACTCATTTGCCGCTCGATCTAAACAGCGACAATTTGCGGACTACGAGGGTAACCACTGGACGGATCTGCCTCGGACTGGCAGCGGCTCGACAGCTGGACGACAGTGGCTACTCAGCGAGCGGTCGGACGACACCTGCTTGCGAACGACGGTTGACGGCTGGACGGAGGGCGGCGATACCTTCTCTGCGATCAGAACGACGGGGCGGCGAATTGGAAAGTGGGTCCTGGGCGGCGCGGCCTGCTGCTCGCGACGTCCTACCCGGCAACTGCGGCGGCGGTGGTTCCTCAACGCGGCGGCGGCGGCTCCTTCTGCCGCTGCTCCTGCCCTTTCCCTCGGTCCTTCAAATCTGTCGCACACACAGATCCAAAAACCCTAGGTGACAAATTTTCTGGCAATTTGTGCTCGTGTTGAACAATCTAGCTCTGATACCACTTGTTGGGAATTAAAACACACAACACACACAAATAATCTGCAAGAATCAAGAGAGAAACGGAACACAAACGACACACAAGAATTTAACGTGGTTCGGTTTCCCTAATCCACGGCTGCAACGGGAAGATTTTCTTATTTCACTTGTGGTGCCGATTACAAGTACAAGCCCTCTATATATATAGGGGAAAAAACTAGGGCTACGCCCAACTGGGCCGGGCCGACAAACAAGCCTCCACAAAGCCCAACATCATCATCTATCATCTGTACCCCCCCCCCCCCACTCCATATCACCCACTCTCATCTCTTTCCCTCTTACCCTTTGTGTTTGGCTAAGGCAGCCAGGCGAGGAGACCATTCTGATGATGAGGTGAGGGAGAAGGAAGAAGAGAAGAAGGCTCGCACGTGAGGCCATTCGCATTCATTGTCCATCCGTCCATCCGTCCCATTTTTTGTCCATTAACCCCTACGTTTAGAGGTGAGTACGTCTTTCCCTCTAACTTTAGAATCCGTAGTAATTTCATATCGTTATATTCATAGGATTTCTTGGCTAAACCTACGTGAGTCCGCATTATCATGACCTTTCCGTTATTAATATTTTTGGTTATGAACTTGTTAATATAATCACCTTGATATCCCTTAAATTCATAGACTACTTCACGTAAAACCTAAAATGTTTATTTCAACTTCCATCATATTGATTATAATTAAACAGACAAATAAGGCCCCGCGTGCTCTGATAATTGATTATCAGGACATGACAATCGATTATCTGGCCACGCTGAACTTTCCGGTTAGTCAGCAAAGCTTGATAATCGATTATCACAGAAGTGATAATCGACTATCCCAAAGAGATTATCCCAAAGAGACAGGCCAACCTGACAGTCGATTATCCCAAAGAGACAATCGATTATTCCAAAGAGACAATCGATTATCATGGGCTGTAGAACCTTGGTGTAACGCCCCAAAATATACCATAGAATTATTAATGAATAATTATTCAATTAATCAAATTTGTTTTGATTAAAATAAATTGTTGTTGGGCTTTGGGCCGAAATTAGACATATATTGATATCCAATATCACAATCTAGATAAATCTCATAGAGATAAATCCAATATGTTGACTTACTGTATGATCTTAATTTGGGGAACCAAAGTATAGACCCAAATTAGGGATTTGTTTATAATGTGAACTTTGAAATGATTTATTGAAATAAATCATGAAAATAAATAACATGAATTAAATATATGAATTTTATTGAACAAAGGTCAATTAAATGATGTCAGAAAAAGTATTACAAATAAATATGAAAATTATATCATTCTGTAGAGTTTGACTGTCTGATCCCAACGGTTCAATCGGATTTCAATTTGGAGAAAGTTGGAACACAAAGTGTACCCCATTTGGGACCAAAATCAGTCTCAATTAGGGACTACACACCAAACCGCGCCCTGTTCAATTACGTCGATTCCAAATTCGTCGCTCAATCACGGAAGCTGCAAACCTGTGTCTTATTCTTCTTCCCTAGGCTATTTAAGGACAACCCAACCCCCTCATTTCAACACCAAAACCACTCATTTTTCCTTCTATATTGTTCCTTGCTGAGAGTAGAGTGCAGTGGTGCTGTCATCTTTGTGTGAGGTAGCCGGAACAATGAGATAGAGTCGCCGGAAGTTTTCCGGAAAATCTTCAAAACCTCCCTTACGCTTCGAGATAAGCCCGTAGATATATCTAATGACTAGAATGTTCATATAGGTTGTTTTTACGTTCATAAATGGTCATTTGGTTGAGTTTTGTGTTTGACATGTTTGAAGAACCAAAAATCATAAACCTTGAATTTGATGTTAAAAATATGTTTTAATGATTCTAAAATGATCTATGAACCTGGGAGGACATTTCTATATAATTTAATTGAAGTTTGGTGATTAAAAATGATAATACTCGAAACTGACCAGAGGAAGAAGATGATGAACAGTAGCCGAAAATCGATTATTTACTTCTAAAAAATCGATTAGAATTATGTCCATAAGAGGATGTTCGAAGTCAGTATATAATCGATTATTTAAAATATAAAAATCGATTTAAAAAGTATTAATCGATTATTTTGAAACTAAAAATCGATTTTTAGCCATTAATTGATTATTTAAAATTTAAAAATCGATTTTTAGCATTTAATTGATTATTTAAAATATAAAAATCGACTTTTAGAAATTAATTGATTATTTAAAATATAAAAATCGATTTTTAGAATTTAATTGATTATTTAAAATATAAAAATTGATTTTTAGCATTTAATTGATTATTTAAAATATGAAAATCGATTTTAGATATTAATGGATTATTTTAAATATAAAAATCTATTTTTACGTATTAATTGATTATTTTAAAAAAATAAAAATAAATTTTTTTCAAGTACAAATCCTGTTGTGAAAATATTATCGAAAATATGCTCTAAAATCCTATTTTGTTAGCAATTAATTATAAACCATATAAATATGATTTTGTACAATAAAAATGATGTTTGTGACATATAAACATTATGTGATGAATGACGGTAAGTTCGGGTGTTAACACTCGAGACTAGGCCGCTATTTGTTATTATGCAGTATGACGATTGTTTGATTATTGATTTTAATGAATTAATGATGATGAACGTTTTGAATGATGATCATGAATTGTTAAAGTGAAAAAAATGAATTAATGAATCGTATTGTTAAGGATATGTAGAACAACTCTAAGATATACCCACTTGTATATTGATGATGATTATTAAGGATATCTAGAAGAACTCTAAGATATATCTACTTGACCAATTCATATTTCGAGTTAAAACGTACGTGCGGGATCCAGACCGGATATCACCCACCCGACAAATCATTGTTCGGTTGGTACGTAATCCACATGACTCATAGAGTGGATTATCGATTCTTGTGTTCTGCATTAAACTATTTATAGTTTAAGGGCCTGGTTAGAATTATTGCCTTAGACTAGGAATAGCTAAGATCTGAATATAAAATGATGTAGCCTTAGATTAAGAATAATTTAAGAGCATTATTGATATATTGAATATCAAATGACTTGGAATAAAATATTGAAAATATTTTGAATGTTTGAACCATATATTGTGTGCATGATATCAAATGGTTGATTATGAATTGAGATTCAGTTTATGTGGATGTTTGACGCTTTAGATATGCTTACTCAACTTCACCACTGAGTGTGTAGTGTGTTTTATTTGCTACACGCAGGTAAACAGAAAGATTAATGTGATCCTGGCGGCAGATGGGGCGAGATTGTCAGGATGGATGTGACAAGTTTTGAAATAATTTATGATATGTCAATATTAAATTCGCTTCCGCAATATTGTTAAATACTCCGTACTGTATATGTTATGAAAAATATTATTGAGATTAATAAAGTGTGTTTGAAAAGTTTTAAATTTTACGATTACCAAGTTAAATACTTTAGTCCGAATGGGGCTGCAGACCTGGACGGATTAGGGTGTTACACTTGGGATAGGAAATGTCATGCCAATAATCGATTATCATTAATGCATAGTCGATTATCATCCAGTTCTGAACCTCAGGACCATCATGCTAATGAACAAATCGTTTTCGAAAGAAAATAATAAGGAATCAAACATACATGTATGGGTTGAACTTAGACTTCTCTCAAACAAGACATCCATAACATCATGTACATCTTAAACGCATGTTGTAGGATCATGGCATATCATTGCATAACCATGTCAAGAGGTTAGGCCTAGTGCGCCTCTTCCGCGGGCCCGTCTAGGAGCCTTCGGGATCCAACGAGTTTCATCTAAAGGGCTTGTGTACGTACATGGTAACTAGGCTTTTAGTTACCACCCACAATTTCTAGTCTCATTCAGGAGACTAAGGTTTCCTCAACTCATCACCGCGTGGGATGATCACTGAAGGGCAAGGGGTCTCTGTGCAGTCTAACTCATGCAACATGAATCTTTGGCATTGCATCGTTTATAAATATGCAACTCTTAACTATCGAATTGTATGTGGTATCTCGTACTTTAGTATAGGTACGATTATGTCTATATCATTGTGAAACGTACTATGTGTTCTACTGTTAGATTACCACTCAGCTTATGCTGAGCGTATAACGTTGTCTTTGCTATACACAGGTAGGCGCGATGATCATGGAGCCTAACCAGGATGATTGGAGCGGCAGATAGGCGATGGCATGGACCCGATTTAATTCTCATTTTAACATTACAAATTGTTTTGATCTTGAACCCACCTTTGTTGCACTTAATACATTAGGACTTAACATTTATTTTCTTTTATTGCTTCCGTAACGTAACGTTTCTTTTAAGGAAATTGATTTCCCAACGGTTTCAGTTTAATAAATTTATCAAGGGTTTTCCGTTTTACAAAAGTAATTCAAGGAGTTTTCTTTAGATGGTCCTAAAAACCGTCTACGTTACCTCTCCGGCTCGTTGGGCCGCGACGAACTGGGTTTCCGGGACGGATGGTGTTACAGAAATCAAAACCTTTTTAACAAAGTTGTTCTTTTTATACAAAATTATGCTTTTATTCTAATGTTATTTGAGTAATGAATGTTAAATTTTTGGCACGGTTTGAGATTAAGTATAGTATTATACCGTTCTGTTTCAAAATGGAATGGTAACAAATGGTTTTAGGGTTCATCCCATACCAACACCAAACCGTTTAAATTAAGAGTGGTTCATGATAGGTTCGAGTAGTATCACGAACCGTCCCGTGGTATGTAATTATAATTGCTTTCGAGAAGACACATAGTTTACTTTTTCATGTTCTAAAAAGAATGTGAATATAGTATATACTTGTATTTAATTCAGAAAATCAATTCAGGGTACAATCAATTTTCTGTTAATAACTCTTAAGTCTCACATTATCTGAATAATATTTTGTGGTGCTCTAGATTTTCTAGTAAGATTTTTTAGGATTTTTAAAGTTCGCGTTATTATACTCTGACTCTCTGAGTATACATTCCATCTATTTAGGCGTTGAGATTATAACTTTCTTTACTTTGACAAATTGAAGAATTCTCAGAATACATTACTACAAATTTTAAAGACCCTCAGAGCATATTATGGATAATGTGTATCCGAAAGTTCTTACCAAAAAATCGATGATACCGCATAGTATATTTCATATAATGTGGATATGGAATTATTATCAGAAAATCGAGGTTATTTTTTTATATTTTATATAAAAATTAAGATTAAGGATTTAAGGGTGGACAAAGGCGTTGAAACTTAAAAAGAACCAAAAAGTGAACCTGACGTGAATCGAACACGCAACCTTCTGATCTGGAGTCAGACGCGCTACCATTGCGCCACAGATCCCTTGTTCTATTGTATCATACTTTAAATATTTATACTGTATACAAATACGCGTAACATCGGGCCATAGAACAATCCGCGGCATAACAACGGATATTCCAATTAAATACGGCGGCGCGTGAAGTTTGGGAGGATTTGTCGGCCGTTAAAGGGTCAATCAAGGCCCCCGATTCCGCCATTTCGGAGTTCACATTCCCAGACCGCCATATAGAGTTTGAAAACTTCCGATAGAAAATAGGGTTTCGGATTTTTGCAGCTCGAGGAAGACGAAGCGCGGAGAGAATGGGTTCGAAGCAGAATAGACACAAGCAGAAGCTCATGGCTTTCACCGGCGCCGCCGCCTTTCTCGCCGTGGCCGTCAACTTCGCCGTCACTGTGTACACTTCTCACAAAAGAAGCCGCAAGAGGAAAGGTAATCTCCGACTACCTCATTCAGGTTCTCCTTACAGTTTATGATTGTAGAATTATTCGTTCATTTCTATGTATTGATGCTCTTCTCGGAAGCAATCCGGAAACTTTATATGTTTGTGAATTGAATTGGTAATACTCTTTTTGCTAAGGTTCAGATCTTCCGGGCCTAAATTTTCCAATGAACCTATCTGCTCCGGACATTCTGAGATTAGCAGACAAAATAATTGCCAAATCCAAGCAGGTTCACGACGCAGTTGCTTCTGTTCCTCTCGACAAGGTTTTTCTTTTTACACATATTCCTCTTTCTTTTAGTTGTTTAAGGTGTTTTTTACTTATCGCCAATTGGCCCTTTGCAATGTGTTAATAACATTGAGAAAATGCAATCAAATGGACTTTTCTGTGATGTTTGAATGATGGGTTAAGATGGAAATTGTCCTATATCTTTCCTTTCATGCCTGATTGCCTGGGGTATCTTTTAGGAAACTTTATGTGATATCTCTATGTATTAATAACTATTAAGGATTTAAAAGTGTTGCTTGAAGTTAGGAAGGACGACATGTATGAATACGTATATACTATCTTAGGAAGGATGAGAAAAGAAAATGGTTTTTTCTCACCAAATTGGGTGGAATTTTGTTTTCCCTCCTCTTAGTTCAATTTGTCTTCTCATTTTCTTTTTCCTTCCACTCTTCCTTTCACTTTTCTTTTCTTTTCCTTTCTAACCAAACAAGAGAAATTGTTTTCCATCTTATTTTCTTTCCATTTTCCTTTCAAATTCCTTGAACTAAACATAGTGTAATAGTTTGTATTGAAGGGGATATAGATCCAATGCTGATGTTTGTATTTGATATTGTAGGTCAGTTTTGCAAATGTAGTTCTACCATTGATAGAACTGGAAGCAGAGCAATTTCCTCTGATTCAGTCATGTGTCTTTTCAAAGTGGATGTCCACTTCTGAAGAAGTTAAAAAAGCTAGCGCTGAAGCAGAGAAAAAGATAGATGCTCATGTTTCACTTTGCAGGTTGTACCATTGATAACCTGTTTTGCTTTCTTCACTCCTTTTTGTTACATTTTGCTCATTTCCGTATATAAAAAGCAAAGGTCAAGTCGAATTGCTTAAGTATATAATTTCTAAGTTACTGAATTTAGATCAGTCCATTCATATACGAAGTATGAAGGAATTGTCCTCATGGATATATATATGTCTTTGCTTTACAATGGCTTCTGATTTCTAGCATATTTGTGGACCCTACAGTAAACGTGAAGATGTTTATCGAGTTGTGAAATCTCTGGCATCAAAAGTAGACAGAATGAGCATTGAAGCCAAAAGATTTACTCAATTTCTGGTATGAAGATATAAATAAGCATATTGCTACAGTATTCTGTATTCTTGGAATGCTTTAACAAGATGGGCTTCAAATATCATTCTCAAACTCTTCATCACTTTCTTACGTGTCACTCCCCTAATAGACCATCCAATCTCTCTGGTTAATTAAGTTTTCCTTACAAGTTGGTTGGATGTGTTTCTCTCCCCCCTAGTTTAGGTAATTTATTGCTTTAATTTCAGTGAAGGTTATAGAATTTGAACGGAATGGGTTAAATCTTACCTTAACCAAGAGAGAAGAGTTGCAGCGCCTAAGGACTCAAATAGATGATCTGAGTATGCAATATATACGAAATCTGAATGATGACACAACTTTTCTCACTCTTAGTCAGTCTGAGCTAACAGGATTACCGCCAGAGTTCCTTAAGGTTATGTACTTTTTTCTATCATCGTAATTCATATTGAATCTCAAGTGCTAGATGCTTAATTTTTATTGGCTTCTTTCTGATGCAGGACTTGGAAAAAACAGAGAATGGAAAAGTAAAAATAATTCTGAGAAACCACCACGTCACACCAGTTCTAGAGCTCTGCAAGGTGAGTTTTTCCATGGGTAGTATCTTCATTGCTTTTTTCATATGATCAACTAAGTTTTTACATTCGTTGATTAAAAGTGTATGTATGTCTCATTGATGTGATATTGATGTCAAAGCAGAACTAAACAATATTACTAATCATACGCTTTTTCATATCTTAGCTAAAGAAGAAATTAATGCTTGTACTTTTTCTGGAAAATAACAATATAGAAAGGGTAAATTAATTGCTTTGCTAAAATCAAATCGCAAACTATATAACACTGTTTTGAGTACTTACAATTGCACTGTATCTTTAGGCAAAAATATCCATTCTTAAAAAAATAAGATAACCAACTCTAACTTTAGGTTATGAATACGAGGCCGGTGTTGTAATTATCTTTATGAAATTGTAGCTAATATACTTTTTCCTATATAGTATTTTTTTAAAATTCTTCAGAAGTTATTTCTACTATGAAGGTAGGATCAACCAGGAAAACGGTAGCTTCAGCTTATGGAAGGAGATGCAAAGTCAACCTCTTTGTATTAGAAAAACTGGTATTTAAAATTTCCTCTGGTGATGCATTGTTTAGTTGGTTGGCTGCAATATTTTTTAATGTTTCATGTTGCTAACTTTTTTATTTTTATTTTTGGTGTTTCAGACTCAACTGCGGCATAAATTTGCAAGATTGCTTGGTTATGCTAACTTTGCTGATTATGCCACAGATGTAAGAATGGCCAGCTCCTCACCTAAGGTGTGCGTATAGCTATGAATCTTGTCGCCACCTTATATCCTTGTTGAATGTTCATAGATTATTTCCTTACCATAAAAGTAAATTAAAAGTTTCACCCAGTGATCAAGTTAATAATGACCATATACCCGTTTCATTTTTCTTTCTTGAAGGAGTAAGCCCTCACGTTGTGCATACTAATCATGTTAGGTTTTTGAGCTCTTGGAGAATATATCTGCCAGTTTGACTGATTTGGCATCGAGAGAACTTTCTCTGTTAAAAGAACTTAAGGTATGTTGTGGATTATAATTCCATTCCTCTAGTTCATTCTATCTTTGGGAAATTGATTCCAGGTTTAAAGATATTAAAAGATTTTGAGATATCAAATTGCTTAAAGCCTTCCACTTTGGATCAAATGTCTTTTCTGTCAATTTATAATACAGAAGAGTGAAGAGGGAGATTTGCCCTTTGGTATTGAGGATCTTCCATACTACCTTAAAAAGATCAAAGACCAACAATGTGATCTCAATTTTGGAGTCATCCGACAGTATTTCCCCGCTGAATTGGTTTTATCGGGGATATTTAAAATATGCCAAGATCTTTTTGGTAAGTATCCCGTAAACAGCATTGAAGGTTTTCATGGTACAATTGCTTTTTTGTCTCATGTTTAAACTTCTGAACTTATGCAAATGTTTGCTGTTTGTATTGCACAATATAGGACTGGGGTTTGAAGAAGTTTCAGGTGCTGAGCTCTGGCATCCTGATGTAAAGCTTTTTTCTGTTTCTGATTTGAGTTCTAAAGAGCTGCTGGGATTTTTTTTCTTGGATATGTACTGCAGGTCCATATTTAAAACATGTTTTAGGTTTTCAACTTTATCCATCATAGTAAAAGAATCACCTATTAGAAACTGATGTTATGCTACATGGTAAGCAGGGAAGGAAAATTTGCACATACATGTGTTGTAGCTCTTCAAAATGGCTCACTGATCAATGGCATGAGACAGGTGATAATATCACAGCACATGGTTGTTAAATGGCTATTAAACATATGAGTTATTGTTTGCTAAATTTCTTTGATATTTTTATCTGCGAATCCAGATTCCCGTGGCATTACTCACTTCTCAAATTGACAAGGAGATGGGGGGCAGACCAGGATTACTAAGATTCTCTGAAGTTGTCAGTCTTTTCCATAAATTTGGTCATGTGGTACGTATTTTTAAATTTGAATACACTATACATCTTATGCAGAATAGTGATCTTCCTCCCATGCTCTCTCATCTATAATGCATATTAATGCATAATTGTTTGATTAGTTTCATTTTCTCACAGATGTTTGCCTTAAAAATTAGCTGCTACAATCCTTGTTTGAACAGTTATGTTCTGCCATTATATAGTCTGTTGAGTATGGGCCATAGTTTTATGCTTTTGATTGACCTAAGTACATCCTTTCTTTCTTGAAACGTTTGAGTTTGCTCACTCATTCTCTTTAAAGCATTAGCATTTTTCTGTCATCATATCTGAGCATCTTATTTCTGTGTTATTTTTTTCTGGTACTTTCAGATACATCACATTTGTAATCGTGCATCAGTCCCCAAATTCTCTGGGCTGCGCCTGGATCCAGATTTTGTCGAAATCCCTGCCTTACTTTTTGAGAATTGGTTTGTTTGTTGCCCACTTTGTTTGTGGATATTGAGTATGACATTATTTGTCCATTCAATCATTATCGAACCATAATTCTCTGTGCTAGGTGTTACGAGAGCCCCTGCTTGAAGCTGATATCTGGTTTTCATCAGGTGATGCTTCTATCTGAACTTGCAATTTCAATTTTAATTTTTCCATATCCCTGGAAAAGAAGCCCGTGATTTCCATATTACTTTCATTTTTTTATTTCCCCTCACCCTATTCACCTATCAAATCATTTGAAAAACAATTTTCGTGAGAAGCTCTGAATTTTTAAATCTGTGTCGTTGTCAATTTGTCATATATCAGGCAGGGACCCTCCGTTCCACTATTTTCACATTATTGTTGATTTGAGCCATAATGCTAGCAATGTCAACCTATTCAGTCATTTTAGTTTTTTAAAAACAAATAAAGTACGTGCTACACAGTATTTATTTATGAGGCGATAGCCTGTCAAATAATGAAACCAGAAGCCACGTGGAGAACTTAAGGACCTTAGCATCTCCACATGCGTCCTTGATTCTATAATTTGGTCTGATCTGGTGGCCCTGTTGGTTATTAGGATATCACAAAGCCAATCAAGGATGAATATTGTAAGGCACTCAAGGAGTGGAGATATTCTTTCTCTGCATTGAAAATGAAGCAGGAGATATTTTATTGTAAGTCTAAGGATACAACTCGTAGCTCCATTATCCTCTGTAGTTGGATTTCCAGTTTTGAGACAGATGTATTGCGGACAGTGGCTGTGTCCCTGTTCTTGCTTACCAAATATATTCGTGTATGCTGTCAGGTCTTTTTGATCAGATGATTCATTCGAATGAAAATATCGATATAACTGGCTTATTCAAACATCTCTATCCCAAGGTATTCGCCTCCAAGATGTCTAATTCTTAACGGGATCCTTACACTATATGTATATCTCTTAGCAGAATTTTGTCTCTCCAGGTTATGTTGGGTTTACCAATGCTGGAAGGAACTAATCCGGCTTCATCGTTCCCACAAATGGCTGTTGGCTGTGAAGCTACTTGTTACAGCCGGATATGGAGCGAGGTTGGATTGCTCATTTCACACATTCTTCCTTTACGCAATCCTTAAAAGTGTCACTTTTCTTCATTTGAGTTGTTCAACCAAAAACCATTATCATATTATATTCAGAGTGTTTTTTCGGGCAAATAATCTGTTTTTTTCTTCTTTTTAGGGTTTGAAGGTTTTCTCAAAATGCATTTTTTGTTTGAAAACGTAGTCGTTTTAGAAGAGTGTTTTGGCTAGTTTAATACTCCCTCCATCTGGAAAATTTTCCCATTTAACTTTTCATAGTCTCTAAAGCAATACTTTGACCATTAATATCTATGTTTATATATAGATAAATATAATAAAAAATTGTATTCCAAAACTACGTTTCGAAAGAAATCTATTGATATTATGTTTATATCATAATACATTTTATTTTACATTGTGGTCACATTTTATTTATAAACATTAACCAGGAAAAGTCAAATGAGAAGAATTTTTTTAAGAATGGAGGGAGTAAAGCTTTAATTGGAGTAAAAATTCTCTCATAAAACTTCAACATTGTTAATAGGTTTTTGCAGCTGACATATTTGCCCAGAAATTTCACACGGATATTTTTAACCATCAAGCAGGCTTGCAATTCCGGGATAAGGTAAATATTACTACGGAGTACTTTACAAAAAACAAAGTCTTTGACAGTAAAATGGAAACATATTGTTTTATACTCCCTCCGTCCCGTTTTAAATCGTCTGGTTTGACTTTTGGGCATATTTAAAGAAGAGAAAAAATAGAGTTGATTTTTCGAAATAGCCATTACTTTTTAGGAGGAGTGACGATGAATGAGAAGATAAGGTAGAGAAGAGTGACTTATTTTAGGGGTAGTTTAGGTATTTTACTCTTAAAAGTTTACGATAACAAGTAACAGGCAACTTATTTTGGGACGAAGAAAAAAGGCAAACAGACAATTTAAAATGAGGCAGAGGTAGTAGCATTAAAAAACACCACATTTTTTTCACCCTGCCAAATATGGAAGCTTCTTCCGTCCCGTCCCATACTCCGAATTTTTACCTTGAAGGGGGTTGTCAAGAAGGCTTACTTTCGTGTTAATCGTCGTTCTGATGACTGATTGAATTCCCATTATGCCCCTACAGGTATTGGCTCCTGGAGGAGCCGTTGATCCTCGTGACCTGTTATCGGATTTCCTTGGGAGAGAACCGTCGGTACAAGCGTTTCTCAGTTACAGAACTGCTAAAAGTTAATCCATGGACCATGGTAATTTTCTCTGTTACTACTCTCCTGTGTAATCTTATCAATGCTTATGGCCATGCAGAAACTCTGTCAATGCGTAATCGTGATTAAATTTGCCCCTCATGTTCAGAATAATTGTCACTTTGAAGAGACAAATTTGGTTTTTTGGGCATTTGGAAATTCATATTTTCCCCTTGTTCTTTATTTGCTGATACATATGATTGAATGGGTATTGTGGTAGTTTTACTGGAGAAAGATTAAAATGGGAGTAAGACATAAGAAATGAACTAAAATAAAATCTTAGGATCCGTTTGGTACATGAAATTGACGGAATTGGAATTGAATCGAAAGTTAAAATTACATGAAATTGATTTGGATGGAATTGAATTCTCTAATTCTAATTCATTTTTGACACTACCAATTCTAAATTTACACATTTTTGTACTACCAAACAGCAGAATTAAAATTATTGAACTCAATTTATATTGCTTGTTTCAATTTACGATGTTTGACTAAAATTATTTTTAAATTATTTTATATGAAAAACGGAATAGAATCAAAAAAATAAAAATTACATATTAAAATACCATATCAAAAGATTTACGGAGTGCAAAACTAGTGGTAACATTATTATTATATTTTATTAAATGACTACCGAAAAAAAGAGAAAGTGGGTAATTTGACAACATGAATAGTTAATATGTAATTTAACTTAGGACAGAGGGTGTAATTACTCAAATATTTAGGTTTGAGAAAAAAATTATTGACCAGGAACTGAATTGAAAAATGAAGTTTCGAATTGTTTTTATAAATTTTATTCTCAACCGAACCGTCTCATTTCAATGTGGGGCAAGATGAGTTCTCAGAAGGGAGTTTTTTTTATAAAAAAAAATTGTACCATTATTATAAAAAAGTCAAATTGATTAATGGTTTTTACATCTCCATTTTTTAAAGAAAACTATCTCCATCTGTTATTATTCCCTTCGTCCCAAAAAAAGATAATTATAGTTTATTTTTTTTGCTCAAATTGTGTAATAATTTGACCATAAATTGTGAATAAAAATATATTTAGATATAATATAAATTTTAGTAAAATTGGAGTTTTTAAGATATAATTTTTATACATCAAATTTTTATAATATTTAATTATTTAAAACTATATTTAATTTATAGTTAAAGTATTGCATTGTTTGACTTAAAAAATTAGACTGTTAATTTTTTTGAGACGAAGGGAGTGAGATATTTCATACCATTACTATCATGGACCTAATGTGCACTCTAATATTTCTCACTTTAACAATTTCACTACTTGTAGCGTTTCTTTATTGCATTTCAACCATCATTCTTAATGAGCACACTTGAATGCCTAAGTTCGACCCACAATGAAAGTACTAAATAAATTATGGACTTTAATCTACCTAATACGATGACCTTCTTAGATTCATGAATTGAAAGTAATAAGAACTAGAGAACGGATCTTAAATGATCTGAGCGATGGAGTTATATGAAACTTATTATGTAACAGAAGTGTCAGAGCCACAAACAAAAAGGGCACATAATTCACAAACATGTCATATTTGAATCTCGCCAAAAGAATAAAATGATCTCAAACAATTAAAAAAATAAAAATAAAAATTCACAAATGACAAGTTTGTGAAGAATTTTGTGGCATTCTATTTGTCCTTTTAACATTTTATATGATTTATTTTTTTAAAAAAGTTGCCAATCTATAGTTGCTATGAAGTTTCCATTCTAATCTCTGACTAAATGATGAATGAAAAACTACTACTAAAAGAAGAAAAACAAAGGAATTAAGAAAACCACACCGATCCATTGATTAAAAGTTCAAACCTGGCTTTAACAAAAGTAAAAAATGACTGCAAAGTGTAAACATGTGTTAAATTGAAATATTGAATGAAGAATATATCGAGATGCTAGGAGAATTTAAAGTCATCAAAAAGTCAACTAGAAATGCCAAATTGGTATGCACAGCCAGTCTCGGAAATTCTATGGCCGAGACCAGAAAAAAGGGCCCTTAACCCCGACCAATAAAATTATAACTAAAAATACTTTTATTGTTTTGATGACAAAAATTTCTTTTGGTGTAAGTATTCATACTTATTTTAAATAAAAGAATAGCATTTATTAATTACTTTTTAAAACTGTTTTTAAAAGTTTATAAAACAAGTATACTATATCATTGTGTTTTCTTTTTCTGAAAAATTTGGAGTTTTATTGAAATAAATACAAAATTATATAACCTTATGCGTGAATTTGGGAACACAAGGTTAGTAGTTCATGTGGATGATTTACGTGCTAGTATCCAAAGGGTTCGGGTTCAATCTCCATCTACAATATTTTATTTTTTAAAATAGGAGGAACAAGATTTGGGCTATAGAATATAAAGAAATTGCCTATATAACAATAATATAAAAAAATTTCGGCCCCATAAATCTTGGCCGCGGCCCGGTCGGGCAGACCATCCACCCATGGGCCGGCCCAGTTGATATGCTCTTAGAATTTACTACTACAACTAAAACCAGACACTAAACTTGTATGATCTAATACCCACCCATATTTGGCCATTTCTACTCTTTTTTGTATTAAATGGACAAGTTTACCCTTAATGCTTGAAATAAAGAAAGAAAGAAGTGAATGGCAATGATGTCTATTTCTTATAAAATGTAGTGGATTTAGTCAATTAAGGGGTGGATTTAGCATCTTGGATTCGCATATATCGATATGAAATATACTCTGAGTATAATTTGTATACAAAACCAACAATTTGTATATGATACAACGATATATATCATATCATATCATATCGTACATTCGTACTATATTGCAATTGGTATGAATACAAAATCAATAATTTCTAGATCTTTAATCTTTATACTCCGTATTACATTAGGGTTTATACTTTAGGGTTTTTTGGCAACCCTTACCAAATTTTTTTGAGGACTAAATCAAGGCCTAATGCCAACCTCTTATACAGAAGACAAACCTTCCGGGGAACACAATAAGGGAGGGGGAAGGAGAAGAACCTAGAATAAGGCTTGACCAGAGCCACAATAAGGTCCTAACTACAAAAGATACTAGTATGGAGCATGACCAATGCCACAATAAGGTCTGAATCACAAACAAACTAGTCTAAGGCATGACCAATGCCACAATAAAGTCAAACTAACAACCAATAGGCAATGGAAGAAAATTATTGCCAAACCAAAAGGATCCATGCCAAGTGCCAAGACAAGTTACAAGGCAATACAAGCCTTAAGCCAACAACACAAGGGAAGCAATATAAATTTCATATCACAATTCATAAGACAATGTAGTTTTATCATATATTATGGCTAAAGTTTAAAGACATTAATTATGAAAAGCCAAATATAAAATGCCTATGGAGGAAGAGAATATATGGGGTATTATTTTCTGCATCTATAACTATACCCAGGGGCGGATGAGAGAGGGGGCACGGTGGGGCACGTGCCCCCCCCGGCGATTTTCCGGCAATGTACCACCAATATAGTGCCAACGGAGTTCTCTGTGTTCGTGCCTCCCCAACTTCCCGCTGTGGCGCTGTTACTTTGGTAGCCTGCAACTCCTATTTTGATTTTGGGCTTTGACTTTGAGTATGGATGACTATAGAGCTTGCGACCAACTTGTCATATTGCTGAATTTCGACTTTTTCATATTTACTCATTGATGGGGTTTTTTACTTTTTTTCGTTAATTTGTTTTAGATTATAGTATTGATTGGTTTTTTAAAATTAATTTTAGATTATATTATAGTTTTAATTATTGAATATTTTTTGTTAAATATAGAGTAATTTCAATTTTTTGTTATGTCATATTTGGATAGATGATCATTAAAAATAATGATTTATTGACATTGTTATTTTATTATGTAATTAGGAACTTTAAAAATGGGCATATTTGTTGTTATCCAATAAAACAATCTTTGCCATCGGTAAATGATAAAGGCAAGAAAAAGCATCTAAATCTTTAGAGAAAGAAAGTGTAGTTCCCTTAAGAAAAAGATATTTAACAAGACTGATTTATGAAACCGTTTGAGAGATGAGTTGTTATCAAATTTTTTGTTGTGCAATTTTGGAACGAAAATTTTTATGAGCATCAATGGTAAAGTCATTATGCAATGCTTTCAAAAGTTGGCATTTCGAAAATATTTTTTTACCTCAAAATTTTTTTCTCCATTGCCCAAATAAAAAGTGTGTTAATTTATGTTTTAACTATCAAAGGTTGTTACTATCATGAGAATTTTTTGTTATTTTTTGAATGAGTTGTGCCCCCCCCCCCCCATGAAGTCACTTCTGGCTCCACCACTGACTATACCTCCATTTCGTTGTTTCATGACATGGGAAATGCATACAAATTAAGAAAAAAAAATAGAAATGTTTATTCAATAATTATGTCAATAAATAAGAAAAATGTACATCCCACAAAAAACAGAATCAAAACAAGATAGCAGGTTATAGGAAGAACCGAAGGGTTTACGGAATATATATTTAACGTACGTTCGAAAGACATCAAGGATCTGTGGCGCAATGGTAGCGCGTCTGACTCCAGATCAGAAGGTTGCGTGTTCGATTCACGTCAGGTTCAAAAATCTTTTATTTTAATTTTAAAAATTACTTTTTGTCCGAATTAAATCTTTTTTTTAAATTTTAAAAGTACTTTTTTGCCCAATATTTTAAAAGTACATCCTGGGACTCCGGTCTCCCATAGTCCCATGATGAAAGTGTACTCTTCCAAATATTTTTCATAGATTTTTACGTGATTTTTTTTTACAAAAAGTTCATTTCTTTAATGCCACAAATGTATTATAGACTTATAGTCTATAAAATGAGAAGGATCTTAGATTTATAGAAGAATTGGTCATTCCCCGGATAAGCATACTCGAAATAGGGCTAGACACGGTTCTAGAATCAAATCCGCTAAGGTACTGCGGCACCTACCCGGAACCGTGGGAAATGTTCCGATTTCCGTTCTTAATTTGTGGTATCAGAATCGGAACCCTTATGGAATCGAAACTGATTTAAATTTTTTATGTTTTAATGTTTATTATGCTTAATTTTAATTTGTTTGGGGGTTGATTCACAATATTTACAATCAAGAAAAGAGTTTGGATTCAAGTATATAACTTTCTTACCAAAAGTTTTACAAAAAATATCATTTAGAACCGGTTCAGAGCCGGAATCGAAACCAAAATTGTTTTGAAACTATAACTGCCGCTACACTGTACTGGTTTCTCTAAAATAGGTACCTGTACTGTCGAAGAAAGTGTCTCAATTAAATAAAAAATTATTACGTATATTATTTCCTTGAGTAAATTGCATAAAAGGTTCCAAGTTATAGGTCGTTTTACATATTTAATAGAAATCATCCTAAATAGGACCAAAACATAGAGAAAGGTACCAAAATAGAATTTTCATATTTTTTTCCCGGAATGTGACTTTGCATTGTGGTAATATGGCAGTGTACATGTGTATGTTTGGTAATGCATATGACCATGTTTGGTAATGTAAGTCTTAGTTTGGAAATAAAAACATGGAAGTCCTATTTTCGTATATTTTCAATGTTTTAGTCCTAGTTTGGTCTTTCTCCCCATATTTAATCCCTACATATCAAATATTACTAATTTAGTCCCCAATTATTATATTCATTTTCATGTATGGTCCTTTGTTAACATTTCCGTTAAGAACGTAGATAAAATTGTAAATTCACACTCCTTTTTCTCATCAATTAATCTTTCTCCCTCCCCTCGCGCTCCTTTCCCAAACCCGGGGCTAAGTTTGAAGTTTTGAACCCAAAACCGAAATCATCACTCTTCTTTCAATTGTTTGTCTAACTAGTGAAATTCAAATTTGAAACCAGTAACCTTCATGAATGAATTTTAATGTTTATTTTCTTTACAATTTTCTGAGACTAACCGATAAAACTCATTCATAAAGCTTAAACGAATTCACTAAAAGGAAAAAAGTACTCACTCCATCCTTAAAAGATTGCCACGTTTTAACTTTTTTGGTCAAACTGTGGGGTTTGTGGCACGATTTGACGATGAATTAAATATAGCTTAAAATAATTAAATATTATAAAAATTTGATATTTCAAAAGTATATTTTAGAACAAATCTAATTTTACTAAATTTACATTATAAGTTAATATGTTTTTTTTATAATTTATGGTTAAAGGGTGCCACAATTTGACTAAAAAAGTCAAACTGTATCAATCTTTTAGGGACGGATGATAAGAAATACTCCCTCCGCCCCCCTGTATTTGTCCACATTTGACTTTTGGAACTGTTCATCTAAGCACTTTGACTCATCAAATTCTCTAATGGCCTGTTTGGGAACTTGGATTTGGATTTGAAATCCAGATTTAAGACATATACCTTGTTTGGCAAGCTACAAAATTTGAATTTGGATTTGATCCAAATTCCTCTCATTAATAACCAACCCAATTACAAATTCACACCCAAACCCATGTCATTTGAATTCCTAGCCCAATTAAAATTAAGTCTCCACATTCACTCCTCCCTCATCATTCGCCTCTTCCGATCCCTCTCTTCCATCGGCTCTCTCCAATTTTAGTCCTTCATCTCTTTCGGTCGAGATTGCGTCCACGTCCAGGCTGATTATCCGAGCGGCTAGGTCTGAGTTCTATCTACTTCGTCCACCTGTGAGTATTGAGCATTTAAAAAATTTCCTGTAGGTTTAGGGCAGAGATCTAGGGAGACCTCTGTTAGGGAGGGAAATACCATGCTGAAGCCTGGTCTTAAGCTCTCCTCTCATGTCCTCTTTTTTTGACATATGTATTTCCTAGTGTGTTACGAAGTATAATTTTGGTTTGGAAAGGCAGTGTTGGCATTATTATTTCTTCACAAAAATGTAAAAAAACAATTTTATTTTATTTTATTTTAAGTTAATTTTTTTGGGTTCAGAAACGACTCGATTTGTAATAACCATAGTTGGGTTTTAATGATGTATCATGTAACGACCCGAAATCCGGCTTAGTAGTTAGCCATTATTTTAACAAAAAAATAAAGATTATATTTATTTACTCTAAAATATGAATTATTTGTAAAGTTGTCCGTTTTGAATAAAAATTAGGTTTTCGGGTAGATCTCATAAAATGATGACCAACAGTATATAGTTTGTTAAATTTGGACATACGTGTAAAGTGTGGTGAGTAAATAGACATTACAGCTCAATAAATAAATAGAAGGATTTTATAATAAAATAATAAAATGAAAATATCCTAAACTAACCTATTCCTATCGTGATTCGAAAATCCCCTTCCCACCCCTTTATATATTACGCACGCACAGCAGCAAAAAAAAAAGAAAAGGAAAGAAAAACGTAAAAGAGATAGCAGCAAAGAAAGGGAACCTGCTACGGTAGAGAAGGGATCGCTGACCCGCTACCGCCGCCGCTCCAGCGCCGCTGCTTCAGTCGCCGGAAATAGAACTGCCGCTAGAACACCACTGTCTGCCGCCACCGCCGTTCGCCGTAGGAACTGACTGCTGCCACGAGCCGGAGGCCGCTGGGTAGCCGCTGCTTTGCTGCCGAGTTGGCCGATATCTTCTTGAGAATTTGATTTGTCTAATTCGTCAATAAATTGAGGTCAGAACTTGCACATCTAACGCTAGATTATGTATGTAGATTTGAAATTCACGTTCGTGGGTTTGTATGATTGATTACGTGGTTTATTTAGTTATAATTGAGTTATGATTTATTTATAATATATGATGATATTGGAATTGATTGAACAAGGGCGACCAGGTACGTTTCTTACTCTAAATTGTGTGAGTTACATGACGGTAAGTGGAAGGTGTTTACAGTTGACACTAGGCCGCTATTTGGTGACTATGAATGTTATTTAACATATTGTATTCTTGTATGAATTTGGAAATATGGAATTATGAATTTGAATACGGATAGGCTACCTAACCGAACTATAGGTAGATCGAGGAAACAGAATAAGAATACAATTAGGAATAACTGTTCATGTGATGAGCCGGCGTGCACGCATGATCAGTTGGGTAGAGCGTGCGCACGGGGGTCGTAGATCTGCTCATGGATGTGAGTAGGTGGTCCCACCCAGCCGACGTTGGATGACGTCGTATCGAGCGGGTTCTTCCATGGATGTGGTTGGATCAGGACTCTAGAATAAAGTAGTTGGCCTTAACCTAGGATAGGTTATGAGCCTAGAAATAAAAAAGTGGATTATGAGATAAGTTGTTAATTATGATAATTATGCTTAATTGATGAATTACATGAATTATATGATATTGTTGATGTTGTACTTATGTGCATGATATTGTATGGAATTATGAGCTAGTGGGTTCGTCTATTTGTGTAGTCGAGCGTTAGATAGATTCCACTCAGCTTCAATGCTGAGCGTGTAGCCCTTTTTCTTATTTGCTACACGTAGGTAACAGGAACGATGAATAATGAGACAGTCTTGGAGGCAGCGAGGGCGAAGAGATAGATGGATGCTACCTGGAGGAGTTATCTAATTTAATATTTAAGTTTGAATTATTATATTCTTAAGGGCAAGAACCCAAAGTTGTATTCTGATCAAGTACTTAAAGGCTTCCGCACCGTTTTATTAACTCCGATGAGTGTTTTAAATATTATTTTGAATTAAATGTTTTAAATTGTTTTGAAAATTAATGTGTCTAAATACCAATCTAGTAGCAACCCGATCCGTTGGTCCTTGTATTCGGGTCACGCAGGTTGGGGTGTTACATATCATGCTTCAAGCACATATTTCCCTAGAAATCTGCTCCATTTGCCAACTTGCTTGGATGGTGTATCAAAGAAACCAAATCAAAGACATATAAAGAAAACCATTATGTTGTTTTATATAATTATTTATTTAATTATTTATTGTACCATGACATTCCCATGATTTTTTCTTAAACTAGAGAATGTCTCATGATCAACATGTTTGTGAAACAAGAAAGCGTATTAGAGATGATGATGATGATGATGATGAAATGGAACTCAATATTATAGTTACTGGCTTTATCATTGTATTAGTGGGAGCATGGTATAAAAAGTATAGGGTGAAGGAAGTATCTTGGAACGAACAAGAACGTGCTAGAAAAAGAGCATATTGGATGGATTCATTAATGAATGATAGAATATATAGAGATCAATTGCGTATGGATAAGAGGTGTTTTGACAAATTGTGTTTCTACAAGAGAATTTAACTTTGACTTATTTTTTTCTATTTATTTTTACTATTGTTTACATTTATTTGTGATACATTTTAATACTTATATTGTTATTGTTTCTATCACAGATAGATATTTTCTCGTGGACTTGGGTTATACTAACGGACTAGGCTTTTTAGCTCCTTATAGAGGCACTCGGTACCATTTGAATTTGTGGAGAGGAAGTACTCCAACAGATTTTACATTTGGTTGAGCAATATTCATGTTTACTGACCCGCCAAACTCATCTACTGTAGGTTACATTTTAATGCACTACATCACCCACAACTTACTCATCTGCTGTAACTTACAGTGCACATTAGAATGCAGATTCCAGTAGTTGGGTTGTATAGTAGTCTCATCATCATCATCATCATCTCATTCTAGTAGTTGGGTTGTATAGTATGCAGATTCCAATAATAAATGTGAGGTTTTTATATCATTTACTATCACAACCCCTTGTCTTTGTTGTCCAAAAAAGGGTTTCCTAAAACTTTTTTTGCATGCAGAGTCATCCACCAGCAAGCTCCTATAGAAATAAGACTATAGATAATTGGGATGATATTTGTATTCTCTTTGGATCGGATAGAGCATTAGGGGATGGTGCGGAACAATTTGATGAAGCAGCGATGGCGATCGATGAGGAGATGAGGAGTGAAGGAATGAGCACGTCAACAGGCTCTGTGTCGAAGAAGGTGAAGAAAGATCGTCTAGCCGAGGCAGTTACAAGTTTTGCGAACTCATTCAACGAATATGTTTAAAGCAAGATCAATATGACTTCAAAGGCGAGCGGGAAAGAAATCCATGAAGTTGTCTCAAAAGTGGATGGCATACTTCATCATCAAGTGTTGAAAGCTGTTAAGAAGTTTATGAATATGCCAGATGAGTTTCAAATGCTCAAGGACTTGCCTGAAGACGAGAAACTAGATTGGGTTTTGTTGTGCTTGAAAGAGTGATCGAGTTATGAACAACTACGGAATATTAAATATTTACTACAAATAAATACTTTTTCTAATTGTCATACATTAGTATGTATTTTGTTTATGAAACAATTGGTCATTATGTTATTTGAGATTATGTTTACAATATTTTTATTCATTAAAGATTTGAAATGAAATTCTAATACTTACCAAACAACATCAGAATTTGAATTCTAGAATTGAAATTATGAATTTCCCAAGCAGCATTTGGATTTGAAATTAAGAATTTTGAATTTCTTGTGTTTGCCAAACACCAAAATGGAATTTGAATTATGAAATTTCAAATTATAGAATTGAAATTCAAAAATTGAAATGAATTCCCCTATCCAAACACTACCTAAATGTGTAAGCCTAAATATAGTCATGTGTGATCTTGTTTGATTTGTCTTAACATATAGATTATTAATATATAATTTTTATAATTTTTTAATATACAAATTACAAGATAAAATGGATTAAAGAAGTGCATCGAATGGTGTGCAAAAATGAAAGTGGACAAATACAGGGGGACGGAGGGAGTAAGGAGTAATAAGATCCTTTTTTTAATTAAAGATCCTTTCTTTCTCAGCAAGACATCAGAAAAATAAAATAAAACAAAATGAGGAAAAATAAGACACGACAAGTCACGTGACACGAGTCACACGACACACCAAACCCAGCAACCGGTAGCATATAAATAACTCAACCCGCTCTCCAGTTTCCCGTCTCAATACTTTCTTCTTCTTCCTCCTCAAAACTCCATTTCCTTCTCTGCCATTTTCAACGCTCTCTCTCTCTCTTTCTCTCTCTATAAGCTTAAGCATCTGCCATGGGGAAGATCAAGATCGGAATCAACGGTGAGTGACGAGAAACTCGTGTTTTCGCTCACTTGTAATTCGTGTAGGAATCCACGAATCACTCAGCATCTTCATTTTCTCTGCAGGATTTGGAAGGATCGGTCGTTTGGTCGCCAGGGTAGCTCTTCAGAGCGATGACGTTGAGCTTGTTGCTGTCAACGATCCGTTCATCAGCACTGATTACATGGTGCGTTCAATTTTTTTTTTTTTGTAGTTTTGATTAATTTCTATGCATTTCTAGGGCACGTATTAGAATCTAGAAGTTTGATTTTGGATGAATGAGTCTGTAATAGATTAGATCTGCTCGTTTGTATGCGATTTTGTCTGTAGACATACATGTTCAAGTACGATACTGTGCACGGGAAATGGAAAAACCATGAATTGAAGGTCCATGACGAAAAGACCCTTCTATTTGGAGAGAAGGTTGTTAAAGTCTTCGGATTGAGGTGTGAATATGCAACAATAGACTTGTGGATATTAGGATTTTCATGGTTTGGGTGCTTGTGTTTATTATTTTTTGGGATGAATTCTCAGGAACCCGGAAGAGATTCCATGGGCTGAAGCTGGTGCTGAGTTTGTGGTTGAATCTACTGGAGTGTTCACTGATAAGGATAAGGCTGCTGCTCACTTGAAGGTTTGATTACCCTCCTCAAGTTTTCATGTTTAATTTTAGAATGTTTTTGTTTGGTTAGTACTCTCTACGTCACTGTTCAGTGTTCACCTTAAAAATGAAATTGTGTGGTTGAGGTTTATTTAGAAACGAAAAATATTTTTATGTGAATGAGTGATTAATTAGTCGGGGCCAAAAAGGAAAAGGGATAGGAGTAAAATATTTATCTCTATAATGTAAAATACTATGTATCTTCTATTGATAGTCTAAGAGTTTCTGTCTGCTAGCCCTTTTATGATCATCTTCTGAAAATTCAAAACTCGAAGAGAGTTATAATCTACTATTTTTTGTTGTGAATATGCAATTCGTAATGTTTTTTTGGTTGGTTATGTGGTTCATCTTGAATGTTGTTAGTTTCACATGAATTTGCAGGATGGGATTAGCGTTGATGGTTAGTTGTTTTTCTTGGTTGACCAGGGTGGTGCTAAAAAGGTTGTGATATCTGCTCCTAGCAAAGATGCTCCCATGTTTGTTGTGGGAGTAAATGAGAAGGAATACAAGCCAGAGCTGAACATTGTTTCCAATGCGAGCTGCACTACTAACTGTCTTGCTCCCTTGGCAAAGGTTAAAACTAGTTCTGTCTCGTTGTTACACTTATATATAGAGTATAAAGTAGATCTTTTATGCTAAAAAACCTCTGATTACATCATTAGTTGCAAGAGGATGTTTTTGGGAGATAATTGTTTTTTGACATGTGGTTGTTAATCTGATGAATGTGATCACGAACAGATCCAAGCGACCAAGCCTTATATCTGACTTGGAACCATACGATTGATATAAGATGGCTCCGATGCAACTATACAACTTGCATTGCATTGGAGTCATTGGATCTCAGTCTGATTGTTCTGACTAAGATAAATAACTTATTGGAAATAAGACGTGGTTGATGATTTCATTGGTTTATATTTCATGGATTTGTTGTGATGAATGCTTGCAGGTCATCCATGACAGGTTTGGCATTGTTGAGGGTCTCATGACCACTGTCCACTCCATCACTGGTGAGTTGATTCTCTTTTGCAATCAATGTCAAGAGATCATTGTTCTGACAAAATAGTTTTTTTTTCCTTTGCTTATTTTCTGTTATATCATTTTCCAGCTACTCAGAAGACTGTTGACGGTCCATCCATGAAAGACTGGAGAGGTGGAAGAGCTGCATCATTCAACATCATCCCTAGCAGCACTGGGGCAGCCAAGGTATCATGCATCATGGATGTTTTTGTCTCTTTTTTTTCTGTGGTCAATACGTCTAGTTGTGTAAATTTTTTTCGATTCATTTGCCTTTACCGTTTTGTGTAGGCTGTTGGAAAGGTTCTGCCAGCTCTTAATGGAAAACTGACTGGAATGTCCTTCAGAGTTCCCACTGTGGATGTTTCTGTTGTAGACCTCACTGTTAGAATTGAGAAAAAGGCCACCTATGATGATGTCAAGGCTGCCATCAAGTAAGTTATTTTATGGTGCATTTTGTTTCTTAGTTCCCCCAAATACTAGCAATGGAAAGATTGAATCAAGTGTCTGTAGGCTGTTTTAAGCATGGTGATTTGCTGCACGCCGCTTTCAAGCCTTTCAATCTTCACACCCAATGAGCATTGCTGGCCACGCGGGTGGGGTTGTGCTGTTTTGGAAGTGGCATTTGTGACATCTGATTTGGGATCACATGTCTCTTAACAAACAGAAAATTGCAACCCTTTTATATCATATTATAACACATTTTAAGTTTTTAACTACTCTTGTATTTGGTTTGGAGATACAAGAGGGCAGTGGGTGGAAAATGCTCACCTCACCTCATTTTGCTAAAAAACTGGAAGGGGAAGCAAAGGGGTTTTTGTCCCATTCCTGCTGAATCAGAAGGGCTTTTTAAAGGGGAAATTAAAGCACATTTTGTAGCCCTTCCCTCTACTAAAAAAAACAAAACAAACCATGCTAAAATAATTCTTCTCCACCCGCCACCACCATGCTAAAAGGCCACCTATGATGATGTCAGGGAGGAGTCAGAGGGTAGCCTCAAGGGTATTCTCGGCTACACAGAAGAAGACGTAGTGTCATCCGACTTTGTTGGTGATTCCAGGTAAATTCAAATGTCCTTCCCCGAACAATCTAATGTTCAATTGGGGGCATGAGATGTCTTTAGATATGTTTTGTTTCATACAGCTTTTATTTCTGATTGGAAACAGGTCCAGCATCTTTGATGCCAAGGCCGGGATAGCGTTGAACGATAACTTCCTTAAGTTTGTTGCCTGGTATGACAACGAATGGGGTTACAGGTAAAACACTGTCTATTCTCCTCACATAGCACCACTTGAACTTTGTTTCCTTCACCAAGGTCACGTTTGGCATCAACGTTTCAACGTTAGAAGTTAGCGTTAACGTTTTTTAAAAGGTTATCCCATGGCAGTCTCGCGTTTTCGTAATTAATCTACACAATTGAAATTTTATCCAAAACGCTATCGCTAAACGAAAACGTTGTTTCCAAACAAGACCCAAATTGTCCATTCTAATTGATGATGATGATGATGATCAACATTTGTGATTTCTTGCAGTTCACGAGTGATCGATTTGATTCGCCACATGCATTCTGTGGCTCAGTAAGGCGGTCGGGGCTTTGGACGCAGTTGTTGCTCAGCCGCCCCGGAGCTCTTTCAGTTTTCTTGGCATATAATGTAATGAATAAACAAGACAAGGGTCTTTACTCTTTTAGCTACTCTGTAGTTTTATGGTATGTTTTGGTTCGCAGTTTATTTGTTTTTATTGTGGAAAATAGAAAGAGACTTTGTTTAGTTCTTCAGTGTGGTGTAGAGTTCTTTCTAATATAAAAGCAAAATGTCTTTGGACTTGGGACAAATACTTGTTCTATAAATGATTATATTCTGTCGAACATTCACTACAGAACTACTCTTTTGAAAAGAAAAATTACTTCACTAGTTTTAATCTTTTTTTACTTATTTTTATCAATCATGTAATAAAATAATATAGTTGTGTCATCTTTTTTTCTTCTTATGCAATGATTTTAGTATATGCATTAATTAAAAATGTTTTTGATCTCACAATGCAAGAATCCTAAGCAAATGTTAACTGCAAATAAGAATTTGCATCACTAGTTACTTTGTGAAACTTAATGAGTTTGCATTGCACTAATTACTTTGTGAGACTTACTTTTGTATTTTTAATGTTTCTTCCTTTATAAATATGCTACATTAGTTGAGCAAAACATATTCTTATTTAGCTAAAAGGAACTTATCAGGTTTTCTTCTTCTTTTTCTTGATATTTATTGAATCATATTAGATCAAATAACATTTACGCGCACTCAAATACACAATGATTGTTTGTGTGTTTGTAATACACTGATGTGAAAGGTGTGATACAAAATTTGAAGTACCCATAACATACTTTATCCGGTCAAATCAAATTCATCCAGATCAAAATGTTTTGAAAAAACAAATAGTGTTAAAAAGGTCCAACTCCTTATAATAATAATAATAATAATAGTAGTAGTAATACTCCCTCCGTCCTAAAACTTTCTTCCCGTTGCGCAAAACGAAGAAAAATCTCAAGTTTTTTCAATCTATTTTATTTAAATATTGGTATAGAAATAAAAAATAAAACATACATATTTAAAATTACATCAAAAGTTCAACAAAACAAGTAGTGACAAGAATATTTTATTTTATCATATAGGCCATGAAAAAACACAAATAAATATAAATTCTCGTGAAGTTGGAATAGTATTCTGGGAAGAAAGTTTTAGGACGGAGAGAGTAATGACAGTGATAATAAGCATCTACCACCCTAGGGTTTTTGTGATCTTTCTTAGGTGATCAGTTTGAACGATTTTGCTTCAGTTGATAGATAATTTTAATGAATGACTTAAATAAATAGTGTCATAGGATGATATTATTTGTGAGTTTCATTTGAAATGCTCCGGCTACGTATTAAATATCGAGTTTTAAATGGTCAAATTTTAATCATTTTTTACCTATTTTTATTAATCATTTAACAAAATAATATAGTAATGTCATCTCTTTTTGTACAATTTTTACGTAGTTTTAAAATATATAATTTTCATTTTTAAATTTTACAACTATAATCAAATAAATTGAATTAAAAATAATCTCAATGAAACTTCATAAATCTTGTATATCAAAACAAAAAGAATATTTTAGGGGAGAGTATTATTTTCCTACTCATTTTAGTATATGCATTGATTAAAACTACTTTTGATCTCACAAGATTTCTAAAGGAAAGTTAATTGCAATTAAGAATTTCCATTTCACTAGTTACTTTGTGAAACTTTGGACTTTTGATCACGCAAGATTTCTATATTCTAAGCGAATGTTAATTGCAATTAAGAATTTGCATTTCACTATTTATTTTGTAAAATTTCTGTATTTATAATGTTTTTCCTTTATAAATACACTACGTTAATCGAACAAAACATATTTTTATTTAGCTAAAATGAACTTATCGAGATTTCTTCCGTTTTTATTATGTATTTTATTAAAACTACTTTTGATCTCACAAGATTTCTAATTGAATACTTATTGCAATTAAGAATTTGCATTTCACTAGCTAGTTAGTAGTTACTTTGAGAAACCTATTTTTTGACTTTTGATCTCACAAGATTTCTATTATCTAAGCAAATGTTAATTGCAATTAAGAATTTGCATTTCACTAGTTATTTTGTGAAACTTACTTTTGTATTTTCAATGTTTTTTCCTTTATAAATACGCTACATTAGTTGAGCAAACCATATTCTTATTTAGCTAAAAGAAACTTATCATGTTTTCCTCTACTTTATCTTACTACTTCCTTCACCCCAAATTAAGTTTCATATTAAGTTTTAACATAGTCAAATTTTATTCACTTCCTTTTTTATTTATGTTACTCATTTGAAAATATAATATAATCATACCACCTCTTATTTCGTAGAGCTTTTGATGTAGTTTTTTAACGTGTAAAACTTAGTTTTTAATTATATTCCAGTTCTCTAATACATTATTTTGAAAATAATTTTTGGCAAACATCGTTAATTGAAACAAATGATTTAAATTAGGACGGAGCGGGTAATATTTATTGAGTTATATTAGATCAAATTATATTCACATACGGACAATGATTGTCTTTGTGTGTGTGATACGCGGGTACAAAAATTAAGATACTCTTAGCACACACCTTCAGATCAAATCAAATTCATCCAGATCAAAATGTGTTGAAAAAACAAATGGTACTCCCTCCGCCCCCCTGTATTTGTCCACTTTCATTTTTACACACCATCCAATTCACTTCTTTGATCCATTTTATCTTGTAATTTATATATTAAAAAATTATAAAAATTATATATTAATAATCTATATGTTAAGACAAATCAAACAAGATCACACATGACTATATTTAGGCTTACACATTGAGAGAATTTGATGAGTCAAAGTACTTAGATGAACAATTCCAAAAGTCAAATGTGAACAAATACAGGGGGACGGAGGGAGTATTAAAAAGCATGTTTCATTTTATATGCTCCGTATTAACTATCAAGTATATTCCGGAGAATATTATAATGTAAATATATAATTTGATTATATAAGTAATGAAATAAGCATTTATTTTGGAAATGTAGCTTGTTTCCATAATTGAAAATTAGGTTTACCATTTTACTCCATCCCCTTTCGGAACAATCTTCTACTTTCCTTTTTCACTTTTTCATAATTCTCATTATACTTTCTACCTCCAGAAATTATCTCTTCATTTAATTTTTCTTTTGGTCAAAGTTTATAAAATTTGATGTTGATAAAAATAGTCTCAATAATTTTCTTATGAAACATAGTTTTGAAATATTAAATTCTCATAAAATAAAAAATCATTTCCAAACGGAAAGAGTATTTAAAAAAAGGAAAAGACTTGTAGTACTCCGTATTATTTTTGGGGCCGATTCCTATGACATTGGGAATCATTGTCATGGAATGATCCGGGGATTGTTCTGGTGCCCCGCTCATAAGATTGATAGTTTCTATTTCCGCTAAACCCCTCACCCCGAACCAAACACACATTCCCAGCTCCTTCAATTGCACCTCCAAGCTTATTTTGATTTTGGAGTCAAAATTTGACTCCAAAGTTAAAACTAACTTGGATAGTGCAATTGAAGGGGTGTGGGGTTTACCGGAGGAGTTAGGAGGGTATGAACTATCAATCTTACGGACGAGGCACTAGAGCACCTCCAAATCATTTCATGACATCGAGAATCAATGTCATGGGAATCAAGGAGTTATTTTTTTCTCTACATAAATTTTCACCGAGTACGATGTATTTCTTTTTACTCCCTCCGCCTCGAATTTGATTACATAGTGTATAATTTTTCTCTCACCTCTCAATAACATTTTCTTATTTATGTGTTTTCATTGATTATTTGAAAAAAAATATTCTTGTTACATCTTATTTCATAGAACTTCTTACGTGATTTTTTTATTTTTAATTTTTATTCATATATCAATTTACTAATAATAAAAATTCTAAAAATAAAACAAATTTGCCTCGTAAATCTTAATTTATAATCAAAATTAAGAGAGAGAGTTTTATTTCTCTTTGTAAAGAACTTGAAAAAGTACTCCTTAGAGCACTGGGTATACTCCTAACGCCGACCGGCGTTATGGTGCTTTTCACGCCCAGGGTGCATTAAACACCGCCCCCTGCGGCTTCATCCCGGCGTCTGCACGCGTCAAACGAATGACGCTGTAATCCCCCCTAACAGCTATTATAGCCGTTGAAACAAAAAAATTAAATTATTTTTTTATAAATTTCAAACTCCTTCCCCTCCCATTCTCACACCTTCAATCTTCTTCACATATTCTTCAATTCACCAATTCTCCAACTCTCTTTTGAACATTAATCCTTCCGGCTCCGGCTTCTTCCCCAACGATCTCGAGCCTCACGAGTCCGCGATGTGGTATTTCCAACAATACGGGAATCATCCGCCGATGTTCAAGACGCAACAATCGGGATACGTCGAGCGAGATTCAGTTCTAAAGACTCAACCGGGACCATCATGCACCAAAAAAAGTGCACGCCGGAAGAGCCACAAAGCGAAAGGCACGATGACCGAGGTGGCACAGTCAATCCAAAAGTGGATGCCGGAGGAAGAGTGCTTATTGGCGTCGGCTTGGGTTGACGTTTTTGAGCATCCTATCGTTGGTAAAAATTATATGTTTTCTAATATATTTATGTTTTTATTTGTATAAAATTATATATAATCGTGTCATAAAAAAACTTTCGTGTTATACTTTTTTAAAGGTTCGGAGCAAACGAAGGATGCGATGTGGGATCGTATCGAGGAGAAGTTCTTCACGGCAATGAACAAGGACGGCTCCTACCGTACCCGGGACCAACTCACTTCCAAATGGAGCCACATCAACCGTAATGTCCGAAAGTTTATCGGAGTTTACGAGGAATGCGTCTGGTCCTAGAGGAGCGGGACGAACGACGCCGATGTTCTCCGGCTTGCCACGACCCGGTATCAAGATGACGGGCACCAAGGCAAGGTGCCCATCGATCTTTGGAGGATTTTGAGTTGTTCCCCGAAGTGGCAACAACTCAACAATCCCGACGGAGGATCGTCATAGAAAAGATCCTCCGTCGACGCCGAGGTTGAGGTCGACGACACTATCGGTTCGTCCGAACAAATGCCTCTCTTCAACGTTGCAGATTCTGATGACGAGGACCCCATTCCACGGCGGATCGGAAGAAAGAAGGCAAAATCCATTGCCTCGGATTCTGGAGGGTCCGACTCTGTTTCCGTTTCTTCTCGCGAGAATATCGATCAGGCAATGGTTGAACAACTTCATGTGTTCAATATTTGAGAAGAAGAGAGGATGAGGCGAAAGGAGGTGGAGGACGAGATCAAAATCATGAAAACCGATCTTTCTACGTTATCGGGCTTCAAACGGATGATCTTCGAGAGAAACAAAAAGAGATCAAGGCCAAATATAATTTACCTTAGGTTTTTTTATTAATGTATCTTTTTTATTATTTTCGCTTTCTTTTTTTAATTTAATGAATATAATTTATTTAAGTTATTGTCGTTTCAATTTCTTTAAATTTAATGAATGTATTTTTTTATTATTTGTGTTTCAATATAATTAAATAATAAATTAATTAAATTTTATTAATTTAGTTTTTAAAGTTATATATTTAAAAATGTAAAAAATGAAAATTTGAAGCCCCAGTTTGAAACCCCGGAGCTTCGGTAGTGCTCTTAGAAAAAAAAGAAAAGAAGTCCTAGACACTAGAGGGAGCAATATCCTACGCCATATCAGTTATCGTGGATCTGTGTCACATCGGTCATCCCGGCACCGGCCTGGGAATTAAATGTGGGATATCTTCAAACTGTGGGCGCACCTCCATCCCCATTAATTGGTTCCGTTTCTTCCTTCACCGACGACCCAAGAATGAATCATGAAATTCCACAAAGGACAATTTCCTTTTCTTGTCATCTGCCAGTGAAAAAACAAACACATGAACGTGGATGGATAACTGGATGTTGACAGAAAGATTTCTCCTCTCTTCTTCTTCTTCTTCTTCTGCTCTTCAGTCTCCACCTTTCTTCAACCTGGTAACTTTTCCAGCTTTTATCTGTTCCCAATTTTTGCTTCTTCTTCACATTCTTCTTAGATTCTTTATTTATTCCTGTGTTTGGATAATTCAAGAACCAGTCTTTTTGGGTTATCCCCAATGTGATTTTTGCTGGGGTTTGACGAAAGTTGTGGGTTTTAAGTGTCTAAACATTGCTGGGTTCATGAGAAATTGTTAAATTTTAAGTTTTTCAGAATTTTTAATTAGTTGTGTGTACTTAATTTGGATTGTTCCCCCCTTTAGAATGTTCTGTCTGGATACAACTTTGCAACATTTTTTGCATTATTTAACAATTTGTTGAGTTGATCCCACATCTCAAAGTGAAGAAATTGAAGAAACTCTCTTTCTTTGTGTACTTATTCTTTGAATAATACAATTATTCTTTGAATATGAGATCCCATGGTCTTATGTGATTTGTTTGTCTGGATGGGGTGTGATTTGCCAAGAATGATTGTTTTAGAACAAATGGCTTGATTGTGTGTTTTTGTTTTTTCTCATGTTCTCCAGAAACCGAGGGCATAGGTCGGATTTGTTGTTTACTGGCTCGGATGCAGACTCCGTCCTACTTGCCATTACGGTGGGAGAGTACCGGGGACCAATGGTGGTTTGCCTCTCCCATAGATTGGGCTGCTGCCAATGGGCACTATGATCTAGTGAGGCAGCTTCTTCGCCTCGACACGAACCTTCTCTTCAAACTCACCTCCCTGAGGTGGACCCGCCGCCTAGAGACGGTCTGGGATGACGTGGGCCCGCACTCCGATGACGTGGCGAAACGCCGGTGCCATGTGGCTAGAAAGCTCCTCCTCGAATGCGAAACCAAGAAGGGCCACAACTCTCTCCTCAGAGCCGGCTATGGCGGCTGGCTTCTCTACACGGCTGCGTCCGCGGGTGACGTGGCGTTCGTCAAGGAATTGTTGGCGCGGGACCCACATTTGGTGTTCGGGGAGGGGGAGTACGGGGTCACGGACATACTCTACGCTGCGGCTCGGAGTAAGAGCTCCCGGGTGTTCAGGCTTCTGTTTGATTCTTCGATCTCGCTACTTAAGGAGGAGAACGGGCACGGATCGGATGAGGGTCTGAAGATGGAGATGGTGAATCGGGCGGTTCACGCCTCCGCTAGAGGAGGGAATGTGGAGATCCTGAGGGAACTTCTATTAAACTGCTCAGATGTTTTGGTTTATAGGGATAGTATTGGATCTACTCTCTTGCATTCTGCTGCAGGCACAGGGCAGGTTGAGGTGAGTTAGACAATTACATTATGTTCCTTTTAGGACATGTTTGGTGTGTAAGTAAAATTAACTGACAATGTTTAAGCTTCGGTTTATGAACGGACTACGTTCAAATGACGCACATTAAGCTTCCTACGGTGCTGTGTTCGATAAACTGATAGTTCCTACCCCCTAGTCTCCATACCCGCCCCTGCACCACCCCACCCCCCTTGCCTGGAGGAGGGGAGAGGCAATGGTTTAGCAAGAGAAACTAAGGGCGGTTGGGTGAGGGGGGGTGGCAGAAGGGTTTAGAGAGGGGGTAGGAACCATCAAGTTTTCGAGCCCACGTCATGAGATGACAATGGTTCCAATGTCAAGGAAACCAAGCCGTATAGAATATGACTTTTTTCCCATGCCCGCCCCGTGCATCTCATACCCCCCCCCCCCCCGCCAAGGGGGGGAGGGGAGGCAAGGGTTTGGGTGGGGGGACAATGATACCAATGTTAACGGAACCAAGCCGTATAACGACATGATCTTTTTCAAGATTAATAAGTAATAATTATTGTAAATTCTAATCATTGTTCAGGTTGCTAAGATGCTATTAGCAACATATGACATCACTAATTCCCGAGATCATCAAGGCAACACCGCACTCCATGTGGCTGCTTACAGAGGACACTTACCCATTGTTGAAGCTCTCATATCCTCTTCCCCTTCACTGGTACCGCTAACAAACAATCACGGAGACACATTTCTTCACATGGCCGTGTTTGGCTTCAGAACGCCGAGTTTCCATAGGCTGGACCGGAGGATGGAGATGATGGAACGGCTGTCCCGCGGGAGGGCCGTGGAATCCGTTATCAATGCGAGGAACAACGAGGGCAAGACCGCTCTTCACGTTGCGGTTTCCGAGAATGTCCAGGCAAACGTAGTGGAACTTTTGATGTCAGTTTTTTCGACCGGCTTGAATGTTGTTGATGATGATGGATGCACGCCGTTGGACCTCCTCAAGCGACGCCCGCGGTCCCTTTCTTCGGACACGCTGATCAAGCGGTTCGTCTCGGCCGGAGGAACTTCGGATGACCGGAATTGGACGGGCGTTTTTGCTTCACGCGTGAAAATGCAGGTATTGTAGGAGCGATGTGTCATCTTAAAAACCTAGTACCCGTTTGGCAACAACTTCATCGGTTTGAAAAAGCCTATCGGTTGGGCTTCTTCACATTTATAGTAATTCATCTTCTTATATATCAATGACAGGGTGCCGTTGGCAGCCCGGGGACTTCCTTTAGGACTCGTGATCCCAAAATATTCTTGTGTACCGGCATGGAGAAAGGGCGTTTTGGTAATCTTGATCTCTCAAGCTCGGGATCGAGCGAAACGAGCCCGAACTTCGCACGCAAAAAGAAACTGAAGTTTCTTATGGAGTGGCAGCGGAAGAGCGAGAAGGAGAGCGAAGATAGCGGGCCCCACGAGTCCCGAAAGCCGCGTCGTTCGAGATGGCGAGAGAACCCCGGAGTCTCGCTGCGAGAGAGATTTACGAGAATGCCCTCCCCTCCGAGCCCGTCTACCAAGAAGAAGTTTGAAGTGCAGTCAAGGCAGGGGGAAATCATCAATGACTTGTTGGGGAATGGGGAAAAGACGAAAGTGGACGTGGGGTGCAAAAGCAACCCCTTTAACAAGAAGGTGATGAACCAGGTGTTCTGCCTCGGCGCCGAGGGCATTTCTGTCTATAAACCGGGGAGGTTCAAGCCACAGCTGGTTCAGTGTTGCAAACAAGCTGTTGCCACCTAAGTTATGACATGTTTTTTGTGAGTATAAAACCTTTTTCCAGACTTACAAATCTATTTAACACGGTATCAAAGTCTTGTTGATCTAAAGGTCACAAATTTGAACATAACCGACGCGCAATTTAAAACAAATAAATTAATTAATTTTTCACGTACAAAGCTGGAGCAAAAACAAATCTTGTGTGATGCGTGTTAGAGTATAAAAACTTTTTCAAAAACCCTTATAACTACAAATTTGAGCTTGGTTGAGTTCCTTATTAAAATATGTATGTGGAAGCTTGTAGTTATACTACAATATATAGAGTAATAATTTTACATTTGAAAGACTAATGGTGCGTAATAAATTAACTTGAATCACTAAGTGTGCAGTTTAGTCTAAAATATGCATGCATGTAGAAGCTTGCAGTTATACTACAATATACAGAGTAACAATTTTACAGTACAGTTGAAAGACTAATCGTGCGCAATAAATTAACTTGAATCACCAACTCTGCAATTTAGTCATATGCATGTAGAAGCTAGCAGTTATATTGAGTAATACTCCAGTTTTATTCAAAATAAATTCTTTTATAGTATTTAGGTACGGGCTCATTTTATGGATCTTCATACATAAAATGATTTTATATATTGGACTTTATAAAAATAAAAGGATTCAACTATGAACTTATAGAAAATATATGAGAAAGTATACATTTTATATATGGATTTTAAGGCCAGAGTACTGCAACCGGTTTTAAAAAATTGTAAATGAACCTAAAAGATTTTTCTAGTCTACATTCTATTTTAGGGTGTCCAGAATCACAAATATTTTGGAACAATATAATGTTAAAGATACTTCACTATTGAGTGAAGTTCTTAAGTTTGTTATAGGGGTGTACCTAAATCCACCATACTCTTGACTTAATCCACCCATTTATGAGAACTAGACAAACTCATCCTTATGTTAAGTTTTCATGTAATTTTTTTGTTTTAGACTTTTAAGAACAAATTTGTACATTTATAACAAATTGGGTGGATATAGCCAAAAGAGGAGTGAATTTAGCAATCCATAATGAAATGTGTATAATATGATTCTACAATGTTAGTATGTGATGCTTGAATCAATTTATACAGAGCATTTTGTAGATTTTGTTAGAGTATAACTTGAGTTTTTGGTTGAGTTGCTTCTTTGACATGATATTGATCTTCTTGACTTAGAAGTCACGAGTCCAAACTTCAAACCTCACCGCCATGCACCCAGTTTAAATAAATTAGTTTTCACGCGCAAGTATTGGGTAAGAAGCACATCTTGCCTTCGTGTGAAGAGATATAAACTTTTTCTTGGCCTATAATCACAAGTCTGATTTAACCAAAAATTAAGGGCACTAGTCAAAGTCATGACTCGTTTTTTATGACTTTGGTGAAGTTTACATTGGCTTATTTCTTTACGGTTATACTCCGTATGAGAGATGGGTTTAGATTAAAATAAATCCTAATTTGATCTAATTAAAATAAGTCTAATTTGATCTAATCTGATCTGAACTGATTTGAATAAGAAAATAATAATAAATACTAAAAAATAAGGTGAAGAAGTCTAGCCTATGAGTATCACTACTCTTTCGTCTCTATTGCTCTCTCATATCATCTACTTTCAATATCAGATCACTTTTTCATTTAACTTTCTCCACCTTTCTCTAATCATTTCCTTACATTTTTTATTAATTTTTTTCACATGTCATCTTCTCATTTGCATAAAAAAAATTTAAAAAAAGTTAAAAAAAAAAGAACTGATCAATTACATATTTTCTTTCTAAGAGAATATTATTGAAAAAATGACTAAAGTAGGAACAAAACATTGAAAATATAAGAAAATATAATTCTTTATTTTTATTCCACAAAATAAGAGTTAAAATTAGGTCTATTCACGTTTAGGTCTGGACCAAAAAACCAACCAAACCGGACCGTTAAATCCAGGCCGAACTCGGACGGAATGGATTTCGGGTCAGTCTTCAATCCATAAAATGTTGGTGTTCGAGTTTCAGTCCAGTCCAAACTTAAAATGATTCAACTCTGGACCAAATGGACCTAATAACCCAACTGAACTTAAAAGACCTAAATACTAAAACTTTACTTTTTAAGTTCTGAAATGTTTCACATTAATTTTTATGATTCCACATAGAAGTAGTTCATATTGTGTATCTATTTTTGGGTTGCCTATTTTTTATTTTTTTAATTTGCACGGTACAAAGTAAAAAGCTTAAAATATATTTAATTGATCAAAATAATTAAAAAAAATATAAATTTTTATTCGGTCCAATCAGTCCAGATCGGTCCGGTATTCAGTCCATGATTTTATTCAATTCGGCCTTCGGTGTGGTCCGGGTTGGTCCGAGAGTCAATCCGTTGAATAGCCCTAGTTAATATACATATAAAGTGTCAATCATGACCAACTGCATTACCAAAATATATTGTCAAATGTTCATATACAATGCCACATTACTACAGTGCAAACTTCTCTTTCGATGAAGTTTTTATTTTGATATTTTCTCTATGCTTTGTTCGTAATTAAAGTGATTTCTTAACATTATTCTCCCTCACCATCTTTTCTCCTCTTTCTAATCATTTATCTCCTCTAGACCTGGACCTGGGACTGATTCGAAACCGGTACCAGCAATTCCGGCACCCAGACCGACAACAGCGGTAGAGCGGGTACCGGATTCGGATGACACAGTACCGGTTCCGGGGAGGAGAGGAGTGGTACCAGAACCGGCAATTTCAGGGCTAGTTCCGGTCCTAACCGTTTCTTTTTTCTGTAACTCTTCTCTCTTGAGAGTGATATGTAAGAATCTAAATGAAGAGTTGGAGAAGTTAGTACTACATGTACATAATCATGCCTATCAATTTTGTAGTGATTGTTTATGTATAGACACATACATGGTTGATCTAGAATAAAACAATCCAATTCTGAATAAAATGGTTCTTTTAACCTTAGAACCTCGGGTCATATTATGATCTGGGCCCCTACGGTGCTTCATTCATAAAATTGATGGTTCCTCCCCTCCCCATAAACCCTACCCCCTGCCCACTGCACCACAACCCCCCCCCCCCCCCTCCTCATTTCGCCGATTGGCTACAGTATCACTTCAAATACGGACAATGATGAATTCTTTTTTATCCAAATTTAAAGTTTTCTTACATATTTATTTGGATGATCATTTAATTGAGTGACTTTTTAACACTTAAATTCTTCCAACATTTTCCAAACTCCTAGTTTTTTTCAACTCTTTTCAGTTTCTTCCAATTTTTTCCAATGTCTTTCAAGATCCAACTCTGAAATTTCAACCCAAAAGAACAGATCTTTAGTGTAGGGTCCACAAATATGCTAGAAATCAGAAGACATAGTAAACCAGAGACATATCCCTGAGGACAATGGTGTTAATACTTTGGAATTTAACAATTGACACCATTGTTCTTAGAAATTATTTATTTTTACATTGTTATTCCGGATTGCCAACTAAGTTAAATTTGTGGCATTTTTATACGGATTGAGTCATTTCTTGAAGCATTTCATGTGAATTATTTTCAACTTACAAATGAAATACTTCATCAATAGGTCCTCATCCCAAACAATCTGTGTCTAAATTTATAAACACCCTCTCTTAAGCTCACTAAATAAACTAACTTTTCGTGTTCTAAAACAAAACATCATCAAAATAATTAGATTGGTTGTACCTGGTACACTGTCACTGCTTTGCCACATAAGTTATAACTTCCTAAGACTTACTCCAAATCACTTTAAGCCATGAAAAATCATACCTTTGATTTGTATGGAAACTCTGCGTTTAACATACAAGGAAGCTCGGTTAGGAAAACTTTGAAAAATCTGCATAAACTTTACTCTTTTGCTTTGCCCAAAGAATGCAGAGGTCTTGTCTTGGTTTCAAGCAAAACAACCAATTGAACCTGTTTCAGCCAAATCAATCCTACAAGTTTCAGACCATGTGTAATAAAACCTATATAAATGAGAGAATGGATATACAAAAAAACTTACTTCATTCGTGCATCTTATGCGGGTTTCAGACTTGCATATACCACTGGGGTCTGGCATCATTTGAGCATGTTGTCGAAAGTTTCAGAGAGATAGTTACACTGTGATATAGAGTCCACATCTCATGTAAATTGACCATTATTTAGTTATAGCTAGCTTCATTTTTTTTGAAGCAATATATTGTGTTATCGCCTCAAATTTTCACATTTGGCGTACTACCACCCATGTGCACAAATTCAAAAGCAATACATCGAAAATGCTATTATAATATTAGGGTTTGACATCATTGATGACACCATTGTAATAGACATCCACAGACCGTCTGTGGTATTGGTGTCAAACTTGGAGTCACTGTAGTATGGTTCATCGTTGTATACATTACACGTTTTAGAACCTCTCTATCAAAGTGTGCATGTTTAAGTTAATTTCCCGCAACATTTGATGTCTTCATGTGTGTTACACCTAAATACATGAATTAACATCAAGTGAATCAGCGTTGTAGGCTAGAGCCCAAGTCTAATAGAGACAAGACTTGCTTGTGGTATCCTTTTATCAAGTGAAAGGGTAGAAGTTCGAAAAGAGAAGAGTGCCAAGAAAGATGTATGCCCAGCAATACACCCAAATACAATACCCGCACCCAAATCCCCTCTTCGCAATGCTACGCTTAGAAGAAGAAGAAGCTGACATCATAACATATGAAGAAAACCAGTAGAGAGGTGGGCTGGCAGATAAGAACCGGGTTGCAACCTGTGTGTCAAAAAAATGTCAAGCATTCAAGACACAAATCGGAAAATTGTTAGGTTTTATGCTTAATCCAAAAGGTTTCAAATTACTAATTGGACTCATGTATATAGAGTATATATATTTATATATTAGACCTGCACATGCATGACAAGAAAAGCTGTGGCTGTCATGAATCCAAGATGGAGAACCAAAGGTACTTGTATTATAGCTGTTGTTGAGAGATTATTATCATCTGTTTTTCCAGTTTCTAAGGCAGTAAAATTCTGTCTTCTTCCAACAGTAGCAACGTGTTTCCGTTGTTTAAGGGCACAATCACCACCTGTCACAGACACACACACACACACACAATTGTTCTGTTTGAGTAGTAACCCGACGTATATTGATATCAAAATGTAGAACTTGTCTCAAATATAAATCTTAGAGAAGAACAGATTGATACCTCCATTCAATTTGTAAGAGGCATCATCTTTCATCACCAAAAGGCGAGCACCGTCCTGCCCCCCTTTATTATCATTCATAGGAGAAGAGACTCTTCTGAAGCCTAGGGAGAGAAAAACTTTCGGCTCTAGCTTCACGTAATGAATAATTGAACAAAGTGCAAGAGACAACACTGGAGAAGCGAGTACAAAGTTTGGGATTTGTTTTATTTGAAAATACCTCAAGAATCCCACTCCCCTGAAACCAAGAAATCAATAAATGTTTAAAAAAGAAAGAATAACATGGAAAAGGAATATTGGCAAGAGGGAACGGAACATCATTACCAATAATGACCTTGGATATAGTCATAGAATAAAGGTATCCTTTTCTTGCACCATGGACTTCGAGAATGTCCCACACACATATTGTAATATCCATAAGCTTGGAAACCAATGAATGGGAAAATAATGCATATACTACGAATAGCACCGACAATAAGTTCCCAGAAAACAAACTGACACCATGTGAAAAATTGTGAGACAAATTTTATACATATAGATAACTTGACTTTTAAAATAGTTTTGATGATTCTGATTTCTGATTGTAATTTTAAATTTATGAAAAAACAGTGTTCCTATATTAAAAGGGAGGACATATATTTACAGTATCACTTACAATTGCATGCTTTTTTAGAACAGCAGAACTGTAAACAGAATGCATCATCTGAAAACATATATAGCCTGCAGTAAGCATTCCATTTGACCGTGAAAACCCAGAGAGAGCAAACCAAAGTGTAGCAATATTTCTTGCACCACTTGTGAAGTAATATAATCCTCCAATTGAAAAAAGGGCATAGAGACTCTCAGTATATCTAGAAAAAAATAAAAACAGAATATATTCAGCTTCTAAAAGTCTATGGTGCTACCTAGGAAAAACTTGGGAACGATTTCAAACACAGATAATTCCGTGCAAAGGAAATTTAGAAGCAACGAAATGTGGAGGAGAAATAAAGCGTTAGTTCAAACTCAAAAGATTGATTTTTGATATTTAGTAAAACTCATCTTGTTTTATTTATGTCTATTACTGGTATATAAAGACTAAAGAATCTAAAGGTACAAAAAAACTAAAAATTAACCACAGAAAAAATATACATTAACCACAATATTTTTTGGAACCCAATAAAATATCTTTTCTTAGCTTTTTCCCCATTTCCCAAGCATTTTATGGGATCCAAACACACAATTATAGACTAACTTAAAAATTCAAAGGTGATAAGTTAATATCAGCAAATGTTGTTGGAATATTGAACTTCAAGAGCACTAATATACACGAGCATGTTGTTCTTAATTTGGTAACTGTTCTTTGCAGATTTATTTTTCAATTAGATTTTGGCATGTAACAATTGTAACTCATACTCCCACTATATTTAAAAATTTAGTCGACTTTCTTTTTTAAGGATGTGTTCAATTACATGCTCCAACATCCAGTTTCCCTTTAGGTGAAATTGACTTTATCAAATGACATTTTTTTACTTTTTATTTTCTCTCTCCTACCTCTTTTTCCTCATATTATTTTCCAGAAATGAACGAAAGAGAAAGAGGGCAACCCAAAAAGACTTGGGAGGAGGTGCTTAGGAGTGAATCTATAGTTCTACACTATGGAAATACGGAAGTTAAAGGTATGGATGAATACATTGATGAGTAAAACACAGAAGCAGGATTAAAGCAAAAGAGTAGTGAAGCTCTCATTGCTAGCTCCGAGTCCTTCACAACAATTACTGAGAGCCTGCAAATATATGGAAAAAAACAATAATTGTTCATGCTATTAACATCAGCATTGCAAGTTATTTGTACACATTTCCAGAGTAAAGCCTGTGAACCTATAGTTCTAAACTACGGAAAATGACAAAATGAAAGTGCCCTTTTGGCATCCCTTGCCTAGATACCAGAGACAACTAGACAAAAATTCATGAGTTGTGACTAGTGAGCTTAGAAGACTCTCAACATAAACAAAGAAATTATTATCTATCTTAGATATTACAAAAAAGATAGCTACTTTCCTATACAGCTCAGCAGGAGCATTATCTTAGATATTACTAAAACATGGCTCCAAAAGAAAGCATGACCAGTTGACCACCATATGCTTTTTCCTACTACAATGCTTATTTGTCCCTGAATAGATAATGCCATTAATTAACTAAAAAAATTGATGAACTAATATGTCTCTTGCTAACTCATCATAACCAGCAATTTCCCTTAGCAAATGTATATAGCACAAGCATTACCTGTAAAGATACAGAGCAGCTAAAACAAATGCAATGTTATTGAGCACGCATCCAGATAACCCCAGAACAGCTCTATGTCCAATCACGGGTATCAACGGCAAAAAAACTGGATAAAATATACATTTATAAACTCAATGAAATATTCATCAATATCAATCAATCTGTAAACAATGAAGCCAGAAACGAATACAGGATCTATAATAAAACAGGAAACAAAAAAATGGAAATCGACAAATAACAGAACATACCTGATCTAGAGAGCAGGGAAATGGAGATGGGAAGGAGAGGGAAGAATGCATATGACTGTTCGTATTCGTATCCACACTGCGCGATCCGAACAAAGTACACACTGTCCCATACAATGCCGTTCTCAATTGCTGCCGCCACACGGGGGAGGAGAACTGGCGGCGCGTGTGAATTCAATTCGGATGTGAGGCAGCTAGGGTTTATGGAAGCAGATGTGTCGTAGGGGCTAAGAAGACATCTCCATAGAATTGCTAAAAATATCACCACTAGTCTCGAGACGACGGCGTATTTTAGAACAAGCTGCTTGTGATTATTAGCCTCCATGGGAGATTGGTTCATCAGCTACCTCTGAGAAGTCTGTTTATTGGCGAAGGATCTAAGATTTATTAAGTAAAACAATTCATTAAGTAAATAAATTAACTTGCTTTTTTTGGGAAAGCAAACAGATATATAAATCAACTAATCAAGTTGGGAACAAAATCAGGTGGAATAACTTTTCACTTATACCTAAGGAAAGAAACATAAAGTGCAAGACATTGAGCAATCTAATTACAAGAACGACGAACAAAACAATTAAAAGAAACAACAAAAGAAACTAAAAGCAAAGAGTAGTATCGAAGTACCAAAGTATATATGAAGACAAGGATGAGTAAGTTCCTCCTACATAACTGAGATCATATGTGATAGAATTTGGGATGGGTATAGACAACTGGATTGGGCTACAAGACACTTGGGTCGAACCACATTAAAAGATTGAATCCAATCTATTAGTTAGTTCAACTCAAGAGCTTATATACCGATTATTTTGCTCCTGAATTTTCGATGTGGGATGACACTCTAACAATATGTAAAACCTTATTATTTGGTTGATTCTCAGAGATTATATTGAAAAATACGGAGTATTAAAAAGTGAACATAACAAGTTAAAAAAGAAGTTATTATAATTTGTTTAAATGAGAGATGAGCTTTTTAAGCCACGTGCAATTCTTAGAAAGAGAACTTGAAATTCTTTTGTTTAGAACTTTACTCCATAATGCTCAGTAATTCATGACATGTGAATTGCATCACTTTTAAGTTTTTCCGTTTTTTTATACGGAGTATAAAAATAATATCTAAGAAGTTTAAACTACTACTTTGTAGTTATTCCATGGCCAACATCACCAAAAGAGAATTTTAAAACATTTCCTTGAAAACATGGAGTTAACTACACATAGCTCTAGTGAAAAAAAACATGTCTGATAGACTGTAAAGTGTAAAGCCTGTCCCCGTCCTAGCCAGAAGTGTTTGCTCATGGAATTGTAGAATGACCCCACAAAGCAACACAAGTTTTTCCCCCACACTTTGTCCTCACTTGTGCTCACTTGTGCGTGCCTAGGAAACTTCCCCGGGGTCACCCATCATAGAATTGCTCCAAATCCAGCACGCTTAACTTTGAAGTTTTTAAGTGATGAGCTCTCGAAAAGAAGATGTATCTTATTGGTATGATTAATACTATCAATTCTTTTGAGCTCTTTCCATTCCCATCTTAATACGGGGTATTACATCCCCCCCCCCCACCTAGGAATACAACGTCCTTGTTGCATCCTTTTTTTTCAAACCCCTAAATCTTCCTCACTGGGTGAACTAAGCGCATTGGCCCGTCACGGTCGCAGGGTTGCTCAGAAATGTTATTTTAAATATGGGGGATCGATCACCCCTTTGGATGATTGACCCCCCGATGTTTCCAAATTATATTTGTGTTGTTTTTCAATAATGTAAGGATCGTAAGCCTATGGTAATTGTTTAGGTGATTTATATACATGATTACTTAAGCTACTGAATATACATAAAATGAAAGTTATGAACTAGAATAACTATAGTTTGACTCTAAGGATTGAGAGTATAGTTGTGGGCGATTGATTAAGTGTTGGGTTTTATGTAGGTATATAGGAGTCCGTGGAACCGGGTAGTAGGGGACCACTAACCCGTGCTCTTGAAAATCGAAGAATAGAAAGCCTATTTTGGGTGGAAGTTGGACACGGAACAAATTTTGAACCCAAAGTGAGAACTACTGAACCTTGGACTCGTGCGGGGGAAGTCTTATGAATAGATATTCTTCAGAATAACTTTTGTGGAAAATGTGAGGATAGTGTTGAAGAGTTTCTCTTTTGAGTAACTCCCGTTTTAATGAACTTGAAGAGTCTCTCTTATGAGTGACTCCCTAACCCAAAAAGCTTCTCATGGATTTGCTCCTGAAATCTATGAACAAATAGAAAGAATGATGACTTATGGAATTATAACTAATGATTGTTGACACAAAGGATTTTGAGATTTTGTGTTTATAAACTATTCCATGATTTCTATGTTGAGGTACCGGTCAAAGGTTTCGCTGAGCGTGTAGTTTTGCATTTTTTATGGACTAGACGTAAGTAATGAGAAGATGGAGCCAATCCCGTAGGGTACTGAGATGGAGACGATGCAGAGACATAAACTTTCTACTATTTGAATAAATAATTTTTATTCAATGATGTATTTCAAGCTTTGACCCAATTGTTGTATTAAAATTTTCTTTCACATTCTTTTAAATTATTTTTACTTCTATCTGACTTCAAAACACTTTGGATTGTTATTCAAATAAAGTTTTAAAAGTTTTATTCGTGACGCTACCAAGTTGATACTCTTGTCTGAAAGGGTCTGCACATCTCGATGGGTTGGGGTGTTATATTTTAGTATCAGAGAAAATGGTTTTAAAATTGGTCATTGGACCATTGATCATATGAGTTTACAAAAAAATTGTATCTGCATCGCAATGTCTCAGCTCCGGGAAGGTAATATATTACTCCGTACTATTTTATATGATTATGTGGTAATCGCTAAAAAAATCTAGAAGATATTTTCATTGTTTGAAGTAATAAAAGACTAACTTGAATAAATTGTGATACGTTTTACAAAAAAAATATTGGTTGTACACAACTATGATTTTACCACTCAAGATTATAGCGTTGATTTTACACCTAAATAAGTACGTTAAATTCTTGTAAAGAATTGAATTGCTTAAATATTTTGAGAAAAAAAATATTGAAGTATTTGTATTTTGGCCAAATGACATTATAAAAGATACACACACACACACTAGCTTTAAACACACCTTGTGCATAAGGTGCCCGAACTTTAAGTAAATACTAAATAGTCTGGGAAGACTTGATGTTTTCAGAAGAATCATAAAGCAACTCTCTTGTTGGTCAAATGTTCAACACCAAGATGACTAAATTATCAAGTCATGCATAGGACAGAAAAAATATTACATAGACCTATAATGAAATACTATTATGCAATATGTAAATTAACATATACAACAGAGAAAAGACATAGGTAAAGTCTATTTCAAACAAATTCAGATACAAGCTGCATACCATTTAATAAGAAAAGGTTAGTTATCATCTATTCATCCTGGATATGAATATATCATCATGAATCTATATCGATAATATACTATCCCGGAGTAATTCCAATGAAAAACTTACATTATAATCTGGGTCAATAACAGTATGTAGCTAAAGTGTAAACTAATTGATGTCTACTGTATACACTTCCCCGAATTAACAAATCTCAACCTAAAAATTACCATCCATTTTCCACAGAAAATTACTCCGTGGTACCCTTTATTTTCCGGTAATAACTGCCAGGTCCCACATTATCTTAAATATACTTTGAGGTACCCTTGATTTTCTAGTAAGAACTCTTAAGTCCTATATTATCCAAAATACATTTCGAGGGTCCTTAAAATTTGTGGTAATGTATTCAAAGAGTACATTCCGTCTATTTGGCCATTATGATTGAAAGTTCTGTTACTTTGACAAATACTAAATTTTACATTGGAAATCGTTATTTTATTGAATTTAAATAAAAAAATTCAATTTCTCAAAGTAAAAGAATTTTTAATCTAACACTTAAATTGAGAGAATGTACCCTCAGTATAATATCACAAATTTTAAGGACCCCAGAATATATTTCGAACAATGTAGAACCTCAGAGTTCTTACCAAAAAAATCGATGGTACCCCGAAGTATATTTCAGAATTCTAGATAATGTGGGGGTTAAGAATTGTTACCAGAAAATAGAGGGTACCCGAAAGTAATTTTTTGCATTTTCCAGCCAAAAAATCAAAACCAAAATTGACAATTTCCAAAAAATAATTTCCGGTTTTATAAAATTATCATGGATCAAAAATCAAATGTCCAGCAAATCAAAAGACAACAAACAATCCATTCAATTCAAATATAAACAATACTCACATCAAAAGAAATTTTAAAAATTGGAATTCGATAAATAAAATGAAGAGAAAGAATTAGGACTTGGAACATACCTCGAATCAGAGAAGTGCCGGTGGAAACTGATCTGAATCGGACTGAAGCAGCGTTTGGAAACTTGGATGGCGAGCGGCGACCAAGCCTCTGTCGGAACTGGCTACTTCCTAGACTTTAGTTGTAGTCAGAACCGTTTCTATCTAACCTCCCAAAACAGACCCAAACCAATTACTCGAATCGAAATATCCGAAACCGAAACCGAAATGACAAGAAAAATGAAGATCCGATCTATAATCGAAAACCCGAAATGATCCGAATCAAACCGAAACCGAACAAAATAATTCATATCCGATTTAAATCCGAAACCGATTAGATCCGAACTCGATAATACCCGAAATCGATTAAACCTGAAACCGATTAAATCCAAAACCGATAATATCCAAACCCGATTAGAACTAAAATCGAAAAATTCGAAATTATGTTTGCCTTTCAATAAGCATATTATATTTTTAAATTTTTACTTTTATTTTACCATTTGAACTAATTAGATTACTTGCTTATTCCCTTATAAAATAGATTATCTTCTTGAAAAAAAAAGTACAAAATTTCATGCCTTAAATTTATTATATGTAGAAATTAAAGAAAAGTTATACTCCGTAGATATAAATGATAACGCACAAAAAAATAAAATTTCCGTAATTTTTAAAAAGTGAAGTCTGATATTCTTTTTAGGACGAAAGGAATATATGATGAATTGTATGGAATAACTAGATTTTATCCTAATTTCATCCCATTATAATAAATTTTATTGATTTGAGAGTTAATTTGATTAGTTTCAAACCAATTCATTCAATATTAGTCAATAGTGTTAGCATTTTGAAAATACTTTCTAGCAGCAGCATTTAGTGTTATCATTTTCAAATTTGATCTACACCATTACATTTAGGTGTAAAGTTATTTATATTTGACTCTATTAAATTTAATTTTATCTATTTTCAACCAAATACAGTCAATAATTTATAAATTTTGCACTCAATTGAATAAAATTCACTTAATTTCACCCAATTTTACTATAACACTATTTGAATTTATCTTTTATCTTTTCATTTATAAACATAAGTATATTAGTAGATGTGAGAAAAATTTGATATTTTAAAACTAAATTTTAAAATCAATTTAATTATATTAAATTTATATCATAATTAAATATATATGTTTTCATAATTTGTAGTCCAAATTTGTAAAATATGACTAAAAAGTCAAAAAGGAAAGATTATTTAGAGTAGAAATAATATAATTAGAAAAAAAATATAAAATAATATGAGGTATTGAATTAATGATAGATTGATGAATGTGATAAAACATAAAAAGAAACACGGATAGTTAAATTTTAATTAGAAAATAATATGTGTCCAAAATATATTTAATCCGAAACCGAAATATATCCGAACCGAACTAAACCCGAAACCGAAATATATCCTACTCAAATTGTATCCGAACCGATTTATAACCAAACCGTATCTGAACCGACTCGAAACCAAACCGAACCGAAAAATGTATAGAGTCGAATCAAATCCGAACCAAAATTTAACCGATCCAATCTGAACCGAACTGATTATAACATATAACCGAAAGATATCCGAACCAAAAAAATCCAAACCGAAACCAATTCAGTTGATCCGATTGCCACCTATGGGTTGTATCTAATCATATTGAGCAATGCTAGGGGTAGGGGTACACCCATTTGTCCTCCACCCCTCTCTCCACCACTCAATTTTATTTTATTTTTATTTATTTAATTTTTTTAGTCTCTTGCCTTTTTTATGTGGTTATGGAGGGGGTGGGAAAAAAATGGGGTGTACCCCTAGCATTTTTCAATCATATTTCATCCTACTACATACTCCCTCCAAACCTACAAATTTGTCAACTTTTTATTTATCAAATTGCAGTATTTTTTTTATATCTCAAATTATGGAAAAGAATACGTTTGGTCATAACGTAAATTTAGTAAAATTGAATTTATTTCAAAATATAATTTAAAATTTTAATTTTTTTAAAATATTTAATTGTTTTAAGGATGGGGTTCCGTTGACACAGGCCAACAGAGTCACTAGCGGTGTCATTGCGTTTTTGGAGCACCTCTGGTGCTCTAAAAACGTAGAGGCACCGCTAGTGACACCGTTGGCCGGTGTTCCAAAAACGGAGTGGCACCGTTGGCCAGTGTCAACATAACCGTGTCTTTACTTTAAACTATATTTAATTCGTTGTCAAATAGTACCTCAGTTTGACCAAAAAAATCAAACTAGGACAATCTTTTAAGGATGAAATGAGTATGAAGGTGGAATACCCAGGGAACCCCACACCTCAGCCCATCAGGATAATGAGGAAGGTAAATCATCGTATAATTTACCACCAGGATTCGACCTCATAATTTACATCTCTCTTTTGACTAATTGAGCTATCCATGTAGTCCATCCTACTACTATATAGAGTAGAAATCAAAGGTAAAATTAAAAAAGTTACATCTTTATTGCACTCTTTAAACTAGACTCGTACCCGTGCGTTGCACGGCCAGAAAATGAAGTTACAAATTCATGTAAAAGTGTTATTAACACGTATAAAAAATTTATTGAAATAAAAATAATAATTAATAACTGTTGTGCATTGCAAAAAAAATATAAATGAATGAAATATTATACGGAATAACTCATTAGATATAGAGATGCACAAAACCATATTCTTGATACAAAATATCAATAATATAGATTCAATGCATAAAAATTTCTTCAAACTTTTATTCGACAACTTTTAATATACGGAGTAGTACATAAAGTGAACATGATTATAAATGCAATGACAAATTTACAAAGAGGTTTGCGTGACATTAGTTTCTCGTGTCATTCTATGACATGAACTTCAACGTCCATGAATGAGAAACTCCATTCGAAAAATTAATGGTTCTTATCTTTCAAACACCCCGGTGACCCCCCCCCCCTCCGGCCCAATCCAAACCGACCCCCTCCCACCCCGGCCCAACCTAAACCGACCCCCCCACCCTACCCAAAAAGTTATTTTTTGAGTAGCACCTTGCACTCATTTTTTAATGTAACTATAAAAATTCAAATTGAAAAAAAACGAAAAGAACAACCAAATGTGCAAAACCTATCTTCTCAAACAATTTTTAAAAATGACATTAATTTTGGTGAGTGAAAAAATTACATGGTAATAGGTTGTGGCATTTCAAACAACACCTTTGCCCCAAAATTAGATGAAAGTAAAGCTATAGTAAGGTTGCACTAACCATTTGAATGTAAGATTCATACTAATAATTTAAAAAAAGGAACTCGTCCCCACGATGAACCATCATCCTCTTATTCAAATTTAAAATTCCAATAATAGAGTGCCTTGGAAATGGAATCAAGAGCGCCCGAGAACAAAAACATCCAAGGAATCATAGAAACAACATCATCTGGGAGGTTCTCACATGAGGTAACACCAATCAACTTGCAACCATCATATCTTTCTAGAATTTCAGGACACTTGTGGTTCAGTTTATATAAAAAAGAGTATACTTCAAAAAAAACGATCGAGACACATAAGGACATTCTTGCCCTGAAGCTGTTGCAAAGCCTCAGGGGAGAGGTCTGGCTTAAATCTGCACAACAAAGAGGGCAACGTGACTTGACGCAGAGAAGAGATCCTTTCTATGTAGAACTTCTCTGTGGTGAAGGGATACATGCTAGGAGGGAGCACCTTATTTGCCCTGGGATACACTTTCAAGAGGGATAATATTGCGTGAGGGTTGCGAAAAAAACAGTCAATATATTCTTGAGCAGTGTTGATTGAACTTTAAAATTTGATATGAATACAATAATTTTTTTATATAGTGAATAATCCAAGACTGTTTTGTTTTTTTTACTTAAATCTTTTTCAATCTTCAAATGATCAGAAAGTCGTAATTATCCGTGATCTTCGCGTGGGTCAAACTAATCATACCCAACTTTTGGTGTCTGCAAGATCTAGAACATAAATCACGGGTTATTATGTTCGCAAACCTTGGATTTTTAGTATGTTTCAAATTTCAAATTCAAAAGGATATTTCATATTTAATAGTTCAATAAACAAAGAGACATTTGATGGAAATCATCGGCCTTATAATTATACCTGTTGAATGTTAATTTTAGAGCTGATCATGATCTTTGATGAAGGGAATGCAACAATATATTGTTTGATCAAGGAAACGCTCTTCAATAAAATAAGAGTAAGCTGGCCTCCAATTTATCAACTGGTAATGGTATGCTGCAAGGTTGGATTGATCCATGCCTAATTCACTTGGTCATAAATAGAGTGAAAACTTCCATCATAGCTTCCAAAAGCTGTGTACCAAAACATAAAAGTTCAAAATATATCATCAAAGCCTCCATAAGAATAAAAAGAAAAATAAATTGAAGAATCAGCAATGAAGCTACAGCAAGTGCTTCAGGAGACTCGTATTGATAAAAAAAAAATAGATTGTAGACAATCATTACTCCGTATCATTTGGACATTGTACCAATTTTTAAATTTTACTAAAATGCAGTAGGTTTTTCATATGGTAAAATGCACATTGCCACAATGAGAGTCTGAACCGAGGTCCAAATGAAAACTCAGACAGAAGTGTAAGTAGTTGGAAAGCTAAGACATCCAAATATTGTTATCTTAGCCTATTATTGGTCAGCATATGAGAAGGTACTGATATAATATCATAGTCCATCCAATCGCACAACATGATTTACATATACTAATGCACACTACAAATACTCATTAAAATTAAATTTGTTCCTTAGAAGTTAGGACACTATTACAGCATTCCATATTTTGGAAATAAACTATCTTTTATATCACGTAATAGTTATAATAAGCGAAATGTGTCTGCTGAAAGTATCTCCACCTGTTTTGCTAAATGAAAAGAAAAGTTACATCCTAAGTCAATCAAACCTGTTTTTTTTTTTCTAAAAGATTGTAATTAAAAAATCAAATTAAGCAATCAAACCTATTTTTTTTGCTTGATTCTATTCTTATGAAGTTGTGGCTAAGCAAACACCTCTATGATTCTGCATCCATAGCTAGAGTAGGTAGCTGACAATCAGATTACAGATTAGGAGGTTATGATGTGAAACCATGACAAATTATCAATATTTTTTATTTAAATTTGAAGGGCAAAATAGAGAAGTGATAATACTCACCTTCTCATCCCATAGATAAACATGAATTTATGAATCAGTAGGGGGAGTACCTGGATCGACTCAATCTTTATAATCAAATTTATTAAAATAAAGAATACTGGATGCGATGTTTGATGCTGCAAAATGTAAAAGATTGTGTAATTGAAGCCATTAAAAGAAGATTTACAAAAAAAGTTTTCCATAACTGAAAACGCACCTGGTTGAGCTCTTTGACTTCTTCATCGCAGGCATCTTCCGACTTCCAATAGAAGGAACGTTGGAACAGCAATTTGATAGATCTATTACACGGAATCGAGACACTGTAGCTGCAAAATTTTTCCGAATGCCCTCTGCTCACAGCCGCCGGAATCCAGCCAGGCTACGGTAGAAAACCTAGCCAGCGCTGTTGTCTCCCACTTCTTCCGCTCAAAGGCTCGTTGTCCATGGCCAGCTCAAAACCCTAGCCCTCTTTGCCGTGTCTAAATAAACGAAAAAAAAGCCTGCCCCTGACATAAAATACGTACAGAGACACGTTGGATAAGCCATTAAGCGTACAAAAGAAGCTGGCGGAAAGAATGGGCCAATTCACTGTTCCAATTTGCATAGATAGATTTAATTATTTTAAAAGTAGAAAAATATTAGGGACACAGGTAGTATATCTCATAAGGAATATCTTTTTGCATATCTTCATGACTTCGTTTATTTTAACAAATCTAGTGGAAACTCCAAGAGAGGTGGACAGGTGGGTTGATGAGAGTGCTAAATGTCACTTTAGCTCTTCAATAATGTTTTGGCTTCTAAGTTTTTTGCCTTTATTCCAATCGTAACATCTACGGAGTATATTATATACTTTTATTTTTCTTTACTATTTAATTATTATAAAAAGTTATATATTCTTCAAGTACATCATTGCTATTTAACATATTGGAAGTTATATGCATAAATTATGGTAAATATGCAGAAATCAGTTAATTAACAACAAAGCAAATTATTATATGCGCTTAAGATCTATGCTGGACTTTTATATATGCTAAATAAGCATTCAAGTGTTAAAATTATCATTTTTTGAATTCAAAAAAATACAACAAAAAAAGTTCACGTGGACATTAGGTCTATCATAGAATCACACAAACAACAAATATGCAACAAAAAAAATTTAATCCATAGAAATGTTTTGAGCAAACAAAGAACAACAATAAACAAAAAATGATTAGATGATGGAACAAAAAAACAAAAATGTGTTGTGCTACTCTCACCCCATTTTGTATCCCGTTTTGTACCCAAAAGTTTACTATGACATAAAATGTAAGTGCAATACTCACATAATACCAATTTTGCACTTATATTTAATATCAGGACAAATTGTTAGGGTACAAAAGGGTACAAATATGGGGTACAAGTAGAATTTTCCAACAAAAAAATGTCCGCAATGGCTAGTTGGGTGGGAGTATGTTCCCTCTGACTTTGTTGTATCCCCACTAAGTTGATCTTTTATGGAAATTTTTTATTTAAAAAAAATTGTTCAATTTGAAAAATACCTCTAGAAAATATTTGCACGAGGCAGTTGCCTAGTTCTATCACTTTTTTGTCACTTAATCCAAACTCTTTAACTTCCAGTTTATTCTACTTGTTTCCAGTTTTTTTCAGTTCCTTCTAGTTTTTCTGGTTTTTCTAGTTCTTCTAGTATCTTCTAGTTTTTGTAACTATTCACATTTTTCTTAATCTTTTCCTTTTTACTCCCAAATGATGACTTCAAAAATAAATTGTTTTTCATGTACTATTATTATTATAACTAATGTTTATAAACTATTTTATTTTTTGTATTTTTATTTTTCCCATATCACTATATTTTTTATTTACACTCATTATTATTTTTTTCCATTTTAATATAAGTAGTATCGAGTATAATTTTATCGAAAAAATCATGTTTTTTCATTTACATGACACTGAACTGTGTTTCAAAAACTATAGATAGTTTATTCATTCAAATTTGAATATCATGTATTCAATTAGATTATGCATGTTTAATATGTAGTCAAAGAGTGTCACTGTTTGACAAAAAATCAAAATAAAAAGTATTTTTAAGACCAGAGAGAGTAGTTTGTTTCATCTTTCTTTCAGTTTGTTCTATTTTTTCCAGTTTTCTTTAATATTTAGCTTTTCTTTCCAACTCTAAAGAACAAGCTCTTAATCAATAAATGAGCTAATATCACGATTCACGAGTATCCTCCGTGAATTACAAAAAAAAGTCATCAAATTTTTTTTTCAAAAGTTATTTATAAAACCTTATGGTTTCTAAATTGTACACACACGTCCCCTAACATATTTTTAGAGTTAAAATGACTTTTATGCCTTTTATTATTTTATTTTTGATTTTCTTTGTTCATACAAATAAGTAAAATGGTGGTGGGACACTATTGTGCAAAAGAATCATGATTGTGGGACATTAGTGTGCAAAAGAATCATGGTGGTGGGACACTAATGCAAGAGACAACGAATCATGGTGGTGGGACAGTAGTGTGCAAGAGAAGGTAAAGGTAAAGTAGGAACGTTTCAAGGAGTGGTCTTAATATCGGAATGTGGACAAATGGAAAAGGTATAAGACAGTTAAGACGGAGACAAAAGTGACTGTAAGTGATCAAAACAAATTTGAGAGCATATGAAGGATTTTACCCGTCTTTAGGTACGGAAGTAGAAGAAAGATGTATTTACAATATCGCAAAAGGTTGAAAAAGAAAGATGTGAGATTTGGACCAAGTTAAGTACATTAAAGATAAGAGTGGCAAAGTTTTAGTTTCAGAAGAAAGCATAAATGACCGATGAAAGAGCTACTTCAATGATCTATTTAATGAGGACCATGTGAATCTATCATGCTCCGATCGACCACACATGCATGAGGGAGGAGGACCAAAACTTCAATTACTATCGAAGAATTTGAGAAATTGAAGTTACGGAAGCCCGAAGATAAATGAAGAATAACAGAGCAGTGGGCCTAGACAATGTTCCGATTGAAGTTTGGAAAAAGTTTAGGAGGAAAAAGGCATTTGGTGGCTAACTAAGCTTTTTAACAAGATTTTAAGAACCAAGAAGATGCATAACGAATGGAGGAAGAACATTTTGGTTTTTATTTACAAAAAATTAGGGAGATATTTAAAGTTGTAGAAAGTACCAAGGGATCAAACTTATGAGTCATACGATGAAGTTATGGGAAAGAGTGGTCGAACGAAGATTGAGACAAGAGACTTTGGTGTTAGAGAACCATTTTGGTTTTATGCCAGGAAGATCGATTACAGAGACTATATACTTATTGAGAATAATGGTAGAGAGGTACCGAAGTGAAAAGAAAAATCTACACATGGCTTTTATTGATTTGAAAAAGACATATGACAAATACAAAGAGAGATTTTTGGAAGGTGCTAGACACAAAAGGAGTAAGGATCAGTGGCGGAGCCAGAAGGTCACTAGTGGAGGGGCATACTCGGGGTCGGGGGAGTCCAAGGCAATGCTCCCGATTTTTAATTACAATATAAACTGATAAATCAATAATAAATTGTATCTCAAAGATTAAAATAATTCGCAAAAATATAACAATAAAATGTCATCATTATTAATCATACCAAGAGTACTAACTTTTGTTTCTTGAATAAGATTTTGGTCATTTGTCATACAAATTAAATAATACTTCCTTAATGATGACAAATTAAATTGTAGTTAAAAATTCGATTGTTATACATTAAGGAAGAAACTACATTAAGGAAGTATTATTTAATTTGTATGACAAATGACCAAAATCTTATTCAAGAAACAAAAGTTAGTACTCTTGGTATGATTAATAATGATGACATTTTATTGTTATATTTTTGCGAATTATTTTAATCTTTGAGATCAATTTATTATTGATTTATCAGTTTATGTTATAGTTAAAAATCGGGAGCAAGAATACTTCCTTAATTGATTTTGGTAATTTGTCATACAAATTAAATAATACTCCCTTAATGTAGTTTCTTGAGACTTCGACTTGGCAGTTGGCAGGGCACCTTCATCGCCGGATAACTCGAATCGCCAGTAACCACTACTTCGCCGGAATCTTGCCATGGTGCATGCTTTTTACCGATGACATCATCATTATGAGATAATCACAAGAGGATTTGAATGAGAAGTTTGAATCATGGAGACAGGCTTTAGAGTTGCATGGCTTTCGTATAAGTTGTACTAAAACAGAGTATATGGAGTGCAAGTTTGGCAATAGAAGGAGAAATAGTAACATCGAGGTGAAAGTTGGAGAAAATACTACACTACAAGTAAAGAGATTTAAATATCTTGGTGTGCCATTCAAGACAATGAAATAGAGGATGATATTAATCACAGGGTTCAAACCGATTGGTCAAAATGGCAGAGTGCTTCGAACTTTATATGTGACAAAAAGTACCTTTAAAACTAAAGGGAAAATTTTACCGTACAACTATTAGACCAAGAACACAATGTTAGTGTGGCGGAAATAAAGATACTTCGTTGGATGAGCTACGCGTATGGATAGAATAAGGAATGAAGATATGAGAGCTAAAGTTGGAGTGACACCTATTTTAGAAAAAATGGTGGAAACTCGTCTTAAGTGGTTTGGACATGTGGAGAGAAGACCAGTAGAGCATCCCGTGAGAAGGGTTGATCAAATGGTGAATAAGCATGTGCCTTGAGGATGCGGTAGACCTAAGAGGACTTGACAAGCATTGATCAAGGGAGACCTTCGCGTAAACAATCTCAAGTAGATATGATACGCGATTAGACACAATGGCGTCGTTTGATCCATGTAACTGACCACACCTAGTGGGATAAGGATTTGTTGTTGTTGTATACAAACAAATAAAATAACATACACACTCTCCCTATCAAATTTATTTATTCATTTCTCAAAACAAAATAACATTTTTAGAGAACGTCACAAAAAAGGAAAAATAAAATAAAATGCTTTGTACGAAATTCAACCGTTCAAACTTCTTGTCGCTTTAAGTGGTAGGATATCCATTCGCCAGCATTAATGGGGAAGTTCACCCATGTTCGAGCCCAGCGGAGGCGAAAGCATTGGCTCTTTGTGCATCATTAGATCGAGAAAAAGAGTTTATTGCACAAATACCCCTTGTGGTTTGGTAAACGTGCACTGTTGCTCGCCATGGTTTCAAAACTCCTCCTCATAGTTATGTTAAAGCTACGCCAATACCTCTTTAGATAAAAATATCATTCAAATATTAAGTGAATAGCTTTGTTACCTTCTATGGTTTTGGAAATGGGCATCAATGCCCTCCCTTTTTTCTTATTGTTTTTATTTTTTCATAAAGAAAAAAAAATATTTGTGTTTGAAACAATGAAAAGTTGTTTTTCAAAAACCAAACTATATCTTAAAAAGTTTAAAAAATATTTATTTTTTGAAATAAAATATGAAATAAAAATTTAACATACACTTCATTTGTCAATTTAAATATTTTAATTTTTTTCAATTTTTTAATGAATATGTTGAGACCAAATCAATACTGAGTATGGTCTTTTTAATATATAGTTAATTATATATTAATAAAAAGATTTTGGAACGATGCGTAAAAGATTTTATTCATGCCTCATTTTTTCCTATTTTATAAAAGTATTTTTTTCATATACTTTTATTTTTCTTTATTTTCTTTTATATTAGTTTGTGTTTTATTTTAATTTTGATTAAAATAAAGGGAAAGGTGTAAAATTATTATTGTTTTGAAAAAAAAGGAAAAATAATAAAATAAGATATCATAAAATGAACAGAAAATGAGAAATAAGCTTTAGCGAAAAAACAGAGTGCTCCATTGAATTTTGTATCCTGAAAATGAATCAATAAAGACCTCATGTGGACAAAAAAATATTTAATTTGAGATAAATGAACTGTTTAATTCTTTTTATTTAATTGATTTTTTATTACAGACAAAAAAATTTTTATTTTTAAAACATTATAAAGAATAATTTTTAAAAATAAATAAAAATGTATTTACGAAAAAATAGAAGAGAAAAGAAAAAAGAAAAATTGAAAAATGAGAGAGGGCGTTGGTGTCCATTTCTAAAATTATAGGCGGCAACAGACATATTCACATAATATTTGAATGATATTTTAGGCCCCGTTTGGCATTAGCGTCAGAGATTAGTGTTGGCGTTTTGAAAAAGTTATCCGACGGTAGCCTTTAGCGTTAGCGTTTTCAGAATTAATCTGTACCGTTAAAATTTTATCTAAAACGCTAACACTAATCGAAAATGCTGTTACCAAACAAAGCCTTAGTCTTGAAGGACATTAGTGTAGCAATATCATAATCATGAAGGGCAGCAACATAAATTTTGAAACTATGAGGGGCAATAGTGCACATTAGCAAACCACATGGGGTATTGATACAATGAACTTGTTGAGAAAAGTACGAAGAAATATTATATTGTAATCAAATAAATATACTACAGCCCCGTCCCTATAATGATCTTTCTAGTTACTATTCACATGGTTAAACTTTAATCACTTTTTTTACGTATTTTTGTAAGCTATTTGATAAAATAATATAATCATGTGACATCTTATTTTGTAGAACTTTTGATGTAATTCTAAAATATATAGTTTTTATTTTTTAATTTTACACCTATAATCAAATAAATCGAATGGAAAAGATCATAAACTAAATTAAGAAGATCATTTCAAGACAGAGAGAGTACTTAATTATCCCACTTTTAATTCACGTGTGATTAATTTTTTATTGAAAAATGCTAGGGGTACACCAAAGATGTACCCCATTTGTCCCCCACCCCCTCCATTACCACAAAAATGGACAAGAATTTTAAAAAAAATTAAATAAATAAAAAGTAGATAAAAATGAGTGGTGGAGAAGGGGGTAGGGGACAAATGGGGTACACCTTTGGTTTACCCCTAACATTGTTCTTTTTTATTTTTACCCTTGGATTGAAATTTACTCAATTTTTTGAAAGTCAATTTTTGCAGAAAATTACTCGCGGGTGACGCAAGTTTTGTTGAAATAACTCTTAGGTTCCTCTATTTTCAAGAAGACAGCAAATATCCTTACATTTTGTTGTAATGACTGGAAGGGGACATTTCATCTAATATTTCATCTATAAACGTTAATAAATGTATTTTTTCCTATTCTTTTCTAAATGTTTTAAGGTAATAAATCTTAGGTCGCTCCTTTTTTTATTTCTTTGTTTTTCTTTCATTTTGTTACTATTTTTTAAAGTGTTATTTTAGAATTTTTTTCTATAAATTGTATAAAAATTCAAAATTGTTTGTATTATATTAAAACAAATGAAATAAAAAAAATAAAAGAAAAAAGAAAAAACAAGGTAATAGCAAAATAGGAAAAAACGGCATTGGAAAAATAGGAAAAAAATACATTTATTAACACTTACGGATGATGTATTGGATGAAATGTCCCCTCTCAGTCATTACAACAAAATATAAGGACGTCGATTATCTTTTTGAAAATAGAAGGACCTGAAAGTTATTTCGACAAAACTCGCGTCACCCGCGAGTAATTTTCTGCAATTTTTGCTTTGCCTGCCCTCTAGAGATGAGCAAAAGGACCAATGCGGTCAGACTAGACCGGTCTTTGGAAAAGACTGCTATAGTAAAAGATTAGACCAGACTAGTCTTTTTAAAAACCCGGTCCTAACTAGTCCAGTCTTCTGTTCAAAATCAAAGACCAAATAAGACCACTAGTCAAGTGTAGTCCGGTCGGTAGTCCAATCCGGTCCGGTCTTTAGTCCCAACATATTGGGTCAAGATTGTAGTTTTGCGATGTTGTGTCAGGGTTACCAAATAGTCCATCAACTCTTTTTGCATCGGTCGAGATTGCATGTTGCACTTCGCTCGCTCAGTCGCTGATTCTCTGAGCTGAGGACATCTCTAAGGACTAGCTCTACTGCTCTAGGACAGAGTGTTGTGACGCTTGAGTTTATCTTGAAACTCTAAGAAAATACTTATGGAATAGGGGAAGATGAGAAGTATTAGTCATTTCTAATTTGTATTACTCTATATTATTTTTTTAACATTTTTATACGTACTACTCCATATATACTACTCCCTATATACTCCGTAATTTACAAGTGATATAATTAGACTCTAGAGGACTAGTTCTTTGGACTAGTCCTAGTCTTTAGACCAATCTTTTACTAGTCTCGAACCGGTTCAGGTCCTTAACATGTCTTTTACTAGTCTTAGACTAGTCCTAGTTCTCTATAAATATTAAGAAACATTTGAGACCACTGGTCTTGGACTAGACTAGGGATGTAAACAAATCAAATATTATAAATTCGATTCGCGATTCGTATTCGAATATGATGATTCGAATTCGTGTTATTCAAATACAAACTCAAATTCAAATATTATTTTTGATTCGAATATTAATCAAATACAAATACAAATACAAATAGGGATATATTCGATTCGGATGATATTCGAATATTCGAATATATGTATATATACACAGACCATGTTTTCAACATCAAAAGTCAAGCAAGTAATATAGTATAAAGTGTATTTAAAATACTAAGAATTCAAAAAATTAACGTAACACGAAAATCAAAAACATATGATTTTTAATGATTTTATTTTATAAAATATAATGTGTAAAATGCAAATATATTAATGTTTTTATATGCGAAATATAGTATAGTATAAAGAATATCGTAAGTTAAATTACAAATTGATGTTGGTCCATCATATAAATTACATAGTATGATTATTCGAATATTCGTTTATGATTCGATAACTATTCGAATATTAATCAAATACTTATTCAAATCTTATTTTGAATTCGTCTCATATTTTTGGTTCCAGTCTCTCCTCTACTGCCCTCTCCAATGGGAAACTTGTATAGAGGCGGGAATCTCAGCATAAACGCTTGTCAGGCTGAGCCGCATCTTCCATGGATTCCGACTCAGATGGATCATATGTATCCGACACACCGCCGTCATCTCCAAAGCAGAAGTCGCCTCCGCCGGTCCCGGCACCGGCGCCACCACATATTCTTCTGCCATCCGTCAAGTTTAGAACTAAACTCAAACCTACTGCCAACGCTTCCCGCCCAATTCTAAGACCTAAATCATCCGGCAAGCCAAACCATCCTCCCGCTGATTCTTCAATTCCGGGAACACTACCCCCAGATTCGCCGCCTCCGGCCCAGATTCGCCCTCCGGACATCTCTAATCTGCCCTTCCAAATGCGCTGCTCAGCTCATTCGAACCAGACATTTTTTAATAGAACTGGTGGTTCCATCGGGACTGTTATTCCACGCTTTTCCAAAATCCAGAAGAAAGATCTCAAATTGGAGGCAGCTGAGCTTGATGGTTCTGGCGCCTCATCATCACCCGCCTCTCCATTGGAAGTAGATGCTTGCGAGACAAAAAAGGCTTCTCGAAATTTTGAAATAAAAGTTGCTGCATCTGGAAATTCGGCAAAAAGTGTAAAGAGACATCCTAATCTGATTGGGCCTGGTGATGGTTCAGCTTCACTGTCAGTGAAGAAGCCGAAATGCGTAAACGAGGGCAATTTTGTCAAACTGAATATCAATGGCTCCGGGCGGAAGTATGCATTCAAGGGGAAAAGATATAAGTATGGTTCCTCGAGTAGTGGGAGAAAGTTTTACAGAAGTAGGGGGAAGTTTAAAGGTAAGGGTCAAGGAAAAGGGGAGGAGGATGGCGGGGTGTGTGATGAAGAGGGATTGGTTGTGGATTTTAAACAAAGAAATGGAAGTTTAAATGTACAGGAAGGGTTGGTTCAGGAGGCTGTGATGAGTGCTAGGGGTGAAGCGTCTGATGAGAATTTGCTGAGGTTGTTGAAGTTGGCTTTTGGTTACGATTCGTTTAGGATTGGACAATTGGATGCAATCAAGCTGGTGCTTTCTGGGAAATCAACAATGCTGCTTTTACCAACAGGTGCTGGGAAGTCGCTCTGTTATCAGTTGCCTTCCATGGTTCTCGAGGGGATTACTTTGGTCATTAGTCCATTAGTTGCTTTGATGGTTGATCAATTGAAACAGCTTCCTCCTGCACTACCTGGTGGTCTTCTGTGTAGTAGTCAGGTTAGTTCTACCTCAAATTTAGTGGTTTATGCGTAAAGTGGGTCAATTCTTATTCTTGTATATCTCACTTTTTAGACACCAGAAGAGACATCAGAAACTCTCCAATCTCTGCAAGAGGGATCAATAAAGGTTAGTTTTTTTTGTCTTTTGTTTTTTATGTAGCTGACCCCATCAAATTGGGATTAAGGCTTGGCTGTTTGTCTTTGGAGTCCTTCTAGAGCTTATTGACAAGCTATTTCCTTCATGTCTGCTTATTCTGCTGGATGGATTTTCAGAGAGTTATATCATGGTTCATATCTGGTCATATTTTTAAAGACCAACACAACTAGTTTAGCTTATGTAGCAGGACATAACATTTTGAGCTTTGGGTTGACGCCATATTAGCAGCATCTAAATATTTTTTTCCATATAATCTCATTTTTAGCATGACATTTGTATTTGACTGGCACGTTATATCTCAGGTTCTTTTCATTTCACCAGAGAGGCTTCTAAGTTCGGACTTCACATCTATATTCTCTAGTGGTCCCCTTATATCTCTTGTGGTGGTTGATGAAGCTCACTGTGTATCTGAATGGTGTGTGTCATTCCCTCCACGCGCCCCTTAGTCTTTTGATATTTTTGTTATATTTATAAATTGCAAAGAACATTTGGCAGGTCACACAATTTTCGCCCCTCATATATGAGACTCAGGGCTTCATTGCTGCGTGAAAAGCTCAAGGCTGAATGCATTCTTGCAATGACTGCAACTGGAACAGCCAAAACATTGCACAATGTGATGCATTCTCTCAACATCCCTTCCACTAATCTCATCCAAACAACAAAATTGAGGGACAATTTGCAGATGTCAGTATCAATAAGTAGCAATAGGTGTGTATATATATGTTCAAATATTTTTTGTTTTTGTTTTTTCCTCAATCATGTATGCCATTGTATAAACCGAATCCCTGACAATCATTCCATCCCAACCACAAAATGCTGATAGGCTGAAAGATGTTATAGGATTGCTAAAGTCTTCTCCTTTCTCTGATGTTAAAAGCATCATCATTTATTGCAAATTTCAGGTTAGATTTCCATACACTCATGTCATATGTGAATGCATATTCTTCTTTTGGTTCCTGAAATAAGTGTCTACTTACAAATAAGTCAGATTACATTGAGTCACTGACAAGCTCTTGTTCTTTCTTGTCCCTGCACATATTCTGAAGTCTGAAACAGATATCGTGTGCAAATATCTTTGTGATAACAATATTTCAGCTAAGGTTTGTTGTATTTTTTATGATTAAATAAACTTTTGACGGATGCCACATTTGCCTGCATCTGTTTCTTTCCATCTAGTGTGCAATTTTATGAGGTTGAATTTTGCATTGTTTTTCAGAGTTATCACAGCTCCATTCCCGCAAAAGATAGATACAGGACACAAGAGCTCTTTTGTGCTAACAAAATTAGAGTGGTGAGGAAGTAATCCAATAACATCATTCTGGTTATATCTTGAAGATATTACATTCCTTCTTGATGTGTTTCAATTAGGGTCATATTCTATGGCTATGATTTTACCAGATATATCTTTTTCGTTTGGACATGTATCACTAGTCTCATTTATTAACTTGCATATTTGTGCTTCTTAAAGGTTGTTGCAACTGTTGCATTCGGAATGGGACTTGATAAGCAGGACGTTGGAGCTGTAAGGACTGGAGTTCTTTTTTGTTATCTTATTTCTTGACTTTTGCCCTTGAATGTACCCAAATTTAATATTTGTCACCTACTCAATCAAAATGGCAATTTTATTTCAACACATGCATTTATCTTCACCCGGAAGATAAGTAGTTTCATCTCTCTGCTTCAAATTCACTCCTTAACAATTTGTTACTGCAGTTATGAGTTATCACATGTGAGATGTAAAACCTAAAAAGTAAAAATGTGAAAGAGATATGAGGAAAGGATTCCTAATGCTTTAATTTTGTTATCAATTTGTAAATAAAGTTCACTTGGAGCAGGTTTATCATATGGTCTGTCAATGCTAGCTATCATTAATTTGAAGTCCAAGTTTTACCCAGTAATGTTTGGAAATGCTTGAATTCAGCCTATTTGTCGTTTCATACTTACATTGATACTCCAAAAGCTATCTATGCCATATTCAGGCATAATAATGCACATCACTTTTTGTGCGGCATTATTGTTGAATATAAAATTATTCTATCCAAATTTTTCTCATTAGGTCATTCATTACAGTTTGCCAGAAAGCTTGGAAGAGTATGTCCAGGTTGGTTATAACTCCTTACGAGTTACATTTATACCTGCTACCAATTTATTTAGCATGAAGGTTCATGTGACCTGTAGGAGATAGGTCGTGCTGGGCGTGATGGTAGATTGTCTCATTGCCACCTCCTTTTTGATGAAATCTCTTATTATAAGCTCCGTAGTCTTATTCACAGGTAATGTTATTTGAACTATTTTTAGTCTTCCATTTTTTTAAATCTTGGGGAAGATAGATACTGAATAACATTTTGTTTCAGTGATGGTGTTGATGAGTATGCTGTAAACAAATTTCTCTGCCAAGTTTTTAGCAACAGCACATGTTTAGCTGGGAAAATATCATCAATAGTTAAAGAAACTGCATCCCGAAAATTTGATATGAAAGAAGAGGTGCCTCACTTCACTCCCCCCCAAAAGAAAGGCTATATTTTACAACATTATCTGGATTTTCAGTTTATATATTGCTGTCATATGTAGCCGACCCCACCTAGTGGGATAAGGCTTTGTTGTTGTATTTATCTGCATCCAGTAAATTTTGATTTATCGGTACCAATTAACTGTTTTGCAATCCCAAATGTTCTTTTAGTACTTGTAATGCAGTTTGAAAATCTTATTTTACTTTGGAAAAATATAACATGATTGAAGCAACACTTCAAGACATCCAAAAATGAAAGACAAACATTCTTCATCCAAAGCATAATGCTGCAATACACGCTTCTCTTTTTCTAGAATTTTTCATAGCCATTCTAAAAGTGATGGGGAACCAGCGCTTTATGTTTAGTTCCATTATGGGCATGCTCTGACCAACTAAATAAACAACTAGTAGTTTCTCTCGCTCTGGTCATTGCTAAGATAGGTAGGAGTGTAGGACAATAATGGTAGTACGGCTCAAATCCTCATCACAGAGAAGTGAGGACATTTAAAACTGCTTCTATTCTTGTATGTATATCCTAATGTTTGTGATCATTCATGCAAGTCTGCAACTACTCTTGTGACAAAGTATTCTCATATTAGATTATAAGTTAGATGCTTATATTTTATCCTATATTATGGTGTAGATTTGGAATTCACACTGTTAGACTGAAAAATTTCTGACTGATAAGGTTAATATTTTATAGGAGCATCTAAAAGTCGAGCCTTTTAGTACTGACTTATCATTATAACGATGCTGATGGATGGGTTGAATCATGCTTCTAGGTAATGCTGACAATTTTGACTCAACTGGAATTGGGCAATATAAAGTATTTGCACTTGCTTCCTGAAATGAAAGTAACTTGCACCTTGAATTTTCACCTGGTGAGTTGCAACCGTTTGTCATTATCCAAAGAATGAACCAGTTTTCTTGATCCTTTGGAAGTGTTATAGTTTGCTTAATGTTTGGAAACATCTTGATTTTGTTGGAGAAATTGCCCCTTAAATGGATATGGCTATACTATGATAATATCAGTGGCTCTGAAATTGAGTAAGACTAGGGAAATGCTTATTGCAGCTTTTTCTTGCCATTATGAGATTGGCCCTTGAATCACTAGAGCTAAAATAGGATCATCTCAGTGGTTCTGTAATTTAGTAAGAACCAGGGAAATGCTTGTTTTGGTTTTCTTGACATGTATCTTGGTACTGTTTATTCTGAATCTGAGGATGTTTACAATGTGTTCCAGACTTCCCCGGCACTGCTAGCTGCTAAAGATCTAGTGGTTGCAGCAGTCATTAAGAAGTAACTCCCACCTACTAATTAAGAACTTAAATGCTGTTAGCAATTTTTGCGACTAATATTTTTTTTGAAGTTCAGATCTGAAGTTAAAGATGGCCAATATGTGTTTGACATACCAAGCTTAGCAAATAGTATTGGATTGCAAGCCGCTGACTTGTCAAACCACTTGCAGACATTAAAGGTATTACCATACTAAAAGTGTTTTTTAAATCTTTCAGGTTTTTATCTGGATTGTATTTATACATAAAATGAATTATATGTGCATTTACAAATGAAACGATAACTTGCGGGCTTAACAATGTGTTCACATTATATTACTGTTAATGATAGTTTTATAGAACAAGGAAGCTTTAAAAACAATTTTAAAATGCATTTTCCCCCAATTATAAGGAGTGTGGAGTTCCATTGTTTATTACTGTGGATAAGAGTTACCCTTCAGATTGGCAGATGGATAAGAACATTTTAAAAACAACCATTAGTATCTACTGTATAGGTTCAAGTAGGCAGGGGTAACAATTAACAATCATATCCAAGAACAATCATTAATGCATTGGTTTCACGGTGTCATAGTCTTTCTTCTTACATCCAATATCTTATGCAAGTTGAAATACATAAATGAATGAGGGAAGATACATTGAAATGACCAGTAAAGGTATCTGTTTAATTTGGTTATGATATAGTATTAGTTTCTGCAACTATCTATATGTTTGCTTATCTTAGTTTAAGGGGGAAATTGCATATGAGCTGAAAGATCAAGCTTACTGTTACACAATCATCGATTCCCCCAAGGATATTTGTTCTTTAGCAGCACAGCTTACAGACTGGCTTTCAGAGGTTGAGAGGTGCAAGGTGATTATACAATTTCTTCTTTATCCCAAATTCATTTATACTCTCTCCCACACCCCAACATAGAATGCTAGAACTGTGGAGCATTAAGCAATTTCCGGGCTTCAAGATGCCCATGCACTTCAAGACAATTTTGGGCATTGATGGCCATGTATTACATGTAAAAGACAATGCCATGTCTCCTTATTGAATTTATTAGTTACGGGTGAAATAAATTTATGCTACATGAGTAATACACATTTACTTCAACTGGAATGAACACCTGAACACTACTGAGATGAACTTGCTCCGAAGCTTGCCATACTTAGTGAGCCGGCTTCATGATATAAATTTCCACACAAGAAACCCCATGAAATATCATACTCTGTACATTATTTTTTTGAGCGTAGCTTTAAGTTTTCAAAGTCTTGCCTCATTTGCCTGGGATCCACAAATATTTATAATTTTGAGACAATATTTAGGGTTCTGAATCACCATTGATATAAAAAAGTATCACACTTTACATACATAATACTCCGTATATGAGTAGTTCTATCTGCTAGCGTTTTCTGTATGTGTAGTTATCTTTAGTCCACCATGTATTTAATAATCAAGAACATATATATGAAAATTTTCCCTTTAAAAAGGTGAGGAAGATGGACATGATGTTCAATGCTGCTGTATCTGCGGTAAAAGGGTGTGACAAGGTGTATGGTTGTGATGGCTATGATCATACTCCTTGCTTGCAAAGAAAGATTTTGGAGTATTTCAAAAGCAATGATGATATTGATGTCCCCAACAAGATGGCTCAAAGCAGGTTACCAATTTGTCAAGTTATTCACTTACCAGTCTATTATTAATGATGTTTTTATTAATATTCCACGTAATAATGGCAAATTGTCGTTCAGTTTGTTTCCTTAGAAATTGTTGTGGAAGCTATGCACTGCAGATTTATTATTGTCATCTCAAAGTCAACTATTTTCCTATATAATGTGCTTTTTCATGACACAGTAGCACTAATGTGATTGCCTTTTACCTTTTGTACTTGCAGCCCATTTTTGAGAGCAGACATAAAGGTAAATTGTTGCTGAGATGAAATTTTTTCTACCACCAAAGAATATTTCCTGCCGTTACAAGTTATCAATTATTGTTTCTGGCGCAACAGGTCTTTTTACAGAGCAATTCACATGCCAAATTTACTCCTAGAGCTGTTGCACGGATACTGCATGGCCTTTCTAGTCCAGCCTTTCCTTCCACTTTTTGGTCAAAATGTCACTTCTGGTATTTCTGCAAAGAACTTTATGCCCAAGAAGCATTGATATTCCTGGCTATTGTCTTTTTCTTTTTGTGTTGTCACATATTTAGATGAGTAATAGTATAACAATATATTGAACCTTGTTCGCTCCTGTCTCCTTTTAAACAAAGTTATCTATTCATGTTGCTTGCTGCTTCTCCAGCACATTCCTAGTCCCAACAATCTAGCTTTCAACCTCTCTAGTACCTTCCTTATTCATATACAGGGTATATTCATTAAGTTAAATGAATCATAATATCTCATAACTTGTTTTAGGGGAAGGTATATGCAGACAGAATTCAAAGTTGTGATGGAAGCAGCAAAAGCAGAACTCATGAGTTTTGTCGGGAAGGATTTATTATGATTGATGCCAATGTGAGAAAATGACAAATCATTTACAACCTGCAAACTGGTAATTCCACAACTGGCAAAGCTTGAGACTACTTAGTGGATACTCATGATTCTTTATGTGTTATCATAGGAGTGTTTGGGTAGGAGCAATTCAAAGTGTCCTGCCTATTTAAATACCGCTTTGGGTAAAATGTTTGCGTGCTAACTGCATTATAGTCTTCTAGGAATGTTTTGACAATAAGCCCATTGACACACTGCTTTGAGTAAAATTCTTGTGTGTTAAATGTTTTGTAGTCTTTTGGGAGTGTTAAGCTTGAAGCCCTTCCAAAATGCTAAAATCAAGAAGTTACAGTTGCAGTTTCTTTATAGTTGATATGAATATTTGAGCAATTTATGTTTTTTTTTCTCTTGGACCAAAATACTGTAACAAGTTCTCTTTTTCCAATCACTTGCATGAAAGCCACAAAAAAAAAAATTGACCACCTCACAATGAGCTTTTACCAAACTTCCATCCAAATTCTTGATCAATATACTGTTCAGAAACCACTGTTTCCAAACCAAAAATCTCATTTTCAGAGCACGCGAAACCACAAAGTATATGATCAAATTGTTTTCCAAACATCCCTTACAAATTGAGCATGCTGGACCTATATTGAGCATGCTAGGGGCAACCTTAATCTGATTCAACCATTTTTTTTAATAATCTCTGCCTAATTTGTTGTCATGCTTTGGCTTCCACGTACATTTTGGATTGCCCGTTTATGAAAGAGTGAATCTAATTCTTTGGACTGAAGTCCTTAATCTTCAGGTTCAACCAAGCAGTTGCAATGAGCAAACTTCACTTTACTGTGATGAATGGCATCATATTCTCTGGGATATCAAAAGCTGTTGGGTGTCCAAAAGGATTAGATTGATTTTATCTTTGAGCACTCTGTGGGAAGCCATTGACAGATCTTTAAGCACTGGGGTTTAGCAGATGAGAGGCTTCTTCTGCAGATGATGACAATAGTGGACACCAAATGGAAGGCTTTGGACAGGTTCTTAATTCTTGAAATGAAATTAAAAAAACACATTATAAAATGATTGAATCCTCTGTCTCTAAAAGATTACCACAGTTTAACTTTTTTGGTCAAACTGTGGCACCCTTTGACCACAAATTAAATATAGTTTAAAGTAATTAAATATTATAAAAATTTGATATTTCAAAACTATATTTTAAAATAAACTCAATTTTATTAAATTTACATGATAACTAAATATAATTTTTTTATAATTCGCACTCAAAGGGTGCTACCATTTGGCCACAATAGTCAAACTGTGTCAATCTTTTAGGGACAGAGGGGGTATTATTTAGAACGGTTGTAAATTAATGTAATCCGTAGAATAGTAGTGAACATTACCCTAATTTGCTTTTCACATTCCATGTCTATTTTTTGGGCTGGCTTATACTACTATAATATTAGTATACCTTACTTCATTTTGTTATTTACAATTGGCTATGCACTTTGGTAATTGTGCTTTTGTCAATCTTACAACAAGAACAACTTATTCATTGTTCAATCAGTTTTTTCTTAAACTTTCTAATTTTTGTCTATCATTTTTGTTTTGCCATTTTAATTATGTAAAGCTATTTTATTAAACATTTTCCCGTAATAATCATTTGACTTACGAGTATATGGCTACTAATCTTCACACTTTTTTGATAAAAGAATTGCTGATTCAATGTGAGCAAGCTCATGAACAATCCTGATAGATCATTGATACACAAACTGCGGTTCTTTCTCTTTCTGTTTACAGGTTTGACTGACTTTATTTCCAATTTAATTTATTTGATTTTAGGTATAAAATTTAAAAATAAAATTCATATATTTAAAAACTACATCAAAAGTTTTACAAAATAAGAGATGACAAGACTATTATCAAATAACTAACAAAAATATATAAACAAAGTGATTAAAATTTAACGGTGTGAATAGTAATTGAAAAGAATATTTTAGGACGGAGGGAGTAAAATATAAGTTGTCATCCCAAATGACATTCACCCTAGTGCAATTTTAAAAAAAAAAGCCACAAAAGGGCATAAGCCATTTCTTCAAGTTAACAACAACAAAACCCATATAACCAGAGTAGGGTTTGAGACATTTCTTCAAGGAGTTCAAGCTATTAATAACAATACCCAACATGCAAACTGAAGAGATAATATACATGCAAGACAAGCAAATGCTTTTACTCGGAGTGGAAGTTTTAAGTGCCAAATAGCCTTCCAAAATTAGCTAAGTTCTTATTTTACTTAGAATCTCAAGAACTTATAAGCTTTCTTGAGCGACACTTCACTACCAAATCAGCTTGTCAACCGACCTCTAGAAGTGGCGAGAATGTCTTTTACTTCAACACCAACAAGCAAAAAAAATAAAATTGATTGAAATTGGATCAGAGAAGATCTAAACTAATACTTTCTGCATTTCTTTTTAACTGTTAAACTCACTTTTCGAGTCTGATATTTGACCAATAATATCTCTTAAAATAGGTTAGCAAAACATTTATTAAAATCATACCTCAAAAATATTTATCTATACCAATAATTTGATATAAATTTATATTTTAATTCATTGCATATTTTTATATATAGTTAGTCAAATTATGCTACTGATTTTTAAAATAATATTTTCAATAGACTAATGCAATCTGACCAAACAGTTCCTTATGCTATTGATTTCTAATTCAATATTTGAAATACTACGTCCCTGAGTATTTGTCTATTTTTGTCTTTTTTCGGTCAACATTAGTAAACTTTGATTTCAAATTAAATAAAAATGAGATTGGATATTTACAAAAATAGTTTTATTAGATTACTTATATCAAATATTTTCAAAATATTATTTTATCTAATTAATATATAATATATTTTATTTAATTATAAATCAAATATTGAAAATAGTTGATCAAAAAATTAAAATTAAACAAATACTCATTAAAAACAAAAAAAAAAAGAGGAGTTGAATGGGATGTGGGAACAGCGAATACAAAATTGATACGCATGAGAATATTCCACTCCGGCCCAAGTCTACCAAACAAGAACAAGAACAAGAAATTAAAAAAAAACAATTTTTCTTATTAATTTCTTTGGTTTTTTTGTACAGACGCATAGAGATTTTTCTGTTTGCTTTCCCTCCTTTTGGCTATGATGATCATTGCGTACTGATTCAGATTTCATACACCTGATTTTTCTTGATTTCTTGGGTTTAAATTTGCGCAATCCTAACATTCAAGAACGTCTGATTCCGCGTGAAATCCAAATCTGTTATTTGCAACCAAATCTTAGGGAAATTGGTTGGAATTTGTGGGAATTGGCGGCGGTGGGCGACGGCGGTGTTGATGAAAATGGCGGCGAGATCAACCGTGTCGTGGATCAGGAATGCTGTTCCCGCGACGGGAACAACTATGAGAACGGCCGCCGCCGCGGCAGCTGCTACGGCGACATCGTCGCCGTCAGTATTCGCGAATTACCCTCTGGTCTCTGCTCTCTTTGCCTTCGCCGTTGCTCAATCCATCAAGTTCTTCACAGTCTGGTAACCTTCCGTTTTGTTTTCCCCATAAGAGTCTAATTTGAACTAGTCTTGTTCGTTGGAATCTTGAAACTTCTGAGATCTAATTTGAGGTCTCATGTCAGTTTCTTCATCTGAATACCTAAATTCATAGTCCCTCAAGACTGTCATTGTTTCATCATAGTGTTTACTGGAAAAGATTCATAGGCCATAGGTTGTGAATGTCTAGAAATTTGTTACAGCTTGATATATTTTTGTTAAAACTTTATGCTGCAATGGAAAATGATTTTGGACTTGCATGTAAGAGTGAAATGGTAGACTTGTATTTGTGCTGCAATGGAAAAGGAATGCATGAGTATTTACGCCGGCAGGGTTGTAGGTACAAGGAACGGCGATGGGATCTGAGGCAACTTGTTGGGTCTGGTGGTATGCCTTCATCCCATTCAGCAACTGTAACTGCTCTAGCTGTAGGTGTTGGTTTGCAGGAGGGATTTGGAGGCTCACTTTTTGCTACTTCATTGATTTTAGCATGTGTGGTATTCTCTCTCCCCCCTCCATTTCCTTTAATTTGATCACGTTATTATGTGCTCTGAAGTTATTTGTGTATTTTCATTGAGTATTTGATAAAATAAAATATTCTTGTCACCTCTCAGTTTGTAGAACTTTTGACATAGTTTTTTAATATGTAATTTTTATTTCTTATTGATGTACCAATTTTTAAATAAAATGATTTCAAAAGACGAGAGAGTTTGCCTCGTAACTCCCTATTTGTAATCAAATTAGGGACGAAGGGAGTACTATATATTGATGGTGCTTGTGATGAAGCCCTTAAAGGCTGCATAATACTATGATTGTATCTGGCAGCACCAACAACTTAGGGTACAGCTTTTTGGCTTGATTGAAAGAGTGAAAGGCTTGTTCTTCTTCCTATAGATCCTCTCTGTAACCTAGCTTTTTAAAAAGTTATCTTATGAGAAGCTATCTTGTAGTTCAATATAATTCCCTCAAGTCCTCAACCACTTTTACTGTACACTTCCAGTCCAATTCAATCCAAGATGTCAATTTGTCAGTTTAATATAGCGATCTGATTTCGTCTATGTTCTATGTTCTAAACGCTAGCAATAACTACAACTATCATACCAGCAACTTGTTCTTAGTAACTCACAAAGCCCATTAGTTACTCTCATCATTTGGAATGAAAGTTATTGTGTTTCTATTTAACTAGTGCCATTCTCATTCCTTTTTTTGTGGGCGAACTAAAATTAAACTTGAAATTCAAATAAATATTTCCAGGAGTTAGTGACTCCTTTGTTTCTTAAAACTTCCTGCATTATACGTTTGGTACATGTATGTTGCAAACATGGTTTTTGTACTATATTTTTCTATTCTGCTTTACACGTGGGGTTGTGGTTAATGGGAAAAAGGGATAGTGTTGCTCTCTATTCTATCTCATCCTAATTATCCTTGTCCATTACTTTTCATCGTGCTGCTGAAATTTAATGTGAGGAAAACATTCTTCTGGCAGGTGATGTATGATGCTACAGGTGTAAGATTACAAGCGGGACGCCAAGCAGAGGTTTGATAACTCATCTCTAGAGTTGCTCGGTGTGTTTGGCTGAATTTGTTGAGGCAAACATGTTTTTCCTGCTAGATTGAAATTCTACATTGGATACCAAACTGGATTGTTCAATTAGGAATTGCTCTCTATTTTTGCTCCTCAAGTTATTACAGCTGTAGAAATTTTAGCATTTTGTTTTGAAACTTTTTGCGAAAATATCCCTGCTTTTATCCATTAGTTGCAGTTTTGAATTTTTAATCCTCTCCAACAACAACTATGGACTAAAACTGTGACAGGGTTGGATGGGTTAATCCATAACTTAATATTCATTTGGAATTTTGTAGAATCAAAATATTAGCACACTATGATCATATAACATTTCAATCACCTTTTCTTTGTTTTCAACTTTATTTTAAATATCAAGATATGGAGACAACTAGGGAACAAGTTGCTAAAGTTGCTTAAGCAAGGGAGTAAAGTTTTTTAAATAGCACTTCACACTTGTCTAATCTATCTGTTCCAATCTGATTCATTATCAGGTTCTGAATCAAATTGTGTATGAACTTCCCGCTGAGCATCCTCTTGCCGAGAGCAGACCACTTCGCGAACTTCTGGGTCACACACCGCCTCAGGTTTGCCATTTATGCTTTCTATTACAGTAAGATGTATCTCCGGGCATTTTGGCTTTGTTTGACAGTGAGCAGTCCGGGGGTTGTGTTATGGGAATCAATTCAATCAGTAGATAGGATTAGCAATGTGTAGCTAGATGTTTGATAAAACTAGTATTGTCCACTTGTGCATTTCAAGGGATGCACTGACTAAATAATATCTACTCCCTCACTCTTTAAGAAGTGTAATAAATATGCTTGTACACATTAAAATTCCACTGTTTGATCACGACAAAAACCATTGTTAAATATTTTACAAATTTTGTGAATTTCTGTGGCAATATACTAAAGCTTTTACAGAGCATTTGTTTAAATATTGTATGTGTGTGCGTGTATCTTACACAAAATAACTGCCCTGCCCACCATGCAACGGCAAGAGGCTCATCTCTATTTCTTCTTTCATTACATACACATGTTGCTGATGTAAAGTGTATCATATCTTCTCATATTTCCCCATAAAAATCATTTAAAAAAACATCAAAGCTGGTTCTCAATATCTTTTTACCCATATTCTGCAATCAAAGTCGGTATTTATTACTCTGTATTTTCTATCACTAATCGTCCACGGGGGCTTTTTTGAACTTGACCTTAGAATACTTGTTTGAAGTAAGCTTGTCTTCTTACATTGATTATGGCTTGCATGTGAATTTCATCAACAATGTCAAAGAATGGGTTACTGGATACGCACGTAGGGGGTACACCGTACACGTACACTACATACCATGACTAACTGTACTGTAGCAACCAAATGCTAATGGTCCACAGTGCTACTGGTAAACCACGCTACAAATAAAATAACTCATCCCCATCCTTGAAAAGCAATATAACGTAGTCTGAATCATATATATAAGGTTTGGCTGCAGGCTACCTAAGGTTCTGTCCTTTGTAAGAAAATGAGAGAGATTCCACTAAGAAAACCTAAGGAATAGTAAGAAACAGTCATTTTCTTTCCAAATATTAGCACTAAAAAGTCGCAGGCCTTGAAACATAAACTCACCCTATAACATATGTCAACAAGGGAGAGGCATGAAGCCAATTGTCAAGACTTAGCTTAAAACTTAATACCTGCTAAATTAGAAAATGGAACATCTTTACCAACATAGCTAAGCCCATAAATCAAAGTAGTAGGTTTGCATTAGACATCTAACTAAACCATAGCTTAGAAATTATAACAACCGAAAATAAAACATGCTTCTATATATGTGTATTTAGATTTTAGAAGCGATTGATGAGTACTTCGTATGAGATTCTCAAACAATCCGTAGTAGAAACAGATGAGGTGAATGTCACAGACCTTAAGACCATCATATGGAGAATTAAGTGCAGCAAGTAGTGAAGTTCTTGAAATGGAGGACCCAATTTAATGAAAATAATTTGCTAAAGTCAAACTGCTATTTGTTTCATTTAGCAAAAAAACTTGTGTTACAGTAAAATATGAGAACAACTAACTGTATATGCCATGCTGCAGGTCGTTGCAGGTGGATTGTTGGGAGTTGTGACAGCTGCTATTATTCATTTGATTTCACATTTTGGAACTCAGGCATACTAACCTACCTATGATCATCAAAGCCGATCGGAGTGGTGTTTCCATCACACTGTGACCATTCTTATTGTGTGCAGATTTCCATCTTTACCTCTTGAAATTTGGGGCGGCGGGTACAACTTACAAGTAGAATTTGATGAAATGTGAATACTGTATATGATACCACTGAAACGATGATATATGAACTGTGAGGTTCGTTACAATCAATATATGAACTTTCCCATTCTTATTGCATACAATGTTTTTTGTTCTCTGTCTTTCCCCTCCCCCCCAAAACCTTCCCCTAATGATTGTGAACTCAGGTTTTAATGTTTGTTTCTAGCATGTAAATGACCCTATTAGTAAAATGGGGTCATTTAATCCCCATGGTAAACCCCATGATTCGGCCCTAACGCACCCCGCATCCTTTCTAATTGCGCCACCCATAATTATCAAATGCAGAGGAGGAAATGGGATCAATACAATGCAAATTCTTGGGGGGTTGGGGGGGGGGGGGGCAGTATCAATAAAGGGAAGCTCAAAAAGAAACTGCGAGGAGATTTTGAGATACTTTGACACCAAAAAAAAATGCTGCTAGGTACCCTCTATTTTGTACTCCCTCTGTCCCCCCAATTTGATCACAATTTTTTTCTCTCATCTCGATAACTTTTGTTTGTTTACGCGATTTCATTAATTATTTGATAAAATAAAATAATTTTGTCACCTTTTGTTTTGTAGAACTTTTAACGCAGTTTTTTAATATGTAATTTTTATTTCTTACTGATGTATCGATTTGTAAATAAAATGATTTAAAAAGGTGATGTATTTCTCCTCGTAAACCTCAATTTGTAATCAAATTGGAGACGGGGGGAAGTAATAAAGAGTGTCGGGTACCCTTAGTTTTCAAAATATACTCCGAGGTAACTCAAAATATATGAAAACATACAAATACGAAAAAAGTCAATTACTACCTCTAAGTCTCTAAGTATTTGGCAATTTTTGATTTTTTTCGGTCAACTGTTTTCAACCTTTGGTTTATTATTAAATTTTATATATTTGTGTGTGTGTGTGTGTGTGTGTGTGTGTGTGTGTGTATAGGTTCTGATGAGAACTAGATTTTACTCGTGCGTTGCACGGTAATTTTTTCGTTTTAAAAACCGTGTCAAGCGCTCTTCATAAAATAAATAATCTAAACCAAATTTCTAATCTAACACAAATATAAATTCGACACTCCCTATATCAAATTTTATTTTAAAAAAGTTAGCTATTAATATTACATAAAGAAAATAATTGAAAAAAAAAATTGTGTATTTGTTGTCCTGGGGAAAAATGAAACAAAAGTGTGTATTTGTTTACATACTAAAAAACTCTATAATTTTACACTTCGTAGACACAAAATGATGTATGATATGTTGACAATCTAAGGAATAAACTCTGTAATTTTTTTTTTAAAGCTAGGGTGCTTCGTTTATTCATTCATTGCTTCATCAAACGTATAGAGGGAAATATTTATAACCTCTTCCACAGCAACAATATTAACAAATACAAAATGCCTCATTTTACCCCTGTGAAATATTTACTCTTGAGAAGTACTAAACCTTAATCTTCTTCATCTTTTTAAGTACAAAATGCTAACATTTTAGCTAATATTCGAGGCTCTGTAACTCTAACTATTTTCCATCTATCATTTTAAGAAAATTTACTGCTCACAGCTTGCTTCATTAGTGGATCACAGAACATAGCTATCCTTGAAGTCACTCATAGTGCTTATATCATGTGTGGGGAATATATTCTGAAACATAGCTTTAACAATCCTTTTATATATAATATTTGAGAGTTGAACTCTCATAATTGCGACATGTGGCGTGCTGACTGGATCTTTTTTGACACTTCATCAGCCACGTCATCAAAATCAACTTTCTCAATATTCCAAACGGGTTGGGCTTCTAGAATTGTGACATGTGGCGTGCTTATTAGACAATTTTTTTAACATATCAGCATGTCATGTTAGCAAGTAATGTTTAAAAAATAGTTAACAAAAAAACTTATTATGCGGAAATTAAATTTCATATTTGTTACACATAAATTTCTCCATATAATCGCGTTTAAAAACTTTTATATTTTCATTCATTACTGGAAAATATTTAAATTAAATAGTATAGTTTGAAATTTGAAAAAACCACCTATTCAAAAACTATAATCAAAAAAAATAAATTTACTTTAAGAACGGATAGATTGGTAGGACTAAACGAAATTACATTTGATTTTTTTGCTTTGAATTAATAGTATTTGGAGAGATTTTCTAATTATTTAAAAAAAGAAACAAATATATAAAAGGAAACGGATTTTTATGGGCATGCTTATTTAATAGATCCTTAATTTTATTCCGTATATATAAAAAATTCTAAATCAAATAAAAAGTATGTTCCATTTTAAAATTAATATTTTCCATTTTAAAATTATTGTTTTCCATGTATAGCTTTGTAAAAATTTACATGTAACAAAAATTATCATTTCCATTTATAACTTTGTAAAATGATCAAGCCTTGATAAGTGAGTATTTATGTGTAAGAAATTAAATATTAATTGGTGTTCCTAATCAAAATATTTATGGTATAATATTAATTGTTATAAATGTAATTACTTTTATATTTAATTCTTAAAAAAATGTGCTAATTATTTTGACATCTATGTCAAAATAATATAAGTAATATTCTTTCTTATTTATTCATTGAACCATCTACATCAATGTAACAAATATTAGTGGATAATAAAAAAATATATTTAAATTTTTTAGATAAAAAATTATAATATTTATTTTATGATGCTTATTACAAATACAGAAGGGGAGTGATCATCATCGCCTATAAACTCGCATCATCGAACACGTTCGAGAAAGAATATACTTTGCAAACACGTTCCAGTACATATTTCCCAAGAAATCATCTATAATTTTCCAACCATGAAACAATTATACACACGCTTCATCGCGCTTTTAAGTGCATAAGAAACAGGAGAGAATTGATCTATGTTTACAACCCATTCTACTAATTTCTTTGAATACGATAATACAACTATTGTCTTTTTGTATAAATCATTATAAACAATGTAAGAAAATAGATATGGTGGAATAAACTCTGTAATATTTTAAATTTAAATGTCAAGGTAGAAGGTTCATATGTTTAAGATACATTAGTGGAATCAATTTTAGATGATCCTGTATTTAGAGAAATAAAAATTAAAAATATGTTTATTAGATTATATATGCAACATGTAAGTTGTGTAGAATGCTATACACACACACACACACACACACACACACACACACACACACACACACACACACACACACACATATATATATCTACATATACATATACATATACATACACATACATACATACATACATACATACATACATACATATATATATATATATATATATATATATATATATATATATATATATATATATATATATATATATATATATATATATATATATATATATATAGGACTGCATACATCATATTTTATTTTTCTTTCAGATACAATCTATTTTGGGAATCTTGCATTTATGTGTGAATTTCGAGAAACTTTGTTATGACATGAACTATGAAGAAAGAATCAAATGAATAAAGATTTAAAACAACTAAAGTTTTCAATTTATTACATAAAAGAAAAAGTTTAATTGTCTCTTCTAAGGAAAACCATCTGATTTGCTCTATAATTTATTTTATGGTCTTGGTGTGAAGAGTTCTCATTACCATGAAAAACTTAAATAAATACAACTGTATGTTTTCATTAACATTTATAAATGGAAATATTGATACATCTCACAATAATGGTTGAGCAATAATGTACTCTCAGCGAACACATTCATCATCACATACCATGTTTAATGTCACAATATGGTGAAAGACCAAAATTTACACAATTGTATATTTATGGTATACAGAACGAGATATGAAAACAAATAACTCTTTTTAGGTATCTCGAATACTTTATTGAGTACACCATTTTAATAAAAGTATTATTTACATGTGTTTGACAATATAATACACATGAAACATTATTAACATGCTAATAAAAACAAATTGTTCTATTTGTTTCGCACAGTAGGGAGAATAATTCTTTGACTACTGATAAAAGTTTGGTCAAAGATTTGAAAAATATGGTAGATGAGCATAATGTTTTAACACAGATATTTAGAAGAACTAAAGACTTCATGCATAATAAGCATACTTCTAATGTATCATTGAGGCTGTTGAGAAGTAAGACTTCATATATAATGAGCCTACTTCTAATGTATCATTGAGGTTGTTGGCAAAGAAAACTAGAGACTCAAGAAATTATAATATCTCCACAATACATGAAGTTGGTGCTCTAATAGTTAAAGATCTTGATTCTTAACAAAATTTATTTCTCAAGAATATAGTGAACTTCACTTATTTGAACTTATTGGAGAACATAAAAAACTATTATATTCTTTTTTTAAGATAGTGCACTATTGGCACCCGTGCTCGAGGTTGTTGAATGGTAAATGAATTTTTCTTATCCTTTATTCCATGAGGTGAATAGTACTACTTAATTTCTTATTCTTCATGCCAACAAGTTTGGAATTAAAAAAGACATTTTTGAGTATATTTTCAATTTCTCAAATATTATTTATTCTACCTTGGTGTTTTTGTTTAATGATAAAAAATCGTGTTAGAAATATATTTACTTGATCCAGAAAATATATTGCATTAAAAATAATCAGAATAGACAAAAATTTCGTCCACCCCGTGCATACCAATTAAAAAGAGTCAAATCAGCATTTTGGTTTCTCTCAAGTTAAAAATTATCATCTCCAAAACAAATTGAAGGAAATCAAACTACGAAAGTCTAAAAAATCGGAAAAGTAATGAAGTCATATTATATTATATCATGGTAAGTGTTTAAATTTGTTTGAATATAAGCTCTTAAGTTTACCCCAAATTTAAAAGGAATAAGCCTATTTTTTTTAAAAAAATTAACTTCTTTGATTCAATCATATTCAATCGATAAATCAAGAATTGAATCATAAAAAAATTTAGGTGAGAACAAATAGAGAAATAGAGGTGTATAGTAAGTATGTAACGGCCAAAAGAGACATAACTTAACAATCTAAGATTAGGATGGATGCAGTGGCGGAGCCAGGAACTCGTCGTCAGGGGGCACACAACGGGGTCCGAGGACAACGTCCGAGATTTTTTTTAAATGTAATATAAAATGGTAAAAGATATTTTTTTTAAATTTCAAATCTTTTAAGTTGCAATATAAATCTTAAACATTTTCATTTAACATAAAACAAAATGGGACTGGCTCATGAGCCTTGAGGATGGGGGTCGTCGCTGGAAGAGTTTGTAATTACTCCGTAGTAAATTATTAATTCAACACAAATCAATTTATTACTCTGTCCTTTAAAAAAAATTAGAGTTAAGTGCACAGTTTACCCCGTACTCTTTAGAAATTGCATGTTTTACCCCTGAACTTTAAAAAGTGCATCGATTACTCTTGAACTCTTCGAAAATTGCACGATTTACCCCTGCAGACTAAAAATGCACCAAATACCCTTGACCAAAATAAAACGTTGCATCGTTGGTCGTAAACTATTAGATAGAGAGGGTGTTGCTTCCACGCACAAGAATTGTGAATATCATTCATCAGACCCTTGTGAATTTTCCAAAATATCTTTACCCAAAATTGTCATCTTTATTTAAATGTTCAGGAGTAAACCTTACAATTTTCGAAGAGTTCAGGGGTATTTTGTGCAATTTTTATTGTTCAGGGGTAAACCGTGCAATTTCTGAAGAATTCAGGGGTATTTGGTGCACTTTTTAATGTTCGGGGGTAAACCATGCAATTTTCAAAGAATTCGGAGGTAAACGGTGCACTTAACTCAAAAAAATTACTATCCGTACAAATTTAACAAATAATCTTTAATAATAATAATAATAATAATAATAATAATAACAACAACAATAATAATAATGCCGCACTGGTGATTTGAGCATATGGTGATTTGGACGCGATTGGTATTTTCTTATACTCCGTATCATCCATGGAAAAATCCTCCGTATTTTTTATTTTTTGGGCATATGGTGATTTGTGGGCTACTGGTTCGTGCCGCAGTGAGTCTTGGGCTAGGTCAAAGGGATTTTTTTAAACCCTTTTCACAAAACGACGTCGTTTTGTTTTGTTTTATTTCTTCCACGTCAGTTCATCTTCTTCGATCGGCTTTGGCGGAGTTCTTCGATAGTTCCTGCGGCTGGACCTGTGACAGATATGGGGGGCAAATCCATTCTCCTGTCGCCGATTGGGTACCCTAATCCTATTTCGCCAGAGTTTCGCCGGGGGGCACTTGCCCACACATGCCCCCCTCTCCTCCGCCCCTGGATGGGTGACTATGATATTGTAGTTATTAATGTTTGGGATTATAATAACTTACCATCAAGCAAATTCTGTAAGTCATAACCCAAAAATTAGCCCGAGATACTAAAATCAATGTTTATACTTAGTTTGAGTATTATCTCTAAATTTTAACTTAAATTTGAAAGGAATAAAGCTGTTTTTTATTCTAGTTTTTTTATTCAAAAGCATAAATACAGTATAACAGAATTTGAATCATTTAAAATAATGAATAAAATTAAACAGAAAAATAGAGGCACACGTACCCCGAGTTGTAATCGTTGTCCAACACAGTGTTGGTAATCACCAAACCATAAGTGAGCAATGAGTTGTTCTTCGGTGAACTAAAACAAAAAGAAAATAAGAACTATGAATATCAAATAGAGTTAGTCCAAAGTGAGTTTTGTTCTCTCTATTGTTATACTTGCATTTATTTAAGCCTCAATCTAATCTAATTGTATACAAATCAAAAAGGATTTCGCTCAATCTAACGATATACAAAGCATCAAGCCACATGATGCATATAATTTTGAGGTGTTTCTTTTACATCCCGTGGCTCTTGGAGCAAGATTTACTTTCTCAGGTGCAGTTTATTTTTTCCTTTGTGTGCGTTCAATTTTCCTTTCAAATGTGTGCTTGAATGGAATTGGTCATCATACAGTTCAAAATATGTTGGCTACATTTAAATGAAGAGACATATGTGCGAGACATATTTATATAAGATCAAGCGCAAGTCTGATGGAAGTGTGGGGAGATATAAGGCCAGACTTGTTATACTTGGCAATCATCAGGTTGAAGGACTTGACTACAAAGAAACATTTGCTCTTGTAGTCAAGTTGACCACTGTGAGAACGCTTTTAGCAGTTGCAGCAGTTAAGGGGTGGGAATTGCATCAGATGGATGTTCAAAAGGCATTTCTACACGGAGATCTTCAGGATGAGGTGTATATGAGATTGCCACCTGGTTTCTCGAATTCGTCTAATGTGGTGTGCAAACTCAAGAAGTTTCTGTATGGCTTAAAGCAAGCTCCGAGGTGTTGGTTTGCCAAGTTGTCTGTAGCCTTGAAACGCTATGGATTTGTCCAATCTGTTGCTGATTACTCCTTATTTTCTTTTGTTGGAAAGAAAGGAGTCATACATGTTTTGGTTTATGTTGACGATTTGATTATTGCTGGAGATAATACAGAGATGGTAAGCAAGTTCAAAGCCTATCTCGGAGATTGTTTTCATATGAAAGACTTGGGAACACTGAAATATTTTCTTGGCATTGAGGTGGCAAGGAGCACGTCTGGGATTTTTCTCTGCCAACGAAAGTACGCCTTAGATATCATCACTGAGGCGGGGATGTTAGGTGCCAGGCCGTTGGGTGCCCCGATGGAGCCAAATCATCACTTGGCTCATTCCCAAGCCCCGGTTCTTGTAGATCCAGAACCATATCGACGGTTGGTAGGAAGGTTGGTCTATCTCTCCGTTACACGATCGGAACTTTCTTACGCCGTCCACACTTTAGCACAGTTTTTGAAGGAACCAAGGGAGGATCAATGGTCTGCGGCCCTTAAAGTTGTTCGTTATTTGAAAGGATGTCCGGGTCAGGGCATTTTTCTGTCAGCAGAGTCTTCAACTCACAGGATGGTGTGATTCAAACTGGGCAGCATGTCCTTTGACGAGGCGGTCATTGACAGGGTGGTTTGTGCAGCTTGGAGACTCGCCTGTCTCATGGAAAACAAAGAAGCAGTCGACGGTGGCTCGCTCGTCTGCTGAAGCAGAGTATAGAGCTTTGACTGTCCTTACATGTGAGTTGAAGTGGTTAAAGAATGTATTGCGGTGTTTAGGGGTTGAGCATAAGAACCCCATGACGGTTTGGTGTGACAACACTTGGTAGTTTTCCTTGTATAGGGATTCTTTCCTTTTCCTTTTCCTTTACTTATTAGGAGTCTCAACTAGTGAGATCCTATATATATCTCATTGTAAATTGTAAAGACAAGAGAGAAATACAGAGAATATTTTTGTAAGACACGTATTGTATCATTATTCGTCAAATAGTCCAATTTTATGAATAAGACCATTTGGTACTATTCTATTCTAAAACGAGATGATACTATATCATACAACACATTGGTTCAAATGACATTGAGAACCAATGTCATGGGATGACCCGGGGGTGCTCCGGTGCCCCGTTCGTTAAATTGACGGTTCCTACCCCCCTAACCCCCCGGTAAACCCCCCACCACGCCCCGACCCAAACGCCCCCCCACCCCCTTTAATTGCACCCCCAAGTTGATGTAACAAATCAAATATTTTGAATTCGATTCGTGATTCGTATTCGAATATAATGATTCGAATTCGCATTGTTCAAATACAAATTCAAATTCAAATATTATTTTTGGTTCGAATATTAAACAAATACAAATACAAATATGGATATATTCGATTAGGATGATATTCGAATATTTGAATATATGTATATATGCACATGCCATGTTTTCAACATCAAAAGTCAAGCAAAGTAATATAGTATAAAGTGTATTTAAATTATTAAGAATTCAATAAATTAACGTAACACAAAAATCTAAAGCATATGATTTTTAATAGTTATATTTAATAAAATATAATTTGTGTAAGATGCAAATGTATTAATGTTTTTAGATACGGAATATAGTATAGTATAAGGAGTATCGCAAGTTAAATTACAAATCGATATTGGTCCATCATATACATTACATAGTATGGTTATTCAAATATTCGTTTAGGATTCGATAACTATTCGAATATTAATCAAATACATAGTCAAAATCTTATTTTGAATTCGTCTCATATTCAGATTCGGATTCGTATACGAAAAAATTAAACAAATACAAATTCAAATATCTCGGTATTCGCTTCGATTCGGTTCGTTTACATCCCTAGTGGGGGGTTTACCGGGGGGTTAGAAGGGGTAGGAACCGTCAATTTACACCGGAGCACCCTTGGGTCATCCCATGACATTGGTTCTCAATGTCATTTGAACCGGCCTCATCATACAAATGTCAAAACATGTCTTACAACTTTGAGGTTTGAGCTATAAAAAATATTTTCTTTTAAAAATACGCAGGGTCTGTTTGGTACACGGAAAATAGAATTGAGAGTTGAAATTTTAAAAATCGGCGATGGCCTGAGACTTGACGACTCTTGACGACAATTAGGGTGACGGCGAGTAGACGAGGACGATGAAGAGGACCCTAATCGCTGGGCTATCCCTCGACTGAAACACTGACGACTCTTCAAGAGGAAGGCTAATAGGCGATGGCGAATCTCTCAGGCTCTCACCAACACAGGAGAATCAGCGATGGCAAATTGGCGATAAGTCTTTTCCAAATTACGGATAAGGTTGGGGATTTTTGAACGGAACCCATAAATTTAGAAATGAAGTGGTTATCGGTCTATCTCGGTCTGGACCGATTGAGAATAGGGTAATGACCGGACCGGACCGAAACCCGAAACTAAAAATACTTCGGACCGAAGACTGACCCGAAACCCTGTCGGTTCGGGTTCGGTCTGGACCGATCGGTCCGGTTCAGTCGGTTTTTTCGGTCCAGACCTATACATGAACACCCCTACCCCTGGGTCATCCCATGACATTGGTTCTCAATGTCATTTGAACCGGCCTCATCATACAAATGTCAAAACATGTCTTACAACTTCGAGGTTTGAGCTATAAAAAATATTTTCTTTTAAAAATACTCAGGGTCTGTTTGGTACACGGAAAATAGAATTGAGAGTTAAAATTTTATGGATTTCATTTGGATAGAATTAAATTTTCCAATTCCAATTAATTTTCAAGACTATCAATTCCAAATATACATATTTGTTAAACCAAACAACAGAATTAGTATTATTATTTCCAATTTCAATCTCATAATTTGAATTGCGTGTAATAAAATTAGACTCAACAATATTTTCCTAATTCAAAATTCAAACCTCCAAAGTCCAAAACCCCAAAAATATACAAAGCCTCGCTTCCCAATTTAAGAATCGCAAGCCAATCATTCAACGCCTCTTTCTACGAAGCTTTCCTTCCATATCGCTTCCTGCCTTATCCCCTCTCTGTGCATCTTCTCCAAAACCAGCGTCGCCGCCGTCTTTTATCTTCTTCCAATTAATCTCTCTCCGCCGCCGATTCAATCATTCGGTAAGCCGCTTCCGATCTCAACCTCGTTTGGTGGAGAATTATTTACAGCCTTAGCTTCCTAGGGTTTCTGTCTGCCTCCGTCGTCTTTTTTTTTGTCTTGTTTTGATCGGTTCAGTGAGATTGAGATCCGTGGGGGGAAAATAGAAGCACATAGTCTGGCTGGTCTTCTGTGCTTGTTTGGTTCTAATTTCGATATCAAGACCCCTTTTTTGTTCAATTTGCTGGGTCCGTTTAGGGTTTGGTCGAGGAAGAGGGTTTGTTGCAATTTTCGTGCCTTTGAGATCTAGGGTTTTTGGGTTTTGTGGTAGGTTTTAGGGGTTTTTTCTTACCTAGGCTTCCATATGGCTGCTGGAAGGCACGGAGGTTACATAGACAATGAGTTCAGGAACCGGGAGTCAGATTTGGATGTGCCACTGAGGGATTTTGGGTATTCCAAGATGGATTATGATAAAGCTAGAGATGCCGATCTGGAGTATGATAGGTTTCCTGTTCCTGACCGGAATATCCGAAATGGGAAAAGAGTCAGAAAGAAGGATATAAAAGAAAAGGAATTGACGAATGGGGAACGTCATTCTGTGTCTAGTAGGAGTGACTCAGGTAGCAGTGAAGGTGGTGGTAGTGCTGGTGGGCCCGAGAGACCTGGATTTGCAGCCAAGGATTTTGACCGAGAACCTGGTGAGCTGTTTAGTGAAAGCAGTTCTGATGGAACAATGGACATAGATTCAGAGTTGAAAGGTGGGGAGGCTAAAAAACTGGTCAATGGAAACAAGTCACCTCTTCTGAGTAAGAAAAGGAAATTCTCTCCGATCATTTGGGATAGAGATGATAAGGAAGTGGCTAGAACAGTGATGACAACCAGTGTACATCCTACATCTAACCGTCCCCGTAATCCTCCCGAGATAAAGTTTGATCACACACCTAAACCTTGTCAGAATTGCAATCCACAGTATTCTCCTATGACAGAGAGTAGGGTTCAGCAGTCACCTGTTCATCCTGCTCATCCAAATAGTTCTCCTGGAACTCAATCACTTGCTAATGTAGCTTTGATCTCCACTCATGGAGGATTGGGCAGTGAACAAAGGGTGCAGGAATTTCAAGATGATGAGTATGTACCCACTCGAACCATAAGGTATTCACGGTGGGCTACTGACGCTAATTCCCCAGCTGATGAAGGTGAAATATCAAAGGATGATCAAATTCCCTTACCAAAGAGGAGGAAGTCAGCTTCCGAGTTCATAGAACGTAAAGGAAACTCTAAAACCCTAACTCCAGATCTGTCAGAGTTCAGGAGAGATTCTGAAGGAACCAGGACTAGGTCATCTGGGTCTGAGGAGCGTGTAAGGTCTTCCAGTAGGGATAGCTATGCTGATAATGATGAAAACAACTGTGATCACAGGGGTGCTAGCAAGGACCGGGATGATAACGACACTAGCTCTAGCCACTCAGATACAGAATCTGAAGACCACATGGACTCACCTGGTACACCAGACCCTGCACCCCCGTTGCAAAGAACTGTGAACATGCTTCAAGGATGTAGGAGTGTTGATGAATTTGAAAGGCTCAACAAGATAGATGAAGGCACCTATGGCGTAGTCTACAGGGCTAGGGATAAGAAGTCTGGAGAAATTGTTGCTTTGAAAAAGGTTAAGATGGAGAAAGAGAGAGAAGGATTTCCTTTGACTTCTCTAAGGGAGATAAATATTCTCCTTTCATTTCATCATGCCTCTATTGTTGACGTTAAGGAAGTAGTTGTTGGGGACAAAATTGATAACATTTACATGGTGATGGAATATATGGAACATGACCTCAAGGCATTAATGGAAACAATGAAGCAGCCATTTAGCCAGAGTGAAGTAAAATGCCTTATGATCCAGCTTTTGGAGGGGATTAAGTATCTTCATGATAATTGGGTTCTTCATCGTGATTTAAAGACATCAAATTTGCTTCTAAATAACCGTGGTGAGTTAAAAATTTGTGATTTTGGGTTGGCCCGGCAATACGGAAGCCCTCTGAAACCCTATACTCAGTTGGTGGTTACTTTGTGGTACAGGTGAGTGTTAATGTGCTTGTTATTGAATTTCTTTTAGACATTATTATCATATCTCTTAAGATCTTGCATGTTACTGATCTTCCTAAGTTCCCAGAATTATATGATTCTATTTAGTTTGTTCCTGTGCAAGACTAGCATAAATGATTTTGTGTTTTGCTTTGATCAAGATGATGGTTATATAGATTGTGTGGTAGATGCTTCTAAACTCAGTGACATTGAAAGTTTCAAGGTTCTTGTACTTGCAGGGCACCAGAGCTGTTATTGGGAGCCAAGCAATATTCAACAGCAATCGATATGTGGTCGTTGGGTTGTATTATGGCTGAATTGTTGTCCAAAGAACCTTTATTCAACGGGAAATCAGAGATCGAACAGCTTGATAAGGTAATTAATGTTTTTTCCTGGAATTTTACCTTTTTTCTACTAGCAGCCCGACCTAACACACTTGTCTGTATTCAGATTTATAAAATCCTTGGCACACCCAACGAAACAATATGGCCTGGATTTTCTAAACTTCCAGGTCTCAAGATCAGCTTTGTGAAGCACCAGTAAGTATCATTTCCTTGTAAATCATTTTGTATACACTAAATAACTTGAGATTCATGTCCTCTGTTTTTGCCACTCTTTTCCCAGGCTTCCAGCTTTGGGTGATACTGGTCTGGCTTTCTTGCCTCTCCTAGCGACAGTCTCACTTAAATAACTATCATGTTTCTTTTAAACTAGTGATTTATTTGTTCCAGGTATAACCTGTTGCGCAAGAAGTTTCCAGCAACCTCCTTCACAGGATCACCAGTACTTTCTGATGCTGGCTTTGACTTGTTAAACAAGCTCTTGACTTATGACCCTGAGAAGGTTAGCTCTAAATAGATCGATTTCAATGCCATATTTCATTGAGTCACTAATGAAACATACTCTACTAGTTTTGTTTGTTTTTGTTCTTATACTACGCGTTTTGATGAATTCAGCGCATAACTGCCGAAGCAGCTCTCAACCATGAGTGGTTTCGTGAAGTTCCCCTTCCCAAGTCTAAAGAATTTATGCCCACATTTCCAGCACAGCATGCTCAGGACAGGTATTATTTCACTTGTTCATGTGAAACTGTCTAAAGAAAGATATCCATTTTATCTTTACTTGAAATTCTCATTCCCGAGAAAGAGATTAATTTTTCCCTTTATGTTTTAGGCGGATGAGAAGAGTATATAAGAGCCCAGATCCTCTGGAGGAGTTGCGTAGGAAAGAGTTGCAACAAGGTGATTTAGGAAATGGTGGGTTGTTTGGTTAAGAAAATCCAGCATTGCTCATCTGTAATGTTTGAGATTCTCTTCCTGCAATACTTGTTGGATTGAAATGGTTGAGGTGAGAGAGTCCATCTCTACTGAAAGGACTTGTTTGTGAGAAGATCAATCATGCTGTTTTTTAGCAGGCACTTTTTTACAAGATAGGTGGAGAAAGGATTCTTTTGGCACAGTATTGCAGATATGTTGCATGTGGGCTTAAAACAAACCTCATCAGACTGCTTGCCTTACTGGGTAGTATGCTGGGCCATAATATACCAACCGGGTTTGATTGTGTCCCGTGTATGTAACATATTTTTTATTTGCAAATTGGGAACAATTTCTGACGTTGGTTCTTAATAGAAGTTATGAAATTTTAATGTGTTACTATATTTAATGGATCTTGGTAATTTTACTTTTTATCCATTTTGATCTTCAAATTATGTTTGCAAGAGGTGGTGTAAAGCAGACACGGTGTACTATCATTTTTCATTCACGAAGACATAGACAGAAAGTAATGAAACATTCCAAGGTAATATTTGGATGTAGGCAAGGATCCCAAAGATGCTTTACCTTCATCTTGTGAATATATCACCTGCCAGTATTAAAACAAGAATGTGTTTCTCTTTCAGAAATGTTCAGTTTTACTTTTTATCAGTCAAACTTCCAGAATCTGCTGGATCAACAGGTAAAAATGGGGTGCTCTGCCTTCTATTAACATTATATTCCTTTTCCTTGAACCTTTGCAATGAAGTCCTATGGCAGCTTGCTTTAGATATCAATTCATTTTTCTCATGCATTCATTCCTTTTTTCACTTGATCGTTGTGTTTATCAGCTGGTTTACTCATGCATCATCTTCTGCATTACTTCACATGGTAGCTCCTCGCCTTCTTATTTTGTCAAATTGATTGTACAAGAACTGTTTCGGCATGCAGTGGAATCATAACATTTTCATATTTGGCTGCAAATGTTAGTTGAGTATCAAGCAAAGGAGTGTGGACAGATATGTTCATTGTCTGTCAAGTGTCAAGCTCAACAAGGTATCTCTTTCAGCACATCATATTAGTTCTGTACTTCTGAGCCACTCGTGGATATAGCCTTCCCATCGTTAAGAGGATTACTATTATGTTCTTTGGCATGATGTCTGATGATCTTATATGTGGCGCATTTGAAAGAGACAAGTGCCCCTTAGTTCAAGTTTGTGCACTCTGCCCTCATTCATACACTTGCCCAAACTGAACATTGATTGTTGTGTGTGGCAAAGAAAAAATCACTCGAACAACCTTTTTTGAGAGACTTAAGTTTTGCTTATTGAAAGTGCTTTTGTTCTCACAAACATTTTTACACTTCACTATGTCCAGGAGAAATTGCACTCTTTACTCGTTTAAGCCAAAGTATTGGACTTATCTTTTCTAGGTCTGCAAACACATAATTTCGAACGAGAAAATAATTGAGGATATATTCTACAAAAGCAAAAGCTTTACACTATGCTTGGTTCAATGAATTTGGAAGGAAAAGAAAAGTGGTTTTCTTTCATTTTGCTCACCAAAATGAAAGGAATTTGGTTTTCCTTTCCCTTTGTACAATTTGCCTTCTCATTTTATTCTCTTTCCACTTTTCTTTTCTTTTCTTTTCTTTTCATCTCTAACCAAACAAGATAACTGTTTTCCATCTCATTTTCTTTTCTTAATACCTTTCAAATCCTTGAACCAAACACTGTACACTAAATGTTTTTTATTATCGAAAGCTCCCATTTTACCACTAATCATGTACATGCCCTTTTAGTATTTGTTGCATCTTTGGTTACACAGTCGCACAGACACGTAGTCAAATGCAGTGAAGTAAATGTTCGGAAGTTTATAGATGTGGGAAAATAAAGCACTAATAAGAGCCACAGATTGTTGGGCAACAAATTTTGAGGACTTTTGGTAGGCATTGGAAAGTGCACTGTGGTCTCTTAGTGGCATCATCACCTGATGGGATTGCCAGCTTGCCTGAGAAGAAGAACATCATACTCACAAGATAGGCATGGACTTCTCCACAGTGTGATTCTCGGTGCTCGTTAAAAACGAATGCCCATCATATTGCCCGAAGGCCAAGTTGTCGTAAAATGGTACTCTAGTACATTGTCGTGGTAAGTAAATGGAAAATATTACTTTAACCCCGAAGATGAAATCAATGATGCACCACCACCGGTTATCATGCATGGATGCAATTAATCAATGATCCTTTGGCGTGATGTTTGTTTTGTAAATGACTGATTAGTTAGGTCATTTTCGAATCCCTTTATCGCCCTATTGACTGATCTAGCTGGAACTAAAAGCCTTCATAACGTTTGGCAAATTTTTTTCCTTTTTTTATTACTCCGGCAATGTTTACTAAAAGATGAATTCTCTCTCCCGCAATGAACGTAAGATTTATTCGATAAAATTTAGGAAAAATTACCTAAAATAATCCCAACTTTACCCTTTCTTTCAAAAATAATTCCACCTTTCACTGTGATGCATAATAATCCCAACTTTACTGAAATTTGTTAGTTTTGGGTTGCCGTTAAGTTTCTAATGGAGGGTTAACGGAAATGCCCATTTTAGGCAACAAAATGAAAGTTGGGATTATTTTTGATGATTTTTTGTTTTTTAATTTTTTTTGAAATTTTCATTTAAATTTTTTAAATTACTTTCTACCTTCATCGTCATTTCTTTTTCCTTTTTTAAAGATTAGTCTTAGTTTAAAAAATAAAAAAATAGATATAAAAATGAAAAAATGAGAAATGTAACTAAAATGATACAAAAATAATAAAACAAATAAGGTAATCAATGGAAACTAACTTCAAATTGGTAAAAGTAAAGTAAAAATATACGGGTGGGTTTTAATATTTTACGCATTATACAAAGTATTAACATATCACTTCTTATTTTTTAGAAAAAATTATCTAAAATAATTCCAACTTTACCGGACGGCTCGTTCTTTTGAAAAATAAGTACTCCCTCTGTCCCGCTATATTCGTCCACTTTTGACTTTTGGAACTGTTCATTTAAGCACTTTGACTCATCAAATTCTCTCAATGTGTAAGCCTAAATATAGTCATGTGTGATTTTGTTTGATTTGTCTTAGCATATAGATTATTAATATATAATTTCTATAATTATTTAATATACAAATTACAAGATAAAATGGATTAAAGAAGTGTATTGCATGGTGTGTAAAAATGAAAGTGGACAAATACTCTGGGACGGAAGAAGTAGTACATTAAGACTCCGTATAGTGTGTAAAATGTTAAGACCCACCACTCTGTATATATTTATTTTATTTCTTACAAGTTTCTGTTTAATTTCTATTGATTACATTATTTATTTGATTAATTTTGTATGGTTTTAGTTATTTTTCTCATTTTCATTATTTTTTATATCTATTTTTCTCTAAGGTAAGAATAATCTTTAAAAAGAAAAAGAAATTGAGGTTGAAAGTAATTCAAAAATTTTAAAGAAAAATTTAAAAAAAAATTAAAAAACAAAAATTCATCAAAAATAATCTCAACTTTCATTTTGTTGCCTAAAACAGGCATTTCCGGTAACCCTCTGTTAGAAATTTAACGGCGACCCAAAACTGGCAAATTTCAATAAAGTTGGGATTATTATGCATTACAGTGAAAGGTGTGATTATTTTTGAAAGACCGGGTAAAGTTGAGATTATTTTGGGTAATTTTTCCTAAAATTTATGAGTGTTAATGTGGAAGGAAAAGACACTGCATGAAAAATTCATTTGCGTTGTGGCAAAAAATTCACCTTCCCATGTCTTAATGGGAAATTTGCAAAATAACTTCTTAAAAAATTGGTAATAAAAATGGTACTGTAAAAAATATCTTCATCAAAACACCTCTGTTAAAATTTTACCATTTGCAAAGTTTTACAAAAATGGCAAGTATATGGCTAGAATTTGTTAGGACGAGAATATTTTATTGCAAGCCTCATTTATTACTCACTTCATTGCGTTTTAAATCGCCTGTTTTGACTTTTGGCATATTTAAGGAAAATAAAAAATAGAATTGATTTTTTGAAATTGTCATTACTTTTTAGAAGGGGAGACTATGAATTAGAATATAAGGTGAAGAAGGATAACTTATTTTAGGAGTAGTTTAGGTATTTTATTTTTAAAAATTTATGATAACAACTAACAAGCAACTTATTTTGAGACGGATAAAAAACTCAAACAAACAATTTAAATTAGGACAGAAGGAGTATAAAAGTACTTTTTGGGAGGTCTTAAAGAGAATTTAAGGACGTTAATTTCCTTCCCGTTTTCTTTATCCAAGTTGGTTACACTTTGGTCAAATGGGTCAGTTATCTCCGTTTCATGTTAGGGTTATACCAAGCTACTCTTTCGGTCTATGTGTGTTTTTTTAAACCAATAAAGATTATATTAGATTAAGAATTAAGTTTGGGGGTACATTGACCCGATCACGGGCTTGGGTATCCGGCTTGCCCGCAAAAGCCCGCCCGTAAAATAGCGAGCATGGATTGACATTTTAGGGTATGGGCTGGACTTGAGCCTTATAAACGGTGTCTCAAATATTTTTGGCCCGGGCTCAGTTTTTATGCTCAAGCTCAACCCGGCCCGGCTTGAATGAATTAAAATATATTTTATTAGTATAATTATAATAGAATAATAATAACAACATTAATATTAATAATCATAAGAACAATGCTATTTCAAATTATTATAAACACACACATACATCTATGGAGAAAAAAGTGGATTATAAGTATATTTAATAAAGTGAATACATTTTTATTACTATGTATTGTTTACTGTGTATCACACATTGACAATGATACTCTAATAAATACTCCCTCCGTCTCCCTAAGATGTTCTCATTTTGACTTTTGGTAGTTTTTAAGGAGAGTTGAAAAAAGGTGAAAGTTTACCATAATACCCTTAATGAAAAATGGGTGGAGTGTATTAAATGAAGTGGGTGAGGTATAATAAATAAAGTAAGTGGGGGTAGTTGTGGTATTTTAATTGTTAAAAAATGAAATGAGAAGACCTATTGTGGACAAAGAAAAATGACTATTGAGAAGATCTATGAGGGACAGAGAGAGTAATATTTTGCACTAACAATATCGAACAAAATATATTTTACTCCCTCCGTCCCCATGTATTTGTCCACTTAAATTTTAAACACCATCCAATGCACTTCTTTAATCCATTTTATCTTGTAATTTGTATATTAAAAAATTATAAAAATTATATATTAATAATCTATATGTTAAGACAAATCAAACAAGATCACACATGACTATATTTAGGCTTACACATTAAGAGAATTTGATGAGTCAAAGTGCTTAGATGAACAGTTCCAAAAGTCAAATGTGGACAAATACAGGGGGACGGAGGGAGTATATATTAGTTGCTTTTTTATTTACTCATTATTATAGTTATTATATCAAACATCTAATATATTAACACAATACTTTATTTTTTTAGAATTATTTTTTTAATTATATAAAAGCCTTTGTGGTGGGGACCGGGCCACCCTGAAGCCCGCAAGTATCGATGCAAGCTGGACTCAGGCTTCAATTGTTAGGCCCGCTATATGGACTGAGCTTGGCAGAAAAATCTCGTAATGTAGCATCTCGGCCCGGTCCAAAACCTGGCCCGGCCTGCACTTTGGTAAGGTCTAGGGGTAAATCAACCCACACATCCATGCTCTGAGAAGAATATGAGACTTGCGTTAATATATGTGCAACCTCATTAGCAGAACAAAAAAAATAGTAAACTGCAAGTCTCTACCACATAGGGTAGGTGGACTTTTACAATCATTAATGATAGAATTAATATAAGACTAATCCGTACCAAGATTGTTCAAAGTGACCTACACATCCTTGCAATCAGTCTCTACAATGACTTTCTCTTAAAAAGTATGTTTGTCCAGTTTAATATTCAAATAAAATTAGATGAACTTTCAATTTCAATTAAATAAAAATCATAATGTGTATTTGTATAAAAATGATTTAGGCAACGTTACGTTCAACTTTTTTTTTCTTCTTATTACTTATTCTTATTATAATCAAATCAGATCAAAATAACTTTAATTATAACTGCAATCAGATCATATGAAGTTTTCAAAAAATTATATCAAATAAGTTCATATTAGGCAAATGGAACGCAATCTTAATTAGATTTATCTTATTGATAATTTTCAAATTTTTATTTAGTTATACTAATATCAAAAATAAATTTGAGACTAAATGAAACTTCACATTTTCTAATTTAACTAAAAAAAATCAAATTGGATAAATACACACTAAGAAAAAAATACTTCCTCTGTCTACCATAGATCTTCCCAGACACTATTCACAGGGTCAAACTTAATTCACTTTGTTTATTTATTTTTACTACTCATTTCATAAAATAATATAGTGTTGTTATCTCTAGTTTTGTAAAATTTTTCATGTAGTTTATTACTACATAAATTTTATATTAAAATTTTACGCATATATTCAAATAAATTGAATTGAAAATAAAGTCGGTCAAACCTCGTAACGCGCAATGGGAAGATCTTAGGTGGACGGAGGGAGTAGTAGTATATTACTATGGGCCTCAAACTGCACTCAACACTCAAAGCCCATTTGGCTTAGTATGTACTCACATTCTACAAAACTATATAGGTTGTGTATTGACAATTAAACTCAGGCATAATTTTTTTTACTCCCTACGTCCTAAAATTAACTTCTCATTTGACTTTTCACGGTCTCCAATACGATACTTTGACCATCAATATCTTAATTTTTATATAAATATATTTTATAAAAATTATATATTTCAAAACTATATTCCAAAATGAATCTATTGCCAATAAATTTATACTCCCTCCGTCCCAAAAAGTCTTTCTTGTTTCATTTTTTGCGCATTCCAAAAAACCCTTCTATCCCGCCTTGAATGCCAAAAAACTTTCAAAATAACTTCTACCCACAATAAAGAAGTAATGTTGTAAATTTAGACATTTTAGATGTCGGTAGAAGTGTTTTATGGGATGCGCAAAAAATGAAACATGAAAGACTTTTTGGGACGGAGGGAGTATGAAAATTCAATGTATTTTTTCTTAATATACGGTCAAAGTAAAAAAAGTTTAACTACAAAAGTCAAAATGAGAAGTTAATTTTAGGATGGAGGGAGTAATACATTACAAATATAAATTTATTTAGTTTGAAGAAGAAAGTTAACAATGAGAAAAACCTTGGGAACAAATGGAGTAATATGGGTATTGTATGTGCATGGTGCCTCCTTGATATTTTATTATGGTGAGGGAGATGTATTGGACAAAAATTGGTGTGTGTGGGGGGGGGGGGGGGGGGGATTTTAGTTTTGTTTGTGTATGTCTGCGAAGTACGATGTACATTGTTGTAAATTTTGGTGTTAAAATAGAGTTACACATTGTAAATCGACTTGAAGGATTTTTCATTGCACCAAAGATTAAAAATTAACGTTTACATTCAGATAGTTCTTAGATGAATCTTGTCCACCATTGATGCTTTGAACAGTAGAGGTGTGGAGCTGACCTTGATCACTTTTTGATCTGGTGTCACTTTGTGGTGTCACTTTTTAATCCTTTGCCGTCCTTTGAAGTAAACGATATTTCTTGTACTTGAAAAAATTGGATGGGGGAGGATTTTAGTTTTGTTTGTGCATGTCTGCGAAGTACGCTGTACATTGTTGTAAATTGTGATGTTAAAATAGAGTTACACATTGTTAATCGACTTAAGGGATTTTTTCGTTGCACCAAAGATTAAAGATTAACGTTTACATTCAGATAGTTCTTAAATGAATCTTGTCCACCATTGATGCTTCGAACAGTAGAGGTGTGGAGCTGACCTTGATCACTTTTTGATTTGGTCACTTTGTGGTGTCACTTTTTAATCCTCTGCCGTCCTTTGAAGTAAACGATATTTCTTGTACTTGAAAAAAATTGGATAGGAGAGGATTTTAGTTTTGTTTGTGCATGTCTGCGAAGTACGATGTACATTGTTGTAAATTTTGGTGTTAACATAGAGTTACACATTGTTAATCAACTTAAGGGATTCTTCGTTGCACCAAGACTAAAGATTAACGTTTACATTCAGATAGTTCTTAGATGAATCTTGTCCACCATTGATGCTTTGAACAGTAGAGGTGTGGAGCTGACCTTGATCACTTTTTGATCCGGTGTCACTTTGTGGTGTCACTTATTAATCCTCTACCGTCCTTTGAAGTAAACAATATTTCTTGTACTTGAAAAAAATTGGATGGGTGAGGATTTTAGTTTTGTTTGTGCATGTCTGCGAAGTACGATGTACATTGTTGTAAATTTTGGTGTTAACGTAGAGTTACACATTGTTAATCGACTTAAGCGATTCTTCGTTGCACCAAAGATTAAAGATTAACATTTACATTCAGATAGTTCTTAGATGAATCTTGTCCACCATTGATGCTTTGAACAGTAGAGGTGTGGAGCTGACCTTGATCACTTTTTGATCCTTTGATCCGGTGTCACTTTTTAATCCTCCGCCGTCCTTTGAAGTAAACGATATTTCTTGTACTTGAAAAAAATTGGATGTTTGCACCTCTCAATCTTCATGTGAAGGTTTCCCCTGTTGCATGTGTATTTTTCACAGAACAATTTCAGCAATTCGTGTAATTTGGGACACGAGTCGCAAACGAGCAACATAAGAAAACATCATATGCCACTTTTTTCCATAGTTGTTTTTTACTGTCTCCAAGGATGTTTTAGAACTTCAGGGGATAATGGAAACCAGGAACAGCAAGGAACAAAGTGCATCACATGTTTGTGCTCTGAACAAAGTGCAGAGTCAGTATAAATAAGCATCTGTATGGGATACAATAGAGATTACCTGCCTTAGAAGTGGAAGTAATTCCGAGAAAGAGGGAGGGTTGTAACAGGTGGGCATGCAAGCAGCAGTGTATCTTCATCGTCCTCTGCAGTCACCCTGTACGTCTCTGGATCCACTGATATGTTTGGAAGTGCGTCGTTGAGTTTCATGTCCAGTTTTGTGACTCTCCTCACATCCTTCACCGCTTCCAATCTCTTCTTCAGCCCATACCGCTCTTTTATCCCTTTTTCCATTGCTGCCTGTGTTGTGAGGACGAATGGTTGAATGCATTACATATGATATTAGTGAGGTTATAATATAAACTACTACACAAGTTTCACCGAGATGGGGACAGGTACTTATACGGGGACGGGGTCAGAAACATGGGAAGCACCAACTTTTACAAATTGTTTGAATGAGTTGGGTGTGGAGACGTCCCTGAGCACCCAAACGGGGATGTTTTGGGGACAGGAAGCGACAATTGTTTGAAGAAACCGTGCAACATATATTACGTACAAACACTTTTTTTATGCTTCGTGAAGTCGAAGTCACACACTGAAGTTTATTTTGTGATTAGTCTGTACGTTAGCTAGTAATATTCAAGAAAAGAGAACATACTTTGCTGACAAACGCAATTGAATTGAAACTCCCAGCCTCTCCAAATGCTCCAAACATGGGTCTCATTATCACCTGTAGTAGTAATTTGAGGATTAAGTGACACAAACCTTGAGTTCTATAACGATCAAGACTGTTTAAGATGAATGCAAGCACATGGGATGTTGTAAACTGTCAAAGGGTCTGGTCTGGTTTGATGGAGAATTATTTGACATTTTATAAAAATCGTAACTTAATTTAATATGTGAATGTATAAGACTTCAATCACCTTTTCTTTGATTTTAGAAACATTTTATATATACCAGTATGGCCGTGTCAAGATGTAGACTATTCTGTTTGCCTTTTCTTTTTGTTTTTGATTATTTCTATTTTGATCAGATTAGACAGTAAATATTCAGATTGAATTAGGTAGTTCTATTCCATACAAGAAAATTAGACAAGCTCAGAAACATTTTAACCCCGCCAGAAACATATATTCTAGATAAGAAAGATTCAATGCAAGAGGCAAAGAGAACAAGGTAGCAAGTCCTCCAAACCCTTCTTAAACCCAACATGACTACATCCAAACCGACCCTAAGCAAATCAAAATTTCAAGTTGAGATATGTAAGGAAAGAAGGTAGGGGCTTTGTTGTTTAAATGAGAGATTGCTGCCATTGCCAATGGAGCTACAAGCCTACACGAGTCATTCTTGATAATGTTTCAAGTTGGGGTAAATCATGGAGACTCAAAATGACCCACTAAACATCTTTTACTTCTTATTTTTTATGAAGTTTTGGTTAGTAAATGAAGCAATGCATCAAGGGTCTATCACAAATCTCTTTGCTTTCAAAAGAAGTATGGCTGTGTACATCTAGACCCTAAAGACCCCTCCAATGACTACACTGGGTTTTGCTATTGTACTTGGTTGTGTTGACAAGTTGGGATGAAAAAATGAAGATCTATAACCAGCACTGCACATTAGAGCATTGAGCCTTTATGAAAATATACTTCATGATTAAAACATAGTGCGAAATGCAGAATTTTTGTCCTAAAATCAAATTCAAGAGAAATAATTACTGGTTCTGGAGTTGGGATGCTAGCATTTGGGTCCCCCATGTTTGCCCATGCTATTGTGCCACCTTTGATCACTATTTCTGGTTTTGACCCAAAGAAAGATGGTTTCCAAATGACAAGATCAGCCAACTTCCCCACCTGCCAATATTGTTTGCAAATGGAAAAAATTAAAACGATTATTATGAGTTTTTGGATATAGAAATCTATAATTAAATATTCCGTAGTAAAATGTAAAATGCTGGCAACAAAAGGCATATGTTAGGCTAATAGAACAATAACCTCCAGTTAATAACAACCAAGCTATCAAAGATCATACCTCAACTGAGCCAACATGCTTGGAGAAGCCATTGGCAATTGCAGGATTTATAGTGTATTTTGCAATGTATCTTCTGATCCTCAGATTGTCATTGTCTGATTGGGTTTTGTCAAGTGGGCCTCTAAGTAATTTCATCTTATGGGCAGTCTGCCATGTTCTGCTAATTACCTGGTGATACAAGTGTAAATGAGGGTTAGTTGGGTTTGTTAGGGTTATTAGTTGGAGTAGCTCTTATAAATACCCACTCTATCTCTAAAAATGTATCAATCAAGAAATGAATAACAACTTTTCCAAATCTCTATCTCTCTCGTCCTTCTCCTTCTATCTCTCTCGGTTCTTCTGTGTATTTTACAGATCTTTCGAAGCTCTCCTTCTCCGTTCCTGAGTAGCTTCCTAGGACTGTATCATTGGTATCAGAGCAGTCAGCAGTCACGATCCTTCTTCAACAAATTTGATCAATTGTTAATCAATTGATTTTATCCTGGCGCTAATCAGATTTTTTGTCTCTCAATTGCGACTGACTCATTTGGTTTGCAACTGAATTTTTATCCTGATTTGTTTTGTGCGAAGATCAGATTCCTTCTCAAACCAGACGGAAAACCCTAGTCAACACAAGATCAAAGTAACAATGGAAGAATCCATCCAGAAGATTTTTGAACAGCATCAAGAAGGGATGAATCGGCAACTGCTAGAACATCAAAGGTCAATGGATGAGCAATTTCGATCATTCACATCATTATTACACAAGCTCCAATCATCAAATGTCAGCACCAAAACAGCAGCACGAAGCTTGCCTATGCACACCGAAGGTAGGCATCCATTTTCCTTTAACCCTAGAATTGAATTGCCTTTGTTTATGGGGGGTAATCCAAGAGAATGGATCAAACAATGTGGAAAATGCTTCTCCCTGTTTAAAATTCCTGATAATCAGAAGGTGACTTTAGCTTCAATTCATTTGGAGGGGAGGGCTAAGATATGGTTTGAAGGTTATGGGCAAGCTAGGCCTATTGTGGATTGGGAGGATTTTATTGTGGATTTGTATGCAAGATTTAAAGATGATAAACATGTATGTTCGAGATTCAGTAATGATGCAGGTCACAAATATTTCTTGAACCATCCAGCATCCACATCTAGCCCTTTGATCACTCAGGAACCTTTTGGAAGCTGGTCTAATATACACCTGGATGGTCTGGAAACTTATCAAGGGCACACCAGCATGGTGAAATCTTTTAGTGTTAATAATGTCTCTCTTGTTGAGTCCTCAGCCGATAACCCTGTGCAAAAGGACTCATCATACTTGAAGTTGGAGTTTCAGGTTTCAAGAAAAACATCACTGATTCCAGTTGACTGTTCCCATTTAGTAGAACACCTCTCGTCCGAGTCTTGTGATGATTCAGATGTGGCTAAGAGAGACAAAAGAGAAATTGTAAAGGCAAATGTTTCTGAGGAACATAAATCAATTGCTAAGCTTGAATCTGTAGCCAGGACCAATAGTGCTGAGAGCTCTCAATACTCTGACAGCAAGGTCCAGTTTCCACCACAAGGAAACCCAAGGTCTATATCTTTTGCTATAGGAGGGGAAATAATGGCAAATGGAATGGACTATTACTGTGGCAATCCATTTGAATGGGGACATAAGTGTGAGAGAAAGGGGATTCAGCCCTTTCTAGTGGATCTTTTAGGAAAAAAAGTGGTTGATCAATTTGAGATACCTGGTTGGGCAGCAAGGGCTGGCAGTGCAACATCCATTTCAATTCACACTTTACCTGGGAACAGTGGTTGCCAAATTATGAGGATGACAGGATTTGTAGGGAAAAGGGCTTTACAATTTTTGATAGATTCAGGAGGTACACACAGGTTTGGGGTTAATATGATGCCCATAAAGCTAGGTTTTTACCCTAAATTCAGTAGGGCCTTGAGAATAACAGTGACAACTGGATACAACATACAAGGTACCTCAGTCTGTAAAAATATCAAAGGAGTGCTGCAGAATGGAAGTAAAGAGGCATTACCTTTACTCTTCAAACTATTAAATGAGTATGCCAGGGTCCAGGTTTTGCAAACCCCGGCTGGTCTTCCACCTAATAGAAGTACCTTTGATCCTGGAATTTCACTGAAAAAAGGAAGCCATCTGGTAACTCTCATACCTTACAAACACTTGCAAAGTGATGAAGCTCATTCCCAGGAAATCTGCAAGGTAGTCAACTGTTCTAGACCTCTTCAGATTTTGGACCAGATAAGAATAAGGAGGAGAAATACTACCAGAAGACAGTGGTTAGTTCCTTGGGCAGGACAATCACAAAGGAAGAGAAAATGTAAAGGGGTATTAAGGAGGAATGTCTTTATGGATGTTATAGAAGGGTGGCTTAACTCATTGGGTAGACAAACTGAGGTTGTTAACAGATACCCTGAGACCCATTTGAGAGCCATGGGCAATGAACTCCCAAAACTCATCAAGGAGGCAACTCATCCACAGTTACCCTATTGGTTACTTGGATTAACTGCTGCAACTAGGCTTCAACCACTAGTTGTACCAGCTAGAACACAAGGGTTGATTCCATGGGAAGTAGGTTGGGTATGCACATGTGTTCAGCTCATCAGTTCAACGCACTCTTTTACCACTTTAAAGGATGTCCAAAACAGAGTGAAGCAATTGGTTGATTCTCATGGCATTGATAAGATTTTGCAGCAGGGTCCCTTACATATTCAAGTGAGGAGTGGCCATGTGGCTTACAAACTATTGCTGCAAGAGGGTGCAGAGGTTCACAATGTCTCTATTGAAAGCTTTTAAAGGACCAATGCTGACTACTCCATCCAGGTTTCTATGTCAAAGGGTACAAGATGTTGCAAGGAAGTGGTGAGGATTCGGAAACCAGTTTTAGCTTTTCAACCTTGAGGACAAGGTTGTCCTAAGGGGGGTAGTATGATACAGTGTAAATGAGGGTTAGTTGGGTTTGTTAGGGTTATTAGTTGGAGTAGCTCTTATAAATACCCACTCTATCTCTAAAAATGTATCAATCAAGAAATGAATAACAACTTTTCCAAATCTCTATCTCTCTCGTCCTTCTCCTTCTATCTCTCTCGGTTCTTCTGTGTATTTTACAGATCTTTCGAAGCTCTCCTTCTCCGTTCCTGAGTAGCTTCCTAGGACTGTATCACCTGGTAAGTAACGTCTCCATTTGAATAATTACCCCCCATTCCAAAAAATTCTACTATGAATTTAAATCAGTCAACAAAAAGTTACATTGTGACAGACAAGGACATCCGTGCAAGACTTCTTTTCTTCTTTGCATGAATTTCTAGTTTTAACAAACAAAAAAGTCATGCAACAAATTCCATATCACCAGCCCCAACTATATTGTGATAAAGGTGACGATGGTGATGAATAAAAAGTCGGGTTGGAAAAATAATGATTTCAAAACTTTTCTTTTGAAAATGCTATAGTTCCTCATGATCTAAGACATTTCTTTTGAAGGTTGTTTTATGCCCAAAAAGGAATAATAAAACAGCCAATGGCTCAGCAACATCTTCTCTGGATTCAGAAAGATGGCTAGTTAAGCAAATGAAAACCTCTCCAATTCGTCCCATGGCCTGAGAATCAGAAGAAATAATGCTGATTGCTCCCATGTCATGCAAAATGTCCTCTGCAGCAATTGTTTCGGCCCGAATCCGTGATTCAGCAAAAGCTACATCCTCCTTGATGTCCTTATCGAGGTGATGACAGACCATCTGCATGCATTAAGGGTTTGTTTAAATGCTGGAATATCTCATGATAATTATGACCCCATCATTAATCATTTCTTACCAGCATGTCAAGATGCTCGTCCACAGTATTCACAGTGAAAGGACGTGTTGGATTAGTTGATGATGGGATTACATTTTTCACACCACAAACTTTGATAATATCCGGAGCATGGCCACCACCAGCCCCTTCGCTGCATAAATAGCATATATTTATATGCATGAGTTTATCACATTATCAATATTAACTTGTAGTGACACATAATACGCTTGCAAAACGCACTACATTTGATTTCCTGTACTTTTGAGTTTATATACGCGGGGTAGGTTTGTGTGTGTGTGTGTGGGGGGGGGTCTGCTACTGTATTTTCATGTGAAAATGTGAAATTTGTTGTACGCTGTAGGCAATGAAACATATACTCACATACAAAAAACCCGATTAATACGACAATAGTGAATGAACATGTAGCATTAGTAGATGCTGTGATGACACTCTTAACGGCACAAAATTTAATAAAATACAGAGCTTTTATTGTATAGATATCAAATGCATAGGAAAGTATACCAAATTATAAAATATACTCCCTCCAATTGTTTTTTATTTCAAAATTTGACTTTTAGCTTTTATTAAGAAAACAAAATTGTGTGGTTGATATTTATTTAGAAATGAAAGTAAAACATGGACCACACAATTCTTTCATCAGAAATAAAGGAGATAATTTAGGGACGGCCGAAAAAACTATGCAAATTGTTCTATCTTCTAGTAATGTAAGATATTTTGTGTGTGGGTGGAGTGGGGAGGACGGTCGGTTCATGTCAGTCAAACCTGTGGTACGCATGAATTGTTCTATCTTTGAAAGCAGAAATAGTGTGCTCCACAAATCCGGATTCATTCAACGTATCTGTGTGTATATTAACCTACATAAGTGTAATTGAATTACTTTCTTAAACTCAAAAATCAAAATGTTTTGCCAACAATTTTTACTATTATAAAAAAACTACCTGAATGTCATATTGCTCGGCAACATCCAAACAAGTTTCTATTGCAGCAGGAGTGGTTCCCCAGTCCTCATGAAGCTTTAGCCCCATCGCACCAGCCTCAACTATTTCATGGAGTCCATCTTGCTTTGCACTGTTACCCTGTAGATAAGTTCCAGTGTTCCACTTTATGAAAATATTTATGTGAAACAAAATAGACAGTACAAGAAAAATGCATCCTGTGAGTGTAAGAACATGTAAAAGTAAAAATGTGATAAACAAGTCACTATTCAACAATTAATGTAAATCAAGTCTTCGTGCACTTGTATGTGAATAAAATGACATCGGATAGCTGAATTGTAATGAAGAATTAAAAAAAACTACCTTGCCAGTGAAACCAAAGTTTAAAGGTAGGTTATCTGTAGACTGCAACATTAGTTTCATATGAACTGGTGCTGGAGTACATGTAGTGGCACGAGTTCCATCTGCAGGTCCTGTCCCACCGCCTACAAGTGTAGTGATCCCTGCAAATTCCGTATTCAGTAAAAGAGAGATAATTAGATATCAAAACAACATCTTTAACATAATGCAAGAGAAATTAGTGTAGCAAAAAATGGCATAGAACAGAATAACAGCAATTTATTGGATATGACGGATGATACAAGTCATACAACCATGAGTCGAAGTCTTAATTCATAGGTTGGGAATTCTACAAGAGGTATTTCCTCACTGGCAACACTTGACAATGAGCTGAAGTGGTTACCAATCCAGCAAAGAGTAAATAGTAAAAAATAACTATAGCCCATGTGCTTTTGTAAAAATGTTGACATAATAGCACTGGCTAATTGAAATGATGATGTGAAGCATTTGATGTAAAGCTTATCACAGGAAATGGTGACTTAGGAAAAACACCATGGAAGTTGAATGTCACAAACAAGATAAGTGTAACAAATTGATCAGTACATAGCAAATTGTGTGAAACTGATAAGAAACACAATTACGGAGTACATAATTCAACCACCGCTCCACACACTAATAATTACTGTAATAGCTGCAAAGAAGATATGAAAAAATATCAAAAGTATAGCACAAATTCTAACCACTTGATATAGCTTCGTATGCCAATTGAGGGCAGATGAAGTGAACGTGACAATCTATTGCTCCTGCGGTAACAATCATCCCTTCACCCGCAATAACCTCTGTATTCACCTGATAATGGAAGTATCTAAAAACTTTTGAACGTTAAGGATATTTAAAAAAAAGTTTGTCATACTCACCCCAATTATCATGTCATTCGATACATCCATTATATCTGGATTTCCAGCTTTACCCAAGGAAACAATTAAACCATCTTTAACTCCAATATCGGCCTTAAAGATTCCTGAATAATCAATTACTATAGCATTTGTTATAATAGTATCCAAGCAGTCAGCAGCCGGATATCCGCATGCTTGTCCCATTCCATCTCTTAGAACTTTTCCGCCTCCGAATACACATTCATCACCGTAAATAGAAAAATCGCTTTCAATTTCAGCAATTAAGTCTGTATCTCCAAGTCGAACTCTGTCTCCAGTCGTGGGTCCATAGATATTAGCATATACCTCATGAGACATTGTAAAGGAGAAAGCAGATCCTTCTCCGCTGATACCTTCACTGCAACCAAAAAAAATCAAGCTGAGGTATATACTTTTGTCCATAGTCTGTAGTTGTAGATACAGACACCAAAGCTCAAGGGATGTAAAATAGCCTAGCTCGTATGGCAAGAAAAACAAAACTGTCCAATTAGCTAGACCTTGCATTTATTTCCTCCAGATGGTGAAAGCCTCTTTCATGGACAGCTTCCATCACATATGTAATTCTGGCATAATCAACTGGACCATCAGCAATCCCATTGCCACCCCTGATTATTTGCTTCCCTCCAATACTAACTAGAGTTACGCTCTTTGAGTCCCCTGGCTTGCAAATTAGCGCTTTTTCAGTTGTGTAATAAACAGGAGAAGGAAAGTGTGTGCATGTGTGTATATCTGTGTATTCATACATCTTGAATGTGCCACGTCAAATGTGTAAACCTTTTTATGTGGCAGAGGGAGTATATAATAATAATAAGAATAAGAATAAGAATAATAATAATAATGTGTATCACCATCATTTAAGAATTTAGTTAGTGGGATTGTGGACTTAAATGCTTCTACGAACAAGAGAAGTTGTGTGAGAAAAAATGAGAAACATCAATAAGAAACGCTGGTAACTTCTCATGCTTGGAATTTGAAAAGATAACAAAAGGAAAAAGTTGTTACCTCAAATCTCATTGCTGTCCCTGCAGGTATATTTAATCTCATTCCATATGCTTTCTGTCGATCAAACATCATATATGGGTTCACCTCAATGAAGTGATAGTGGCTGCCTACCTGAATGTTAGTGACCATATTTTTGGAAAAGAGAGATTTGTCAACTGTTGTGCATTAATTAGAGTCCGCTGCACATTTCCATTTGAACCAATTGAGTGAACATAAAAGCAAATTTCCATTTTACAACCCAAGAAAATAAATGATCAGAATAAAGATTTTGGAGAGATTATTATTATTATCATCAAAATTTTAATTCATGTAAGGCCAGAGTAATTGTCTTGAACATTTTATAGTTTGCATTTAGACAAGAAACCTTAGCAGTCAAAACTCTACAAATCACTCTGATCAAATACAGTGTTAGTTATGTAACATGCATTTCTACCCTTGACCAGCAAGGCACACAGAAGGGGAAAACAGTGGGGCGGGGTGGGGGGGGGGGGGGTCGCCACAGCTTAAAACATTTAGTAGTGAGACATGCTTGTGAGGTTAAAAAACGCAGGATGTAAGAAGCAAAACCGCATAAACATTCCAAGCACCTGAATTGGTCTATCTCCCATGTTAGTTACTTTGAGAATGATTGCTTTCCTTCCTCGATTCAATGTTATAAGTCCACCCCCAAAAAAGAGTTCGCCTGGAACTCTGCCATCTTCTACCACGGGAAACTTGTCTAAAAGAGGAACTGCAGGCATAACATTCTCAAATTTGTAACTTTAAAAAAAACAGTGTCATATATGTTTTGAAGCTTATTAGCATGCCCTCTTAATTAGCATATCTCTTATGATATCATTTATTATTAGGATTGAAATTGTTTTCTTATGCTTTGGGATATATTTACCAGGAAGAAAAGAGCCATGTAGTGCTAGCTCCAAATCCCCATCCTCGCGCGCAATAGGGTCATGGATGGTAATTAATTTGGTTCCATCAGGAAAGGTCCCCTCAATCTAAATGAGAACAGTACACCATTCACTTGGATTCTTAACTTGTAGTCACAAGAAACTGGAAAATACACTTATGCCAAGATGCAAAAAAATTTGCAGTACCTGAACAGTGTGCAAGAGGTGCCGAACAGGGGGGAGAACTTGTCTCCTGAGAACAAAGAAGGAATTGTTCAAACTCTTATACTACTAGAAGCACATACACACCATTAAGAAAAAGGCATAACACCTGTTAATGGCAACCCTTCAAAGAAGAACTAGGATACTAGGTGGCAGTCCAAGGTTCCAAGAAACCCATATGTTTATAGAAGTATTACCTCCTCCTCCTTCCCCTAATTCCCCCCAATGAAAGAACAAAATAAAACAATACAAGATAAAATTTTGAACCTACATAAGGGCCATACTCTTTTCAGCTTGTTTTGCAACTCTGTTTTTCAACTCTCAACAGAATAATGAGAATTTGCAAAACAAGTAGCAATTGACTTATCTGGCTGGAAAAAAATTGCCCGACACTTTTCCTTTCAGAAAATTCAGCAGTTTAAGTCAATTCGGCCAAATAACGAAATGAGTTCTAAAAGACAAACTGAGAACATTGCGTGCAGTAACCTGCCAAGCAATTGTCTTCCAAGGTCCATCAACTCTGCCACACTTCTATTTCCATCTCGAACAAACTCTAAAACCTAATCAAAATAAATAAGTATTAAGCAATCTGTGCAGTACCATATGGTGCAACATAAAGCACTGGAAACTTTTATAAAATGTACGAATACTTTGTGACACAACAGGTACACTTTTAAAACAGAAAGTGATACATTATAAGAATATTTTTTAAGAGTACTAACACTTCCTCCATCCCAGGAAAAAACAGAGTTCCCTCTTCCTACATGAGACAAACAAGAGATGAAGAGATATCTCATGGTGAACACTAATTGACTAGGAGTGCAGGAAACACATGTTGCATGGAATGGCAGTCATGTTCCATTTCTCATGATTCTGAAACTTAGACACTCAAAAACCACGATGTATCCACATGTCAATATGTCATCCCCTGCCCCCATATCTAAGAAATATTTGTTCTTCCCTTTAATCAAAGAGAAAGATAGAAAGGTCTAATTTATCACTCCAATTACCTCCATGGCTCCCCCAATAATTTCCTTGTCCCTGATGGCCCACGAACAAGAATATTCATTAACAACTTCCTATGATAACTTTTTGGAGAAAAAAACCACTATAATAACAAAATTTGTTAATGAAGATAGTAAGATATCATTGTCTAAGACTGGCTGTTTTTCCTAAATTTTCAAATTGATGTGTCCTTGTTGTCCCCATATCTTGATTTATTTGAGGATTTCCATTTCTTATTGTTCCCATCTCAATGTGACTTAGCAGAGGGTACTAATAAAAGACTCTCCGCCATGTAGATTCTATGGAGGAGACGGGAACTTTGTTGGTGATTTTAGTGTCATCGAAGATTTTTTGTAATTGGATTTACTTAGATGACATAGGAATTTAAATATATGTTAAACGAGTTAGGAGATGCAGAGTGCAAACTCATTCCACGATATTGAAAATTCATAGCGGCGGTAGACCCCGATAGCGGGGTCCCAAGGGGTGGCAGGCCCTAGCAGGATACAAGGGGCAGAACTTATTGCTTTATGAAAATATTTTGGATTTTTTTAAACGGGAGCTAAATTGTAGTATTATATTCGAATGTACGGATATACGTTCGAACATGGCCTGTAAACCACATGAATCTCTACACATGGATTATCTCACATGAATGGATGTGCCTGATCATGGTTTTATCTATATATCTATAGATGCATGGTATGTTTGAGATGCGGAAGAATTCGATACTCATTCTTGAATTAACGTCTTATCCCATTGAAGTCTTTTTGTATACCCCGAAATAACTTTAATCTGAAAGTGTATTCTCGCGCAATTACATTCGTATACCATCTTCAATAATGCTACTTCGCAGCATTACGATTCCTGAGACTAAAGTTCCAACAAACTTCAGTCCCTCATAAAACTTCTTCCGACTATTATTTATTTTTTCAACCCCATTTTCGAGGTGAGTGACATGACTAGAGATCAATGTGGTTGTCTTAAGCAAGCTATTACACTATACAACAAAACTAAATCAATAAAAGTGTAGAAGAAGCCAAAAGGGATGCAAATCATGACAACCTGGGTGGCTATGAGAGCAACAGCTTCAGTGTAATTGAGGAGTAGGCCACGAGCAAGACGTTTCTGCGCGAGATGCCCTGCATTGTGGAGCATCAATTTCTCGATTTCTCGAGGGGCCAATTTCATTTTTTTTTACCCTAACTTCTTTCTGAATTCAGTTCTCAGCGGCTCTCTGCCAATCCAGCCACAGTCAAAATCAAAGATTGCATGAAATCAAACATCTGAACAATCGAAATTCAACGGGAATTACTGCCAGACCTTCTCAAATACTATTCATTTCTACAGAATTAATAAACCTAAAAAAACTAGGCAAAATTAAACTGAATCAAAATATTAGGATGAAATAGAACCAGATACTCACCAGAGTTCCATTGATCTCAATGGAGTGGACTTTCTTCTTGCGCCTTTAAGCTAAGCTGATGATCGACCGTTTCCTGAGAAAAAATGCGCGCTGGTGAGGGATGGACAAAGAGCACGGTACCCGACCGGACCATAATAATCATAACCAACCAATTACTCTATCACCCAAACCCAATCCAAACCCGAACCGCTGTCGAACTAGAGGAGACTGAGGTACAAAAAAAATAAAATTAATTATCCATTTGAGGTTAATTACGGGGTGTCTCAATTATTTGTTTGATCATACCATGTAAGAAGTAGTGCTCCATTTTCATTTCGACATTTGAATTATGAATACTTATATTTTTGGAACGATTTTAGCATGTCATGATATTATATTGTTCTGTTTTAAAATAGAATGATAGAAAATAATTTTGATGTTCATCACGTATCAATACTATACAGTTCTAATAAGTGCGTTAATAATAAATTCTAGTACTATCACGAATCACGCACAGCCATAGCTAGTAAAGGCTTGATTTATTAACCTAATAAATTCTTAAAATATTACTAGCATGATAAAATGATTTTATTAAGAAAAATATTAGAGACACAAATAGAATAGTCATAAAATTTACAAATTCTCTAATGATATGTTTGGGAACATGGATTTGGATTTCAAATCCGAATTTGGCTCAAATTTCATGTTTGGGAAACTTAAAAATTTTGAATTTGGATTTGAGTCAAATTATTCTCATTCATAACAAAGCTTAATTTGAAATCCATGCACCTCCCCTTGTCATTTGAAATTCAAGATTTCAAATTTTGGAATTGAAATGCATGAATTGAAATGAAATGCTAGTTGCCAAACACTACCTAATGGTATGTTTGAGAACATGGATTTGGATTTCAAATCCGAATTTGGCTCAAATTCCATGTTTGGAAAACTTAAAAATTTTAAATTTGGAATTGAGTCAAATTCTTCTCATTCATAACAGAGCTTAATTTGAAATCCATGCACCTCCCCTTGTCATTTGGAATTCAAGATTTTAAATTTAGGAATTGAAATGCATGAACTGAAATGAAATGCAAGTTGCCAAACACTACCTAAATGAAGAAGAGGAACTTCCAAGCTGCTTTCTTTGCTGCAGCTGTAAGTAATATATATATATATATATATATATATATATATATATATATATATATATATATATATATATATATATATATATATATATATATATATATATGTATGTATGTATGTATGTATGTATGTATGTATGTATGTATGTATGTATGTATGTATGTATGTATGTATGTATGTATGTATGTATATGGCGGATTAGAAATTTCTCATTGCATAGGAATGAAGAGCTTATGGTTAATAAATGTGCCCAAATGACAGTATATCAGGTTGAAGTGTTTTTGAAATAGAAAGGTGTTTGCATATAATGATACCTTAGCTTCTCTTTTTGTTTTGATTCTGTATGATAGATTAATGGGTAGTGATTTTTGGTTGTGAAATGTTTGGTTTTATTCTTCATGGATGAATTTAATGAGAAGTGCATTTTGTTCAAAAAAATTTATTAAAAATTTAAATGGTTTAAATAGTTAAATAGTGGAAAATCTTAATGTACATATGATAAGTTTGTGAGCTTTATGATAAATATTTTGTAACTCTTGCATTTCTCTTTTATTGAAGTGTTTTGTACAATTTAATACAACCGGCCTAGTTCTATGGCCACTCACTTTGAGTGGTCACCGAAGATATTGTCTCAACGGGAACACTTACAATGCTCCATTCGTAAAATTAATTGATAGATATCCTGAACATGGGGGTACCAGACCCAATCAATACCAAACCCAACCATAGAAGCCCAAGAAGTACGAAACTACACCAAGAAGTAGTTTGACCTCGGTGCTCGGTCAATTGTTCGGCAGTGGCTTCACTCCCTGCCCCAGCCTCCTAAACGACAGTCAGTCGCACCATGAGTCCTCGCCCTCAGTCAGCCGACGAGGTCCACAGGTATGACGGCCTGCACACTAGGCCCTCGGTATGAGTGTACGACCACAACCAACATCTCCTTCATCTTACCCAAATTATTATTATTATTTTTATTATTATTTTTATTATTATTATTATTATTATTATTAGTATTAGTATTAGTGTTGTTGTTGTTGTTATTATTATTATTATTATTATTATTATTATTATTATTATTATTATTATTATTATTATTATTATTATTAGGGGCTGGTGAGAGAAGGCTGTGTTATTGGATAAGGACTATATTTGGTGTAGGCAACATATTTCTTGTATTATAGATAAGAGTATGATCAATGGCAAGTAGAAAATGGAATGCCACATGGTGACGTGGAATATTTTAACCAATCAAAACCAGTCCAGTCAGTGTGTGGCAAGTGAATGGAGTTGCATGCCTTACAATGGCAAGTAATTGTTTTTGTCTGTTTTTACACTTTTTAAACATATTTTAATTATTAAAAATTATTTTACTTATTTTTTTACAAGAATAGATGTACTCCTATTTTAAAAAAATCTTCTTTTTTGTACAAAAAAAAATAAAAAAATTTAAAAAAAGGAATCTAACTCGCGGAAGCCTCATGTACCGTGGAAGAAGTGTAATCCCACGCGAGGCAAGCGAATGGATTGTCCTATGTGTCTGTTATGGACTGAAACCATTGCAAGGTATGAGACTTGTCCCACATCGGTTGTATGGGCAATTGATGTAGGGTTTATAGGTCAAATGGGTTCCCTTATCTATCAGACTAGTCTTTTGGGTTGAGTTCTTCCGTTTGGTCTGTAACAGTGGTATCAGAGCCAACCTCGGAATGGTGGCCTGGAGAAAGCCAGCCGTGACCAACGAGGACGTTGGTCCTTGAGGAGGGGCGAATGTTATGGACGGAAACCATTGCAAGGTATGGGACTTGTCCCACATCGGTTATATGGACAATTGATGTGGGGTTTATAGGCCAAATGAGTTCCTTCACCTATCAGACTAGTCTTTTGGGTTGAATTCTTCCGTTTGGTCTGTAACAGTGTCATGGCATGGTAAGCGGATGGAACGCCGCTTCACATGCTCTAAGGCGTCCCATATGCCCAATGGATATAGCATGAAACTTGTGCAATACAACAGCTACGCGACTATCATTGACTAAAAGGGGTGTATTCCATTTTTTGAAAAAGACCAAAGGGATTGATGGATAGGGTGGCCTGAGTGAAGGATTGATTGTGATGAAGCTGGAGAAGGAGAAGAAGCAGTTTGTGCAGAAGAAGAGGAGTCGACAAAATCCCAGGGCTCTTGGTCGGATTTGGAACATGGATTTCTATTTATAAGCAAGGTATGAAAATCCATCAAAATCCACGTTATGAGAAATCTTTTAAAATCCATCAATTTTTGAATATCATAATCTTTAGAAGGATTTTTTAAAATCTAAATAGAATACACCAATATTTTAAATCACTTTTAGAAATCCGAATGGAATACCTAAGGATTTTCAAAATCCAAAAAATCCACCAGAATCCCAATTAAATACACCTCCCTCTCTTCTTAGCCTAGTCTATTCTAGGCCCAAGGTTTTAAAACTCATCATTGATAGTTCTTATTTATCGATTAATCCTCACTCAATTTCGACCCAAGCCCATCCTCCCACGCACAATACGAACTCTCAATATTACAAATGAAACATTGTAGAGGGTCCAAGTTTTTTTAACACTAATAATTCTATTACTCCCTACAATCTATTAAAACTTATTTTTTTTGGTTGAAATTGTAATATTGAATGTTGGAAGAAACTAAAAATAGTTAAAAGAATATTAAAAGAATTGAAAAAAAATTGAAAGAAATTTAAAAAATTTAGAAAAAATAAAATGTTAAAAAAATCATCCAATCAAATAATCATTTAAATATAGAAAAGAATTCTTCTTTATCCATGTTTGAAGTGATATGTTTTAATTTTAGATATATGATATTATTGTATATTCATCATATATAAATAACTTTTAAATCGTTAGAAAAATGCGAAAAGAAAAAAAACTACAAGTGGTTAAAAAAATTAAAAATAATTAAAAAAAGTTTGAAATTAACTTTTTTAACCCAGGAAAAGATTCCCTAAAGTATGGGTTCAATGTTGTCGTCAAAAGTCAAAGTATGAAAATTCCAGTAGAATTTTGGCCCAAGTCATACCAGCTCTCCTACCTTTTCTATTTATACTTATACTACGTATATCTTTACCCAAACAAAGCATGAGAGTTGCAGAAAAGCAGAAGTTTTTGCAACTCATATTTGCCCAATACAGTATATATAATAAGAGCACAGTTCAACACAAAATGGAGCACACAAATGTTGGCAGGTCCTTCAGATTTCATCTCTGATTTCAAATAAGTTATGCATAACATGTAGGGGGATATAGTCAGAGCTGCTCATAAATTTATTAGCATGAAAGAAAGAAAGAAAAAAAAGAAATCCTACCCTTGCTGCACTTGTGTTTAGCTTCTAAGAAGTTCGAAAAATAGCCTGGGAGGATAACAACGAAAAAGAGCTATGAAAAAGGATGGACATTGTCCTTCCAATAATAATAATGTGTCAGGGATAATCAGCAAGGCAAAGGGTACGATTGGAAATCCACAACTCCAGCTCTGGTTTTTCCCTAGGAGGACAATACTTTCTGGACTTCTTCCGTAACGTCCTTTGGTTGTTTCTCGGCATGTAAGCTAGCAACAATGCCCTTCTTTGAATAGTAATTTATTACCTGTATTCAGAAGAGTTCAAGATTACATGAATATGTCTTGAGTATGAAGATCAACACAATGTAACACATATATGTACAGTACAACAAAAAGAAGAAGAAATCCAGTATAAGCCCCAAAAAGTAGTGTGTGAGGATGGTGTGTGTATGCAGACCTTACCGCTACTCGGGAGTAGATAGGTTGTTTCAAAGAGACCACCAGTTTAAACACACAAATAAAAATCTTTATAACATGTTTCGTACAGAAAATAAAATGACAAGGGATAGAGTGTAGAAAAAGATTAGTTAAGGATATGGGTGTTGATTGAACAACATGAATTCTGAAATGAGCCATGGCTATAGTTATGACAATAACTTCAATTGATTGATGTCTCATTATGTTTTCCAAGCAAGTTAAACTATGAAAATGCTGGTTTTGGGATTTTGTCTCGTTATTCCTTCTTTTTGGAAGTCAAGACGGGAAGTAAATTTAGTGTAAAATTTACTTGGCCAGTTGCCACTGCCTTCCACATGCATGCCAGATTCAAATAGATTCGGACAAATGACTAAACAGTAAAATATACAGTAAATCCCAAAATTCTATATCACCAATCCCAGCATTAATGGGTGAAGAAGATGACGACTCGCAGGCGCAGCCTATGAATACAATAAATAGTTAAATACATATAGATAACAAATAGTTTGCTTGATCCCATTGGCCACACAGCTTAGTAACAATAATATACTAGTAGTAGAGTAGTATATCACGTGAGAAGGAAACTTCAAAGTTAAGCATCAGAACATATTGATGACAATACTAGAAGGCCGATCAACTGTGTTAATAGGATGATCAATTTTGTGATTTTTATTCACATCGAGATGATATTCCATTAATTCCACAGTTTCATGATACGTGATTCCAAAACAAGACTGTTTGAGCATGGAAGTACTCCCTCCACTCACATTTATCTAACCATTATTATTTTTGTGATACCTAAAAAGTAATTAATGTACACGTGTCGTATGTTCGCATTCATACAACTTTTTTTAGTACTACCGGCTCTATTACAATGTAATATTTGTTCAACTTTTGATGTATCATAAAAGTCATAATGGTTAGTTAAATGCAAATAAAGTACATGTCTACTAGGAAACAAGAACTTCAGGATCACAGATGTTGAATTCGAACCATTTTTTAACTATAATTAAGCTCAGATAAGGCACACGGAAGAGTCCATGGGATGAATGTAGCTCAAAAATAAATATATCTTCAATCATGAAAAGGTAGTCCGGTTTTGTTTTAGATCAATTGACACACGTTAGTTATATATGAAACTGAAATATAACATTCAACTTGATTGGATATATTGCATTTATCAAACATATTTGGAGAGATTTGTACAAGCTCACCGGTTCTGTTTGGCTGTGAAAAGCCTGAAGCCTTGACTTAAGAACAGCAGCAGTATCGTCTTTACGTTGAATTAGAGGTTCTCCAGTAACCTACATCCCAGTGATCCATCAATCAGCTCAGCAGCTAATACGTAGCACTACAAACAACTACTATACGGAATATAACAGTAGCAAATGGGCACAAACAAATTAATCTCCAAACAAGAACAGGCGATCCGATAGAGTCCCACATGGTGGAAATTTGAACTCCAAAAAATTGTGAAAACATGTGAAGTACTTTTTCAACAGAAATGAAAATATTCAACCCCATCATTTGAATTATCATGATCCAAAAGCTATGTGATCTCAAGAAAACAATAAATTTAGGCATGTCCTCTTGAAAAAAAATGAAGCACAAATAAGCTTAGAAAACAAGAACGGGGGATACAGAAGTTCTACCTCATGCAGACATGTCCTTCTGTAACTATGTTATCATCCTATAAATAGTTAGCTCTCTGATCAATTGAAAGATGAACTTTTCCCTACATTTTAGTTATAATCACCATGCATTTCTAATGCAAATGTTCTTCATATGTACTCTCTGATCAATTAAAAGATTACGTTTTCCCTACATTTAAGTTATAATCCCCATGCACTTTTAATGCAAATGTTCTGCGTGTGTAAGAAGTTGCACACAAATCTTAATGCCATACATTTTATACAAACAATTCTGAACGGTGCAAATGTTAGTTCAAGATTGGCATTCATCGCCATCCTCGCTAATTCCCGAAGAACACGAAGAATGTAAAAGAAGGAAGTCCATCAAACTAAACATACATCATCAACTCCAGGAACTTTAGGGGGTGCAAACTTTGTGTGGTACGTTCTTCCACTTGAAGGGTGGATCCATCGACCAGTAATTCGCTCTTCCAAAATAGCATCATCAATTGCAAAATTCAACACTTTATCCACCTTCACACCCTGCTTCTTAAGCATTTCATCTAGCTGCAGCCAGTTAAGAAAGAGAATATCATAGGAAACCAACGACATTGGATGAATTATCTTTAACAAGGCAAAAATCCTAAAATAAATATCAGTAACTACCTTTTCTGCTTGAGCCACTGTCCTCGGAAACCCATCAAGGATGAACCCCTTTTGGCATGAGGGTTTCTTCATGGCTTCATCAATAATCCCAACAACCAAGTCATCGGAAACAAGGGCACCCTAAAAGTAAAAAATACATTTTACTATGAGCAACAAAACATAGAAAAGCATATTCTTTTGCACTTCCAACAAAACTATCAATGCAAACCTGGTCCATAGCTTCCTTGGCCTTGATTCCAAGAGGAGTTTTGGAAGAAACAGCAGCTCTAAGCATGTCACCAGTGGCCAAATGGCATAAACAGTACTCATCCTTAATGATGGGTGACTGTGTACCTTTTCCAGATCCAGGTGGGCCTGACATACATTCAATTAGCTCTTTACCAAACAAAATTGTAACACAAATGTTGAACATATGTGTAGTTAAAGATCTGAAATATCAACAGCATCAATAAGGCTCAACCAATAGGTAGGTAGAACAAATTGCCATCACTGATTTAACCGAACAACATATGGAATAAATTCATTCAAAAACTATCAGCAGCTTTTAAAGACACATCGATAAACCATGAGCTATTCATCCATTTGTTGCATTCCCTCACTATTCCTAAACATCCAACACAAAAGAACCCAACTTTAAAAAATATAAGTTTCCTTAAACATAATCCAAATACTTAATAAGTATAAATCCAGAATTAAGCTCAACTATTCCTTTAACCAAATCACATCAGAAATCAGACTGGATTAGAAACAGAAGTGGTGACAACACAAAAGGTGAGCTATTCCAAAAATTGAGGTCAGCCATTCTTTTAGCCAGATCGCATCCGGAATCTGACTTAATTAGGAAGCGAATTGATGATAACAAAACCCAACTTCATGACTCCAGTGCTGCTACGAATCAAATTGAGAAATCGATATTGATTACACAGCAGCCACCGAAAAGGCTCAAATTCGCATCAAGATTCACCCGATTACGAACACATTGACTCCGAAATCTACAGATTCGATACAAAACATGCACAAGAACACACTGAAGACTAAACGAAAAATGGGGGGAAATTACCGATGAGAATGAGGCGCTTGTCGGGCTTGGTGGAACACCTGAGACGGCGGAGGAGCTCCGACATGATGGTTTCACTAGGGACATCTTCCAGCGACGCCATTTCTCTCCGCCGCTCGCTGGATGCGTTGTGGTGCTTCGGACGGTGGTGGTTTTGACGTGAACGAGGAGCGGGGAATCAACTTTGTGTTGGAAAAGTAGGTGAGAATGTGAGATCGCGTTGACTGTTGACTGCGGCGGTTCGGGATTCGGGAAACAGTGGCAGATTGGTCTAAACTGGGCCGGGCCGATTTAAGTCATCTTGGCTTTAGTACAAGGTATTGACTCTTGGTTATCTTGATCAAGTCGGATTCACATTCGGTTACATTGAATGCAAGTAAATTCAGGTTTGAATTTATATTTAGAACCACATTTTCATGACTCGGTGTTACTGAGTTCAGATTCATCCAACGAATAAAGAAATTTATTTTTAGAAAACTAAATGGGCATAACAAATACTCCGTACTCCGTATGAAATATTTATATGAATACTCCATGTCCAATTATAACTCTGAAATTCTCATTTGCATGTGAATACTCTAAAAAATAATTAGACTTCACCTCGCTACTCTAACTCAATTTAGTTAGTTTTAGATGCAATTACGTAGAATTATTTTGACTGACATGACATTAGAAATATTAAACTCGTAACACATTTGAAATAATTGAATTAAATTGGACGTCATTTAGACTCTTTGGAATAATTTAATAAAAGAAACCTAATAGAATTTGGTAAAAATGTTAATCTTCAAAAAGTTATTAACCTTTATTAAGTTATCCACTAAAGTCCAAATGATGTCGAATGTAAATCTTTAACTTTTGTGATGTTAACTCGTTGTTTCAGATGCAGTGCTAGTTAAAATACTTACACGTAATTACGTCTAAACCTAAATAAACTAGATTGGAGTAGCAATGATATTGGCGTGCAAAAGAAAATATCGAAGCAATACTGTATAATCGGCCAAATTTGTGGAAAAAGACGTAAATTTTTGAAAACAAATTACAAAACAACACAGTGTAATTATCAAAGTTAAAAAAATATTTTAACTTTTCAGGTGATTTTTAGATATATATATATACTCATACAAAAATATTATAAATAATATTTTATCCGTCATGTATTAATGTTTTAGAGTTGAACGGGCACAAATATACCAAAAAATGTAAAATATTATTGACTTTCTGAATATACCCTTATATTAAAAATAGGAAAATCTAGCGTTGTGCATCTGTTTGGGCGATTGCCCTTCTTGCTGCCATCCGATCAACAACCCAGGGCCAACACCCTTCTCTAGTGGCCTTCCTTTGGTCAAAAGAGACTCATTCATATCCAGTTACAAAATGACTAATATACTACGTACTTTACAAAGATCAATACATTTTAGTATTTAATTATTTCATGTATTAAAGTTCTTTAGATGAGTACGGAATGGAACTAAAGACTACAGGAAAATTTTATTTATTGTGTTATTGTAGTCATAAGGTTCACATGTAAAATGTTAATATTCTCATACACTTTTCATTACTTAATAGTTAGATCATTTTCATTTTACAAAAACTAATTTATTTAATTATTCTATGTATTAAAGTCCACAAAATTGTTTTAAAAAATCCATAAAAAAGTATCAATCTAACTTTTTAAGAACTAAAAAAATTGTCATAATTTCAGTATAATCATAACTCGTAAAATCAAAGATTGGATGGAGCTAAGATTGAGAATCCCCCCCCCCTAAGAAAGGTTCTCATTTAAAGGGTGGTTCTCCCTTAATGGTATTGATGGATACCCGGGAATGGGGGTATCCAGCCCAACAGAAAGACGGCCCAGCCCAATCTCTCTAAGGCCCACTTGGCAGGACCAAGGCAAAGGATCAGAGAAAACCACATCGGCACCACACTCGGCCCCGGTAGGGTCGGTCATCCTCGGACCACCCCAGCCGACTTTCCGCCAAAGAGACTTCCGATGACGAGTCGTGCGCTCGGACTCAGCCTAGGGCCACGACGGACCAAACCCGGGAAAGGGAGATGACTGAAGTCAAGATCAAGGGGCCCACGATTTGACTCCTGCCATGCCTCTAGCAGAGTCGCTATAACCACCCTACTTGTAACATACTTTATATAGCAGTCCTAGGGTTAATTATGTGGTTGGACGCCGCCAGTGAACAACCCAATCTTGGTGGGCCCAGACCCCTGGATTACGGACCAACGGTCGGAACCCTAGCTGTAATCTGTATATAAACTCCTTCCCTTCTAAGGGAAGGGGAATGAGATTCCAAGATATACTCGAACTAGCATAATATTACTCCCAGTTTACTTGACCCCATATTTTGGGCATTCCCGACTTAGTTCGATACTCTTCTGCCTAGTTACCTAGGCCCCCGGGTTCCATAACCCAACAGGTATCTATAAATTTGCCTTGGTATATCATAATGACACAATCACATATGATGGAAAATAATACGTGGTTTCACCCACATTTTCCAATTATTTACAAAGAACAGTCAAACTGGTCGATAATTTACACCATCAAATATTTCTCGTTGGGAAGGAGGAAATAAGTTCCCCACTTAATTTACCGCCAAAAAGGCCCGTGGTTTTCTCTCGATTTGGTGTATATTTCTAGTTTATCATTTTTGGTGTATTGAATATTGCGGAGGAGGAAATAAGTTCCTCACTTATTTCTCGTTGGGGTCTCCCACCAACAATTGGTGGAATGAATTTGAATGGAAGACTGAGACACAGGCCCAGACTTGGCACGCTGGTTACTACACCGGTCTTGCTCAGTATAAATAAAAAAAATATAAACCTGGAAGAGAGGCCCCGGATAAGGGGTATGCCTGCAAGAAGGCTGGACCTAGAAGAAGGTTTGAACCGTACTTACACGGACTCATGACGTTTGACCAATGTCGGGGAGTCAGCCGAAATCGACAAACTGATTGGGAACTAAAAGATGCCCATTAAAAGAAATAGAAAAGGATAGTTCATCGCAATGCATCCTACTCTGACTGGATCAGATTCCCCCTTCTCAGGGAAGACTTGAACGGGAGGGTGAGCTAAGGCCTTCACCGATGTGATCCCCAAGGAATAAATCTGCACCGTTATCTCTTAGCGTTTTGTAGGTTATCACTCGAGGTGGCGGTGGTGGAGGTGGTTGAAACATTGGCGCGTTGGCTATTTGTTGCAACACATTAGCTAGAAATGCTGGAATCACAAGGTCGGGTTGACCACCAGCGTTTGGGTTATTCCCAACATTTTGTTGATTGACGGGTTCATTTTGGACGGGAGGGGTGAAACTAGATGCTTCAGTATGAACACTGACGTGTTCATTGTTGCCTTGTCCGTGGGCGGATTCTTGACTCATTCTACAATAACAGAAATTCCTTTATTAGGATTCTTTTATTTTAGTAGTTGAGTTCATAACAGAAATTGCAATGGATTACAACATTCGATACAATTAATGGATTTGAAACAAACAACGAGAAAATTTCTAAACGTTTGCATTCGTTCGATTGGATCGTAACGATTCTACAGCTGGGTCTTCTACGCCCGATCCGCATACGCTATTTGCAGAGTCTATGCTGAATGTCTCTTCCGGGTCATCCCGTTCCCATGCAGCCTTGCGGCGCAGATAAATCTTTCGTTTCATTATTCGTGCGAAGCGATGGGCGCGTTGATAACGTATCAGCGAGTCATATACATTTCGTTTGTTCTTTCGTCTTTTACCATGTACGAAAGTGCGACTTGAATCAACACTTGATATCATTTCCGAATTAACAGTTGACATCTATAAGGATTTAATATAGTCAAATTCAATACTTAATTTTTTTTTTACCTTCCTGGAGCAGAGGGATGCGAGAGTCGTGGATTTGACCGAATTTTTTTTTAAGGCCGAAAATATCTATATCATATATGTAAATTTATTATTATTATTATTATTATTTTGATCCGAAGATCGGTTTTAAAACCATTTGCTCCGGTACCAAATTGTAACACCTTAATCCGTTCAGGTCTGCAGCCCCTTTCGGACTAAAGTATTAACTTGGTAATCGTAAAAATTTAAAACATTTTAACATCTTTATTTATCATAAAATAATATTCCATACATAACAGTAATAAATTACGGAGTTTTAACCATAATGCTGAAGCAATTTAAATCATGTTTCATAACAATTTAATTTAATCATTTTAAATCATAAATCCACCACGATCGCATCGCCCCTTCTGCTGCCAGGAACATGTCAATCACTCGTTCTGCCTACCTGCGTGTAGCAAATAAAACACACTACACGCTCAGCGGTGAATCTGAGTAAGCATATCTAAAGCGTCGAACATCCACGTAATTTGAATCCAAATTCATAATCAAATCATTTGATATCATGCACAGAGTATTCAGTTCAAATATACAATAATCAATATTCAACATTCGTCATTCAATATTCATATTCAACATTCAACATCCTCATTCAATAATATCCTTAAAATATTCTTAGTCTAAGGCCAATCTTTTTAATGTTTACCAACTCTTAAACTAGTTCTAGTTTAAGGTACTTCTATCCAACTCTTAAACTAATTCTAGTTTTAATGTACTTTTATCCAACTCTTAAACTTATTGGAGTTTAAGGTACTTCTAACCAACTCTTAAGCTAGGTCATTAGTTTAAGGTACATATATTCCGATTGATTTACCAACTCTTAAACTAGCTTTTGCTTAAGGTACAAATCTATAAAACCGAACAGTAGGATACTAACTGTCGGGTTGGGTAGCATCCCCAAACGAGTTCCTCTAGTTTGGTTATGGATCCCGTACGTACGTTTTAACCCAGGCCACCGAATATTCATAATTATACCCGCAAGGCCCATTTCTAAGTCATCTTAGAGGTCTTCTAGATAGTCTTAGAAACCAACGTCAACCTAGGTATATCTTAGAGTTCTTCTAGATATCCTTAGAATTCAAATCATTTCATAATCATCAACATATTCATTTCAATTCATAATTTAATCTTCAATAATCATTTTAATCAGTAGTTTCATCAAGTCATAATCATCATAATAATCATTCATCACAATCATCAATCAACATAACATTTGATAACAAACAGCAGCCTAGTCTCGAGTGTTAACACCCGAACTTACCGTCATGCATCACATAGTATTTTATATACCAAAAACCTCATTTTTATTATACAAAATCATAGTTATATTATGCATAATTAATTGGTATCAAAAATAGGATTTCATAGTTCAAAAATCATGTTTTCTAAACAATAACTGATTAATATATGATAGGAAATTCAATTATTAACTATTAGCTTCATTTTCTTCAATAGTGTAAGGAGACAGTCTAATGTCACTTTTGATAATCTACTGTCTGATGTTCAGAATGGGCTGATAATCGATTATCACATTCTGATAATCGATTATCAAACTTCAGAGAGGGCTGACAATCGATTATCACATTCTGATAATCGACTGTTGCTCAGCTTTGTTACAAAAATCTGCAGAACGATGAATAATCGATTTTCAAGTTGATAATCGATTATCCATCGTCTTCTACCTCGAGCCAACTTGCGGAAATGTCACTTTTACTCACCAAACTTCAATTAAAGTATATTAAAATGTTCTCCAAGGTTCATGGATCATTTTAGCATCATTAATTCATAATTTTAACATCAATTTCATGGTTTATGATTCTTAGTTTCTTCAAGTATGTCAAACACAAAACTCAACCAAATGACTATTTATGAACGTAGAAACGACCTATATGAACATTCTAGTCATTAGATATATCTAGGGGCTTACCTCGAAGCTTAATGGAGGTTTTGGAATTTTTCTAGCGAAACTTCCGGCGAACACCACAGCTTGCTCCGGCAACTTGACACCAAATTGGTAGTACTGAAACGCTCCTCACACTCAGCTCTTTCTATTGGGATAAGGATGATGAAAAATGGTGGACAAATTGGGGGTTTATAGTAGAGGGTTAGTAGAAGAAGCCATGGGTGTCCTTGTTCCCTGTTCCAGCGGCTGAGTGGAGCAAACAGCGATCTTTTACGGGTTTTAAACGTAAGTCCCTGATTGGGACTAATTTTGGTCCCAGTCGGGTACACTCTTTGGTCCAACTTTCTCCAAATTAAAATCCGATTGAACTGTTGCGGTCAGACAGTCAAACTCTACATAACGATATAATTTTTATTATTTATTGACAAACTTTATAATTCATATATTTTTGGGTCCTTCTCAGTAATTAATTAATTATCAATTAATTAATTCTGATAGGCCTATTTTTGGGGCGTTACATTTCTCTTCCCCTTAAATTAATTTCGTCCTCGAAATTACCTGAGTCATTGATTGAAGAGGTTTGGATATTGCATCCTCATTGATTCTTCGGTTTCCCATGTTGCCTCTTCAGTCGAGTGATTCCTCCATAGTACTTTGACTAGAGGTACAGATTTGTTTCTCAATTGTTTGACCTCTCGTGCCAGAATTTGTACAGGTTCCTCCTCATAAGTTAATTGTTCATCAAGAGTTACGATTCCCTCGGTCAAGATATGCGATGGATCGGAACGATATCTTTTCAACATTGATACATGGAATACGTCATGGATCTTGTTAAGGTTTGGTGGAAGTTCTAACCGATAGGCTACTGGACCCACACGTTCAGTGATTCGATAGGGTCCAATATATCTTGGACTTAGTTTTCCCTTCCTGTCGTATACTAACATAGGGTCCAATATAGTTCTAACATCGTTGTCATCAGTATACTAATTTGGTCATGCATTGTTTGCTTGACTCGTATTAACATCGGTCTCGGTGAAATGACTACTTAAAGCATCGCCGCTTCATCGTACTAACTCCAGTGTCATATAACTACTCGAAGCATCGTTGCTTTATCGAACTGACATCGCTCTTATTGCGATAATTATTCACGCGAATTTTAATTACCCTAACACCGAGCTCCTCGGTAAAGATAGTAATTTTTTAGCACGACATAGGCCGGTCAAAAAAGAAATGTTGTACATTTTATATTTTGCAGGAAAAACTTCTGATTCAAGAAATCAGAGAATTAATGAAGACTCGGAGGACTAGCAATAATATCAACCGGTCAAGAATCCAAAGTATGAAGACTGAAGATAGCACTCGGAGGACTTCTTTACTTTTTAAGTTGATGATTCTCACAACTTAAAAAAGTGAAAGACTTCTTGATGGGAAATAATACGTGGCTCGGCCCATATTTCCCATTTATTTACGAAGAACAGTCAAACCGAGCATGTTTAATAAAATGGAGGAATAAAAGAATATTCCTCCGTAGATGCTCCCACTCTCTCCTATAAAAGAGAGGGTTGCCCATAATGTTGAGGGGAGGCCAAGAAAACTCCTTCCCTGCCCATTTACTCTTTCTCTCTCTAGAAGGCTTCAGTGTGTACATTTTCTTCTTCTTCAAGAGCTTCTAGGTCAACCATTAATGGCTTCTAAGCCTGAATAATGTACCATGTACAACCTCCGATATTAATAAAAATCCCCCGTTGGCAAGGTACCACCAAAAAAGGCCTGTGGTTTTCTCTCGATTTGGGTTTCCACGTCAAAATCCTCGTGTTTATATTTTGGTGTATTTTTTAGACTAGTTTATTGTTTTTGCCCAGCTAAAAATGATATACCAGTCGATAATTTACACCATCAACATATATACATACCGAGTATATAAACTTCATATCCCTCTGAAAAAATTATAAACTTCTTAGATTACTACCAGAGTATCAATTTTATAATACTCACATGTTGAAACTTAATCCCTCCGTCCGGGAAAGATGTTCCCACTTTGAATTTTCCTCATTTTTAAGAGGCATTGACTAAAGGAGTAAATAAACAAAAATGCCCTCCACCCATCCCTACCCATCATACCTACTGGAACTCACCCACCACTGCCGCCGCCAACCCCACCGCCACCCCAGCCTCCACCACTACCGCAGATCTAACCGACCACTTGGTACCACTGTCAATCCCACCTTCTCTACTAGCAGCCGGTCGTCGCCAGCCCCCACCACAACCGTCGGTTTGTCCCTCGCCGCCATCCCCCACCACCACGGCCAACCTCATCATCTCCACCAACACCCACATCTCCGTCAGCCTCCACCACAACCGTCAGTCCCTCTATTGCTGTCATCCCCCTCCATCGCAGATCTAGAAGAAATCAAAGGCATACGAAGAAGGGAAGAAGAAGAAGGTGATTCTGTCACACATTTGTTTAAATCTAGAAGAAAAATGGAGGAAAAGAAGAAGAAGAAGAAGAAGATGGTGATGAGAAGAAGAACAGGAGGATCCGTGTGGATCGGAGAAAGAGCAAGGGAAGAAGAAGAAGGAGGAGGAGGAGAATCGGAGAAAGAGAGAAGAAAAAGGATGGAAGAAACCAGAGAAAAAGAGAAAGAATGGAAAGAATGGAAGAGGAAAAAAGAAAAAGATAAGGAGGAAGGAGTCAAGGAAACAATGGAAGAAAAAAAAGAGAAAGAAAGAAGAGGAAGAGGGTAGTATTGGAAGAATGGTAAAAAATAAGTAGAATGGGAACATCATTTCAGGACGAAAAAAATGAAAAACGTAGAGTGGAAACATCATTCCCGGACGGAGGGAGTAATAACTATCACATCTTACTTTTACGTATCACATCAGGGGCAAAATTAGAAAGTCAACCAAAATTACACTTTTCTTATTTTTGCACTAAGTCAAAATGGAAAGGGTTTAAAGAAACGGAGATAGTATAACATACTCTGTATCATATGCGAGTACATTATTTAAAAATTAAAAATAAATAATAAAACTATAATGTATCAATAAAATATAAATTCATAAAAATGTGAAAAAAAAATTTAAAACAAAGAAATTAATCAACACGTGCAAAGCCCGGGGTTAAACCTAGTATTAGCCCAGATGGCAACGTAGCATTTTACCAATGAATACAAAATACATATTCTGTCAGCTGCCATATGCCCCTATATGAAGATAATATACACATTTTGGGGCCACAAATATGAAAAAACACCCTTTTTTGCCAATGGAAACGTAGTCTTTTTTGTTTTCTTTGTACAAATATGACGATACAAAAAGGTTCATTTCAGCAACCCTTTGACCGGAAATATTTTGGGGGCATAGAAGGGCACATTTCATTCATATGAGGGTAGGGTTCCATGGTATTGTAGTTTGGTAGTTCCATTCTGTACTTTCCCAGAATTTGACAGAAGGGGAGTTTCACCGTGTCCCCGTCGTTGCACCACGTTGGCAAGCGCCTCGTGTCATTTTCAAAAATATTCAGCGAGTATGCATCTTTGATCTGCGCTTCGAGTGAGAAAAAATGTCAATTCCATGATTGTGTTGCAGCTAAAAAGAGAAAACACACGAAGAGCTTGATCTGATTCTGGTTTTATTAAGGTCTGATTGTAGTTCTATTTAAAACTATTTCTAATTTGATTTGGTCTGGTTTCAATAAGAATAAGTAGTACTCCCTTCGTTCCAAATTACTTGTCTATTAACACTTTCATGGTACATTGAGAAAGGGATGAATGTAGACATAAAGTATGTCTACATTCATTCATTTTTCGATGTATCAAGAAAGTGTTAAGTAATAAGTAAAAAGAACAAGCTCAAACTCACCGTAAACTCTGTAACTTCAATGGAACTTGCAAGGGAGCCAAACAGCCCGGCTTCCTTGTACATTTCAAGAACAAAAGCGACGCATGATGTAGACTTGCCGTCATCATAGACCCAATCATCCTGTTCTGGAATAGTCAATAGTTCTCCAAAAGAGGATCCACGCCTTTCAACTTCCACAAGTATTTCTGGGAGATCGAGCCCCTGCTTGAACAGAAATAGTTTATGCAAAGTCAGCATTTGATGACAGTTTAAACATTTCTATTAGCAGAGGCTTAGGCTTAGCAGCCCACCAATACCCAGCAACCTCTAGGGTGTGTTTGGTTGGGGGGAGGGGAAATGCTCCTTCTCTTCATTTTCTTCAAAAAATCAAAACATTTGCACTGTGTTTGGTTCAAGAATCTGGAAAGAAAAGGAAAAGAGAATGATTTTCTCTAATTTCCTCACCAAAAAGGAAGGAATCCTATTTTTCTTCCCTTTAGTTCATTTTGCCTTCTCAATTTCTTTTCCTTCCACTTTACTTTTCTTTTTCCCCTCTAACAAAACAAGAAAAATTGATTTTCATCTCATTTTCCTTTTTTTCCCTTTCAAATTCCTTGAACCAAACAGTGTTGGAGGTCGGTTAAGCTTTAATTTTCCGTCCCTAACCTCCAAATGTTATAAAGAAAGTACTTCTCCTCCAAATTTTCCGTCCCCTTCAACACAAAACATGCCCCTTTATAAAGAAGCATTGAGCAGAAATACAACCTGAGTTCCCAGCCGCTTGTTCAAAGCTTCATTCCACAGGTTGGCAGCATATGCAGGCTTCATTTGGTTCCAAACCGTCATGGCAGATGCAACCTGAATCACACAGCACCAAAAATTAAAACAGAGAGAGCAAAGAGTGACACTTGCCATTATTAAAGATACAGAAAAGTGTAGAAATACACACATTAACCGTTCTAACCATGCCCTGAGAGCTTTCAGTAATGTAAATGTAACTTCTTAATACTGATACATAGAAAAGATTATGCATAAATGAGATTAAAGACAAAATTATACAGTCTTGTTTTTCCTGGAGCTCTGCTTTATTTGGCACACAAGCTCTCCACAAAAAGAGAGGGTTCAAGATTATTTTTCCAAATAAGTTTAGCTACACTACTTCGGCATATAAACTGTACCACTAAATTTGATGAAATATTGGATAATAGGACTGAATTTGGATAACTCAGTATTTATTTGTAATTTTGTATATTACTGAAGGGAATGATGACGTTTAACTAGAGTACTATTTGGTGTCTTAGGAAAGGAATAGCCTTTTCTCTATGCCAATGGCAAAGGTCTCTTTCCCCGTTTCCGACATCAACCATATGAACTTGGACAAGGTCATGTACACATGCCCGTAACATGATCTTAACCAAATATAATATTAATTAATTTATACAACTGTCAATCACCGAAGATGTAAATATGCCAAATCGCCATCAACTCTGCAAAACACTTGATATGGAATATTCTGCAGATCTAAAGACAATATCATGATGGATAGATTTTGCAGATCTAATATTTTTCCTGGCGTTATCTACTTGGAATAAGTTACCCCAGAGTAGTAATTAAGATGTCATAAATTTTAGCACTATAGTAATGATTCGCTGGAAGTGAAGAGAATCAAGAGATCTCCGGCAAAATATGCAATGAGAAATGAAAATTGAACTTTGAAGGCACAAATAATAAATGATGGGACGAGACTGAAAATGCTTTACCAAATGAGAATCCAGGGGCGGAGGGTAATTTCCATCTATCGTGTCTATCCAGCTAAAGATCAAATTGTGATAACCGTAAGGTAGACCTTCCATGCTTTTAGCATATTCCCATGCAGCAGTCTCATTGAACTTTGCTCGGAGGTCTTCACGCAGAGGAAGCAATGCAATATGTGGATCAGAATCATCTTTTGTCAACTCAAACTCCCACCATTCATCCCAAGGTAAGATAGCAATGACATCTTCTCCCTGAATAGAAACAGTAGAAATATTGATAGAAGAAAATTAGGTTTGCCAAAGTCGGGAATGAAAGTGTAAGATACTATGACAATAATACAGCATTGACAATGTAACATTCAAGATCATGTCTAGAACGGTAAATAGTGGGCTTAAGATTTTCACATCATATATTCTTTTCCAGAATACTTCTTCCTCCTATAGAAGAATTTCTAAGAAAATTACTTAAACAACTTTGCTTGAAATACGGAATCACCTGCTATATTTTTGTCTTGAAGTCCAGAAGTTTCCATATAGGTAATTATACATCTTAGTCACTATTAAAATAAAGTGAAATATTTACTTCGTATTAAAAATCAACCCACCTAGACCATACTCTCGCGGGATTCAACTGGTTTGTTGTTGTATTAAAAATGAATCCATACTTTTTTCCATTTTTGAGTTGGCGGAGGTTAACTGAACTTTCACCAGTCCATGAATAGTACATATAATATGACCACATACTTAAATTACTGGAATTCTGAAAAAAAGGTACATGTAACATCCCAATACATATAAAGCACTACCTCATCATTTTCGTTTCCAGATTCCCCCACCCATAGCTTTCCTTCAGAGTCTCTCAAGCAAACGGCACTATGACCGGCATAGGAACCCGTTACCCACTTCTCCAAAGTCTCGAAACCACCCCATCGGCCTTTGATTTTTGATATCGCGAGAAAATCTCCAGAATGTATGTCATCAGTAGAGATGTTTGTTGCCCATGGTTGAGGACGCTTATCAAATGAAGCTCCCATATGCTTCTTGAGAAAATTAACATTCGAGTTCTCGCCCCATCCAGTCCCTGAGAATAAAGGAAGGACTTCCCAAAGTGCAGAAAGGGTTCCTAACATTCCTGCTTCCATGAGAAAAATTGAAACCCCTGTATTCTTTACCTGCCACAGTGCATATCCAAATGTCCATTAGTCTAACTTGAAAGTGATGTTTACAAATATTACCCGTACTCTTGAGTGGGATATACTGAGTCTCTTTGGTTTGGTTACTCTATGAGTGATTGCATAAAGGTAATAAAATGATTACAATCAACTCACATATTCTAATTCAGCTTTTGATTCCCACTTATCAAATTCGAGTGTATGTTCACGAGACAGAATGTAGTAATCCCATGTCACACGGTATGGGGTTGCAAAGACATAAAGATCCATACATGTCCAACTGTGTGCATTGCTAACCTGTTCATAGAACACATTGATAGACAGTATGAATACATGTTAAAATTACAATAAATATATAAATAATGAAATAAATAAATAAGTAGTGGTGGTGTTGGTGTAAATAAACTAATAATGATACTCCCTCCTAAATTTAGTTGTCCAACAACAACAACAACAAACCCAGTAGAACCCCACACACGTCTGAGGAGGGGTGTGTCTAAGTAGACCTTACCTACACTTGAAAGTAGAGGCAAATTCCAATAGACCAAAATTTATGGTGTTTTTCTTTGTGCTTATAAGCTGGTCAAAACTATTTATAAGCAGGTTTAACTTATAAGTCAGCTCATGACATGTTTCTGTATGCTTATAAGCTGACTTATAAGCTGCTTATAAGGAAGAAAAAAAAGTAAGTCTTAGCTACATATTTTTAATTTCTCCGTTTTGACCAGATTCTTTACAAAACTGTCCCTCATTATTTATGAATATTTACAAATGATTTATATATCATTTAATTCTTTTTACTTCCACGAAAGACTATTTGACTTATAAGCAGCTTATAAGTTAAAAACTACTTATCAGCAATAAGCCAATAAGCACCAGCACAAAGAAACATCTCCTTAGTTGTCCACTCATCCATGTTAATCATGCTCATACCCTATCTCCAAGATATCTTAGATAATTCATCCTAATATCTTTATTGATTATGACCATTAATTTGGGACAAGCAAAAACAAAAAGTAGACAGCTAAATCCGGATAGATGGAGTACATATTATGAACCGAAGTTCACGGAAATTAAGAAAAGTGTTGAAAAAATGGGAAAAGTGTGTGGTTGAAGTTTATTTGAATGATATAATGAATGATATTCAAATATTTGTTTCCTAAAAAAAGAAAACGGGAAAGTGTAAAATTGATTTTTAGACCTCTCAAACATAGGAAAGTGTAAAATTGTTTCCAAAAATAGAGTATTACACACAAAAGCAATATGTGTTACTAGCAGCCATAGTTCAAGAGAGCAACACCTAATGCAACAAACTGCAAAATCAAGAGTGACATATACCAATTAAAAAGCAGCCTCCCAACTAGTATACAAACTTAGGTTAAAGGTGAATTTAATTAAATGGTATTCTAAAACATAATGACTTTCCCAATTTTGTCCAAGTAAATGTCTAGCATCATTGGACATTGTTCAAACTAAATGTCCATCCATCACTAGACATTATTCAAGTACTATTTAAGAAATAAAAAAAGTCTAAGTACTAAATTGGGAAATGACATATGTTTTAGTACTATTTCGTGCAAATTTCAGTAGTTTAAACGCTTTATAAAATATAGAGAAATGAAATCACAAAACAAGATAGAATAAAACCCTAATACCTTGATATGAAGAGTGCCTCCGCCAAAAGGGCTGCCACTCTTGTTGTGGAGATCCAACCAGGCATAGTTATTGTAGAAACAAGACCCTTTCCACTGTAGAGTGCCGTTGACGGAGACCGGAGCAGCGCCGACGAAGGCCGGCAGGAGGTCCGCCGCACTGCGCAGAGAGTTGATGATGGGCCACGAGAGCTGATTGGGCAGGAGCGGAATAACGTCAGTCGGGCGAAACGGAAGCTTTAGCCCGTCCCCGTTCGGCGCGACCAGGAAGAGAGCAACGGAGAGGATGGAGATCAGTGAATGGGTCCTGCGGACAACTTCCATGGTTCCGGCTGGCCGGGAAATGGTGTCCGACGGCCGGCGAATAGAGTGCGAGGAGGAGAGTCCAGAGAATAATTCTTTTTTTTTGTTTTTATCGTCGCAATTAATTAATTAATTAATTAATGTCACCCCGCCTCTACGGCTCTCAGAGTATTTTTAAGGTGTTACGGAATATGATTAATTGATTATATTCTCCCCCCATGGCCCCCCTTGCCAAATGTTTCTTTCACGTTTCATTTGGCATTTGGCACAAGATATAGAGCCTGTTTGGGAATAACGTTTGAGATTAGCGTTAGCGTTTTGGATAAAATTTTGATGGTACAGATTACTTTGAAAACGCTAACGCTAAACGCTGCCCGTAGATAGCTTTTTTAATACGCTAACTCTAATAGCTAAAGCTATTCCCAAACACACTACGTCTCATTTGACTCATTTGGGTCGTTTGGAAATATGGACTCTTCCAAAACATTGAAAATAGATCAAAATCAGAACTGTCAACAGATAGTCGAAAACCTAATTACCTCTCGCATCCGTATCTATTTAAAGAAAAAAATATCTGCATCCATTTTAAACGGATATTATCCGTATCCGATTACTAAACGGATACGGATTTGGTAATTGTATATCCGATCCGTTTAAAATTCGATCCGAATATACATCCGTTTAAATAACCGTTTATCCGAATATCCGATCCGTTATATATAATTTTTCCTAAATTTTTAATGTTTATATTTTGTTTCTCTATTGATATTTCAAAGTATAAGACATTTATATATACAAAATAAATGTGTAGACACATAAAAATATGTGCCCACATATAAAATATGTGTGGTGTGTATATCTTTTTATCTTATGAAATTATTATAGAATTCCATAAATCATGAAAATAAAAAAAAAATTATCTCATAAAAAATTATAATTGATTTAATAACAGTTTTACTTTAATCTAATTTAAAATTAAAATAATGTTTAATTTGATTTTAAAAATTGGAAAAGGATACGGATATATCCGATATCCGAATGAAAGAGATATGACCCAAAAACCAGGGTTGGTACAGTGGTGACGGGAAGTGACGAGTTGTGTGATTTCCAACGTTGTTTCCACTCTTGTTCGTTCGTTGAGCTTCATCACATCGATTTCCAGTTTTGTACCATGATTTTAAACAACTTTAGAACTTAGAGGGCATTGGAATGATCCTTAAACTTATTGATTCATATATATTTGAAAATATAAATATTTTGATATCATAATCACCAAACCAAGTATCTAAGTATCGCCGGCACGTGAGGCCGTATCGTCGAAGCGGTAGACCAGCTACCGTCTCCAATATGTATTACCTCCTCCCGTGGCGGTACCTGACGCCAGGCGGTACCCCGTACTATCTGGACGATACCGAGGTACCGTGTACCTGATGAATATTCTGATTAAAATGATGATTATGAATTATTGAACCATGTATAGAAATGAATGTATTGATGATTGTGAAAATAATATGTTTTGTTAAGGGTATCTTGAAAAACTATAAGATATACACATACGAGTCATTTAGTTAATTGAAATTGATTATTAAGGTATCTAGAAGAGCTCTATGATATACTTATGTGACCAATTAAGTAATTTGGGGTTAAGACGTATGTACGGGATCTAAACCAAACTTGAGAATCACTCGTTTGAGGATATCACCCACCCGATAATTCACTGTTCGGTTGGAGTGTGATCCATAAGACTCGTAGGATGGGTCATCGATTTTTGTGTTTTGCCTTAAACTAATTATAGTTTAAGAACTCGATTAGAAATACTGCCTTAGACTATGAATAGTTTAAAAGCTTTGTTATCAAAATGTTTTGGCCTTAGATTGAGAATAATTTAAGAACACTGTTGGAATATTGAATATTGGATATATATCATGAAATGACTTGAATTTAAATATTGTTAATATCATGAATGATGAATGCTTGAATTGAATATTATGTGCATGATATCAAATGATTTGATTATGAATTGAGATTCAGTTTATATGGATGTTCGATATATTAGATATCCTTACTCAACTTTAACGCTGAGCGTCTAGTGTGTTTTATTTGCTACACGCAGGTAAGTATAAAGAATGATGTGACATGATCCTTGCGGCAGATAAAGACGAGATAGTCAGAATGGATATATTATTTTGAATTAAAGGACATATATTAATTGTGTTTGTGATTGTGATTTGTTAAATTCTGCAATATTGAAAACTGTGTACTGTTTCTGTTACGAAAAATATTATTGTGATAAATAAAAGTGTTTGAAATATTTTAAATTTTTACGATTACCAAGTTTATACTTTAGTCCGAAAGGAGCTGCAGACCTGGACGGAATAAGGTGTTACACACATGGTCAAACTTTAGTCACCTTCTTTATTTATTTTGGTCACCTACTTGATAAAATAGTATAGTAATGTCAAGTCTCGTTTCATAGAATTTTTGATGTAATTTTAAAATATATAAATTTTATTCTTGAATTCTATTCTAGTTTTCAGAAAAAATTATTTGAAAGTAACTTATGTCAAATATCATAAATAACATGCAACTTAAAATGAGACGTATGAAATACTAAAGAAATGTATAGTACTCCGTATTTGTATAATTAACTTTACTTTTTTCTATTCTCACTTACATTTGAGCATTTGTAAAAACAAAAAGTATGTAAATACTTAATTTATTTATGAATAAAACTCACAAGTCACAATTACTTATAAATAAATTTAGCAATTGGGATGGAGGAATTATAATTTAAATAAACAAATGTTATAAACTATCTATAAACTAATTTGTAGTAAAAGGGTCTGATTGAGAATAACTTAAAAAATTAGCTTTTGAAAAAATTATCTACAGACAACATTTAGCGTTAACAATTTCAAAATAATCTACACCGTTAAAATTTTGTTTAAAATAGTAACACTAACCTTTAAAGCTATTTCCGGAGAAACTCATATATTTTTGACAAAAAAAAATGAATAAACATTTATTTGAGTGTGGCCAACATTTCCAAAGACAGCCGGAAACGCGGCAGTCAAAAAGCAGAAAAGAAGAAGGAGGCGCCATAGACTCGACAGGTGGCGATGGAGAAAACTCTTGGCGGCAGGTCACGAGTTCTTCTTCTTCTTCAAGTCTTCGCTCTTCAACAGCTCCGTCAAGCCGCGGCGATCTTTCAAACACATGGAAACCATGAACTGCAAATCGATCTTGAAAGTGTCACGGAAATGGGAATGTTGAAGCTGTGAAGAAGCATCGCTGTCTGGATTCTGCTCTGATCTTCATCCCCGCCTTCTGTACAGTCCAGGGTAATCAATTCCTTAAGAAAACGAATTTCTATATTTGGTGTTTCAATGCTTTGAAATCGGGCATTGATGATGTTCATTTCATAGGTTCTATCAATCTGTTATGTTTTCCCATATTTCCATTACTTGTCATTTATATTGGGTTTTGTTTCCTGTGCTGGTGATGATATCTTATATCGTCTTAACAGTGAGCAGATGAATTTGATTTTTATGATCTCATGATTTAGAGCATAAAACACAGATAAAAAATGGCACACAGATTAATTTTTTGTTTTTTGTTTTTTTTTTGTTTTTGTTCATTTTGTCAATTGTATGATGAGGAAAATCTTCAAAAAAGCCTCTCTACTTTCGAGTAGGGGTAAGGTTTGCATATATACACCCTCCCCAGACCTTACTTTCGTGGGATTTTACTGGTTTTAACAGTGAGCATATGAATTTGATTTTTCTGATCTCATGACTTAGAGCATAAAACACCCATAAAAATGGCACACAGTTTTATTTTTTTTGTTTTTTTGTCAATATTTTATATTGAAAATGGGCCATCCATTTTTGATAGGCTTTCACATCAGATGATGTTTAAGCTGTTTTAATGTCCTTTTGATGTGTACGTGGTGTGCTGCTAATTAATCTTCATAATGACTAGGGATTAGGATGTTAAATCTTATTTTCTTTTGGTTCTTTATTAGTAGGGGGCGGTAGCACTTTATTTTGAAGTGGATTTTAAGCTATGGTCCTTGGGCTGAGATCAAGGAACAAAAGGGGTGCTTCTGTTCAAGTTGATTTCATCATCCACGTGAAGGAACTGAAGCCTTGGCCTCCATCACAGTCCCTTAGATCTCTGCGGTCCGTTTTGCTTGTATGGCAAAATGGGGATCACAACTCCGGGTCCAGCTTGTTCAATGTAGGGGATGCAAGTATTGAATTCAATGAGACGTTCACTCTCTCAGTGACTCTATGTCGTGAAAAGAAGGCTCAAGATAAGTTCCAAAAGAATTTCTTGAATTTTTACCTATATGAACCCTCCCGGAGGGACAGAACAGGTAAAGGCCAACTTTTGGGGACATCAGCTATAAATCTTGCAGATTTTGGGGGTATTGAGGATAGTGTGACCACTTCCACACCTTTGAACTGCAAAAAGGGCTCCAGAATTTTTGAGCAGCCAAAATTATTGGTTACAATACAGCCTGTTCATAAGGACAGCTTATCTGAAAAAACATCCTCAATTGACAGGGATGATCAAGTATCTGTTGCAGATTCAGTAAATGAAGGAAATGACGATCAGTATGAGATTGCGTCTTTCACAGATGATGATGTGTCATCATATTCATCTCTGGATGTCCCCATGTCTTCCTCAACGGCTGCAAAGGCTCCACCACCACCTCTACACGAGAAGGTACGACAACTGGTTCTAGTTTGCACTTTTTCCCTGATTATATTATATCTAAGAGCAACTCCAAGGCATGTGCTAAATTTTGGGAAGCTAAATGCTATTTTAGCTTCCCAATAGTGATTTAGCATTCCACTTTTCCAACACTTCTCCAATCATATCATCTATTTTTTAAAACTTTTAGAAAAGTTCTCCATAAAACAAAGTAATCTTCAATAACTCTATATTGTGCTTTCAATAGTCAGATTAGAAAAAAGATTGCAATGAATAATTACAGACGGTTGCAGATTAGGGGAATAAATTGCAATGAACAATCGCATTAAAGATGGCAGATAAGGAGAAAAAAATTATGCTTCTTGAGCAATGAACAACAACCGGCCAATCAATATCATTTTTAAGAAAAGTTTTACAATTGCAGACCAGAATAGGTTGCGAATTAACCCCCAAATTTTGATTTTCCCAGCAGTCCAATAACCGAAATGAATTTAAGGTAAACAATCACTCTAGCACAGTGATTGCACTGAAAACTCCATGAAAACTATGATATAAAGCTTACCTGAGTCGTTCCTAGAGTTCAAGTTTCATCTTCAACGTGCGGAGAGGAGAGAGAAGTGTGAGAGAAGTGAAGCACAGAAAAGAATAGCAGATGCAGAGTACATGTTATAATTGAAAGATGAAAAGTCAATTATAGAAGTTTTTTTTATTTTTTGAAGGGTGCGTTGGAGGCTTATTTAGGAATAGTAAAGTGTAAATTTTATTTTTTTAGCTTATAGAAGCCCGGTTGGAGTTGCCCTAATAAGAGTACTACTAAGCTGTCATATGATGAACATTGTGATTGACATTCTTATTCAAAGTTAGTGTGACACAACTCACATGGTAGACGAGCAAACATTACTCTCTAGTATTTATGAAAAGCAGAAATGAAATTCCTCTATATAAACTTGATATTATATAGACTTATACTTTGTGCATTTGAAGCTAAAGCTTTTGTGATAATCACATGACATAACCACTTGATACTTGGGTGTCTGGGAAAGAGATTCATGTTTCAAGAAAGTATAACTTTTACATATGTCCCAAAACCTTTTAAGGTACAATGCTCCTAAATTTCCAAACCAACACTAAGGCTTTACTTGGGAATAACATTTTCAATTAATGTTAGCATTTTGGATAATTTTTTTAATGGTGTGAGTTGACTTTAAAAATGCTATGCTAAACTCTGTCATTATATAGGCTTCTCAAAACGCTAAAGCTTAATGCTGAAGCTGTTGCCAAATGGGCACTAAATTCTATGAAAATTAGCTTGTTCTTCTTTTGTTAAAATAGGAGTATAGGACTCTTGTTTGAACAAAATAACTATTGCAACACGCGACTAGTTTTCAGGGTGAAGTAGTATAGCAGTATATGTTAGTTAAAGAGAATACGAAGTATTTTACATTAAGGATTAATTCAAATTCAGGGAATTGATAGCTTTTCCAATGGTCCCCAAAATGCAGGATGGAGCTGAATCTGAGCACTTCAAAAGGGACCATATAGACCCTGATACACTTCCAGCACCGGTCCCTGCACTATCGCGTGCGAGTTTTCTTTCAAATGGGTTGGAGGCTCCATCTGAAAGTAAAGCATTGATGTCATGGGAGGCATCAACCTCAAATGTGGGAAATCTTATGAACAGACACACTTCATTACCCAAGTTATCTGAGAGAAGCACAACATCAGTCCAGGAAGAATCGGATGCCCTCATAGTCGAACACTCTCTTTCATTTGCAAGGTATCAAGCCTCAAGTGGTTCTTCCAGTATTGAAAATTCAGATGCTTATACTGGAACAAGATCACCCTTTGACTTTCAAGAATCACAACATGGAAGTTTTGGCCATGATGAAAATGATCTTGGCAGTGATTTAAATGTCACCATTCAGGGCGGGATGAGTTCAGACGAGAAACAAACTAAGAGAGATGATGAGAGAATTCCTAGAGATGATTTGCATGTTGGTGCTCAAGAATCCCAAGTGAGAAATAACGAACATGGTGAAAATAATAAAATCAATAATTTATCTATTGGCCTTGTGGGGGGAAATGATATAAAACAGAAACTCGAAAGTGAACACGATGAAAAGATTATTACAATAGATGATCAACACATCAGTCTTCAAGAATCACGAGAAAGAGAAATGGATCATGCTGAGAGTGAAGTTACTAATACGATAGACATTGGATTAGTCAGTGAAAATGATATAAATGATAGGCTAGAAACTGAACAGAAAGAAGAAAGAACCCCAAGAGATGACTTGCAAGTCGGCGTTCAAGAATCTCAGGAGAGAAAGATGAGAACTGGCCATGCTGCGAGTGAAATTATTGAAAACTTGCATGATGATAATGTGGACGGTGAAGAGGGGATCTCAAGATATGATTTACATGCTGGTCTTGTGGAGGGAAAGGGAATGAAGAAGAATCTGAAATCGGAACAGGAAGAAGAGACAATTCCCATACATGATCCACATCCCAGCCCTGGGGTTGGAATGGATGTAAAGGAGAAACTAGAAATTGAACAAGAAGAAAAGAAAATTCCAAGAGACGACTTAAATGTTGGTTTTCAAGAAGCCCGAAAGAATGAAATGAAAATGGGGCATGTAGAGAGTGAGGCTGTTAATTATTTGCATGTCGGTCTTGCGAGTGGAAATCATAAATTTGAGAAAGAAGAAACAAATAAATGGATATCAAGAATTGAGATGCTTGAGGAAGAACTAAGGGAGACTGCTGCTGTTGAGATAAGCCTTTATTCAGTAGTAGCTGAACATTCGAGTTCATCAAGCAAGGTTCATGCTCCGGCTCGTCGCCTCTCAAGGTTCTTCTTTCATGCTTGCAAGGATAAGTCTCAAACTAAACAGACAAGTAGTGCAAGAACTGCCGTCTCAGGTTTAGCTCTGGTCTCTAAAGCATGCGGAAATGATGTACCAAGGTAAGCACATTACCTATTCCTCCATCCAAAAATCTCGTTGCAACTTGATAAACGTCCCATTGTGATCTTGAGCTTTGAATATGATTATTTTGCTTATAGGTTAACCTTTTGGTTATCAAACACAATAATGTTGAGAGCAATTGTTAGCCAGACTGCTGTAGAGACAGTTGACAAGAATAGACCATGTAAAGAACATATTAACTGGGGAGATATGGAAACATTTACTCTTGCTCTGGAACAAGTCGAGGCATGGATCTTCTCCCGTATTGTTGAGTCGTTGTGGTGGCAGGTTTGATTTCCATGTCATAATATTTGACATTGTCTCCTTTATATAACGCATTATCTTCTTTCCATAGTAGCTCCGTTAATTCTTGTTTGGATGCCAAGATATGCTAGGGAAATGGGGAAAAATGATATACAAATTATGTCGTAGTATCTGCCTCTTTGGTTCTACCACAGAAAATGCATAAGAAAGTAAAGTTGTTAACGGTTTGTAATTTTTACCTATTTATAATTCGTATGGTTCATTTTAATTAATGTTATGCTTCACTCCAGACATTCACTCCACATATGCAAAGAACTGTTGCAAGAACAAAGGGCAGATCTAATGGCTCAAATTCTAATAAGAAAGGTATTACGTGTGGTTTTGGAGATGAAGAGCCAGGTAGTTTCTCGATAGATCTTTGGAAGAAGGCTTTCAGAGATGCTTGTGAAAGATTGTGCCCGCTTCGGGCTGAAGGACATGAGTGTGGCTGCTTGCCAATGCTGGCAAAATTGGTATAATATTTTTAAAATTGTGATGTTTCATCCCAAAACCAATTGGTAATGGTAGAAGAACTCATATGCTTATATATTTTTCATTTTTAACATGGGTGTTTGATGTGGGACTTTATATTCTCAACCTACCCTCTAAGTGCAACTTTGGTTTTTTTGTTTAAGTTGTCACTTGCTTGAATAGACCTGGGTTTCTTTTTTGAGCTCTAAGCTTTGACTCTGATATCATGTAGAATTGTAAGAGTACGTCCTAAAATCATTTAGCAATGGGAGGAGGAACTCATACTCTTATATACTAGTAGTTTCTAGCTTGGGTATTCGATGTGAGACTTTATAACCTCATGATAACTGATCTGTTACATCTTTCACTCTCCTATTTCGTTGATGATGAAAAAAAGAATTTAAGTTGTGGTTGTGCTGCAGGTTATGGAACAGCTAGTTAGTAGACTGGATGTAGCAATGTTCAATGCCATTCTACGTGAATCAGTTGATGAAATGCCAACGGATCCGGTTTCAGATCCTATTAGTAATCCTAAGGTCCTCCCTATCCCTGTTGGGAAATTGAGCTTTGGGGCTGGCGTTCAACTCAAAAATGCTGTGAGTAGCCATTTCTTTCTATTTGATACAGTATTACTTTTGTTGGTGAGTTGATAGAAGGGGTAATTGGATCGTTTCACCCTTTAGTGATATATCTCGAGAGATCTCTTGAGTGTATTCATTTGTTTGAGTCAAACTAGCCAATCGTTGATCATCAATTGAATAAAACTTGTATTGCATATTTTGAAAGTGTTATGCAAGAAAAATCCAATTGATTTTTTTATTTATAAATATGCAATGTGTTTTTCATTTCAAAGTTCATCCACTTCGAATGAAAAAATCAAACACAATGAATACACTAGGACCGAAGGAGTACATTTTGGGAGTGTTTGACAAAACTCATAAAAACCCCTGGAAAGTATTTTTAAGTAGTAAATTTTCACTGGTAGGGTAGATACAAAATACCCAAATTGTCCTTTCTCATAAGCATCTCTTTGAAAATGAATCTTGTGATATTAATGTTAGATTATAACTTAATATTTTAATGATGGTAACCACAGTCAAAACTTATAAACTTTGACTAAAAAAGTCAAATTATGAAGTTCACTCATGAACAGAGGAATCATTTTTTTGTCATTGGGCATGCACATTCCTTTGTTTCTCTTTATTCCTTTGTTGTACTATCGGTTCTTTGTGTTGTTTGAGTTGGGGGTCTCTTGGAAACAGCCTCTCTACTCTTAGTAGGGGTAAGGTCTTCGTACACACACCCTCCCTTGTTCCTGCTGTTGCGAGATTCAACTGGGTTGTTGTTGGGCACACACATTCACCTAAGACATTACGGAGTATATATTTTTGAAACTACATCAAAAGTTGTACAAAACAATCGATGACTTGACTACTTTATTGTATCAAACGATCAATGGAAACATGTAAAGAAAAAAAAAGATATAGTGTGACCATGTGGATAATGAAATAGAACCTCCTTATATTGGAACAGAGAGAGTATATATTCTCAGTATATACTAACTATGATTTGGTGCTGACAGATTGGGAACTGGTGTAGATGGTTGTCTGATTTATTTGAAGGTGAAGAAGAAGAAGAAGAGTCTCGGCGCAAGCCTTTCGGCCTCCTCAATGCTTTGAGCGACCTCATGATGCTTCCATTGCAAATGCTTGCTGATCCACCCTCAAGAAAACAAGTAGTGACCTTTAACTCTTTTAAGTCTTTGACAGCTTGTATATATATTCTATGATCCAAACACGGTAGTACCGTACTGCAATTTTGGACTCTCAAGTTTTCTACGTACTTTTGAAGGTTTGCCCTACGCTCGGTCCGTCACTCGTCAAGATAATTCTCAGTCTTTATGGACCTGATGAGTTCTCCCCGCACCCGGTCCCCCTGCAACTACTTGAAGCACTTGATAATGAGGTTAATTCACTCTCCAATTAGACTTCATCATAATTAACTAGCACTACTAACAGTATTATTATGATCATCATCATCATCATTATTATTAGGTGTGGCTAAATCTGTGGCTAAATCTACATCCTTTTTTGTTTAAAATTAAATCCATCTATTTATGGTGAATTTAGCCAAAATGAGCGTGTAGATAACAACACCTGAATGAATGTGGAAGATATGACATTTATTTGGGACGAATGGTGTATCATCTTTTAAGCCTTATTGTCCTCACTAAAACTTTTCTTCCTTTTCTCAAAGGATGATGATGATATGGGTGATTCAGCCGAGTATTTCGCCAGCTTTCCGTGCACTGCGGCCCCCACCGTCTACTCATCTCCAGCGGCCCCATCGGTCGCTACATTTGTGGGGTACTTCCCCGGAACCCGGCCCTTATTGCGGAGCGGGTCAACAGTACTAAAAAAGGCACACACAAGCGACGATGAGCTGGACGAGGTCGACTCGCCTCTGACTTCTATCGTAGTGGGTCCATCTCGGGGTCGTCCTTCTTCAACCGGCTTATTGAACTGGACAACCCCAAAGGCGAAGGGCAGTCCTAGTCTTATAAGGTATCAACTGCTTCAAGAGCTATGGAGAGAGGATGAAGATGGATGAGAAATGTTAGGCAAAAGAGGAGTAAATATGGACACACTTTTCTTGGTTAAGGTTTTTAAACTTTGACCATAGTATACGAAAATAATGTATTGCGTTATTGTATAAATATAAGAAATTTTTGCACCATTTACCCCTGAACTTTTAAAAAATTGCACGGATTCATCTTGAACTTTTAAAAATATTACACCAATACCCTCTGAACTTTTAAAAATATTGCACCAATAGTCTCTTTGTGCCAGATTTTGAGAGTACGTTAATCATATGTTCATCAATATACATGTTGGAGCTTAATGAAGATGTCATGGATTGATTTAAAGGTTGATCGATTGATGAAGAGCTTTATCGGCTGATGTCCGGCCTTTGAATTCGTTTAGCGACGAGTAAATCGAAAATATTTATCTAGGGTTTAAATAGGTTAAAAATATAGAGGATAGTGTTTGGTAAGGGCATATTGCAGAACTTATGTGTGATATATGGCTGAAATCATACTTGTACTGGATGAGTGTGTGATTATATTAATGCACTCTCAAAGCTGGCACAGAGAGATCATTGATGTAACATTTTTAAAAGTTCAAGAGGAATTGATGCAATTTTTAAAGTTCACAAGGGAATTCGTATAATTTTTTAAGAGTTCAGGAGTAAATGACGCAAAAAAACTCATAAATATGATATCAAGAGATTAATTTTTAATATTTTGTAACGTATATGTATATATAAATACAAATGATGAGACAAAAAAACAAAAGCGGCAATAGTCGAGAGGGGCAGTAAAGATAATTTGGTCATGGCTACGATGTTTGACCTCAGTAATCCTATTTGGTTAAAGGGTATAAAAAATGATCTATGGTGAAAAGCCTTTTAATAGAAAAGATTGAGCCTAGAGTTTACATTTTCTTGACTATTGTTAGTTCTGAAGATTTTGAAAGGTATCAAATTTATGTTTATGTTAATTGTTGATAAAATTTATGTAGTAATAATAACCGCCAAAAGAAGAGATAAAAATAGGACTTCAAACATCAAACTGTATTACTTCATGCGTATCGGTGATTATAATAGTACACAAAGAAAATGATAATCCTATATCTTTATATATAAAATTTGAGAGTTGGGCTTCTAGGATTGTGACATGTGACACGCTTATTAGACAATTTTTTTGACATGTCATCAAGTAATATTTAAAGAATTAGTTAACAAAAATACTTATTTTATGGAAATTTAATTTCGTATTCGTTAAACACAGATTTCTCAGCATAATCGTGTTTAAAAACTTTTATATTTTATTTCATTATTGAAAAATATTAAAATTTAATAATATATTTTGATAGGGAGTATTTAAACAAGGAACTCATACTAAAAAAAATCAAAACAAACAAATTTATTCCAAGAAGGAATAGATTAGTAGGACAAAAGTAAATCTTTATATATAAAATTTGAGAGTTGGGCTTTTATGATTGTGACATGTGACACGCTTATTAGACAACTTTTTTGACATGTCAGCAAGTAATATTTAAAGAATTAGTAAACAAAAACACTTATTTTATGGAAATTGAATTTCGTATTCGTTAAACACAGTTTTCTCAGCATAATCGCGTTTAAAATGTTTTATATTTTATTTCCTTATTGGAAAATATTTAAATTAAATAATCCTTTACCATAATAAAGGAGACTCCGATTTACAACAATTCGACATTTGACATGTCTATTTGGCAAAACTTTAACATGTCAACGCCACGTAATAATTGAATAAAATTTAAAGAATATTATATACAGAGTAAGAAATTGATGCCGATTAAATTGATGGCCTTTAAGATATTAATTGATAAAAATGTTTAAATAATTTTCATATACATGTTTATACCACGAAGGTTAAAAGGCAAAAAAATTATATACGATCCCCACTGCAATGTTTATTACTTAACACATGGCTTATTTTTCAAATACTTCTACACTATTGAAAAACCTACTAGCAACTTGAATTCACCAAAAAATAAACGACCATAATATTGATGTAAAAAAATACTCTCATACCCAAACACTATTTTCTTTAAAAATAAAATTGAATAATATAAATTTGATATTTCAAAATATTTTTTGAAAATAGAAATGTATTCCATGTATATTAAAATGCAACAAAAATATGAATGGAAAAATAATGCATTTTTTAGTATAACACATACCTTATTTATATTAAAAAAGAAAAAAACCGAATAATAATTTGACTTTTCCAAAAATTAAAAAAATAAATTAATAAATTAATGAAAAAAAATTAAAAAAAACATGTGGTTGAAATTTATTTAAAAAAAGAAATGATACTAGAATTCTTTTCCTTAACAAAAAGAAAATGGTAAAATTTAAAATTTATTTTTAATTTTTTTTAAATAGTAATAAGAACATTGAACATATCTTTTGTATACCCTGAAGTCTTTCAGAAAATTTGGTATTGATTTTTTTTTGTGTTGTACACAATCATCCCCTGAAATATTATTTATTCCACTTTGGTTTTTTCTATGATATTAAATATAATGCGCGAAGTATATTTTCTTTATTCTTGAAAAAATATTGCATTAAATTTTATTTAGAATAAAAAAATTTCGTTCCACCCGTGCATGACACGGGTTCAAATACTAGTATATATGTAAAAGAGAGTTTAATGGTTGTAGTGTTCACACGTGTCATACGTGACATGACATTTAACGCCAACGTGTATAGACCTCAAACATTAAACGCCAACGTGTATAGAAACCAAGCATTGATGTTCGTCCTTCGCGATCCTTGCTTCCATGGTAACCGGTACAGGCGCCCAGCCGTCATCTTACCCCAACAAACATCAGAACGCCAAAACAAACATCAACCGGTACAACATCAAAACGAACATATAAAATCATTACCAAAAAAATGAATCTCCTCAACCACCAACATCAAATTAAAAAACCCCAAAATACAATAATATCACTCTTCACATTTCACAAAATAAAATGATACAATGTAATATTTCAAAATCTTACAAAACCAAACCACACAAACCCTTTAACACATGCCCAAGCGTAGCACGGAAGAAAATCAAATCATAAACCAAACCCTCCATTACCAACGATCGTCTCAATAACATTATGATAATGAACCCTAATAACAAGCCTGTGCGTAGCACGGGGTAGAAAACTAGTTTCTGATATTTGGATAATGAATAAGAATCACAATGGAAAGCATCACATTCAAAGTGAAAACCTAACTTTGATTGATGATAATGACTTAGCAACTTGAATAGACGGATGACCTATCCAACCGTGTCTCAGATGATACCTTGTGTGGAATACATTTTCAATAGACCTTGACGATGATTATCCCTAATGTGCAATACATTCGAAGATTATGCAGTGATTCTTGTAATTGAAAAATGTGTGTTTGATTCGAAGGCTAGAGTTGCACCTTTGATGAAGTTGAGACCATACACACACACACACACACACACACACACACACACACACACACACACATAGGGATTGACTCAAGTGAGATGACACCTTACGGTGAGATGACATGCTTCGGTCAAAGCTCACCTGGAAATAAAGCAAAGCTCATTACTTTGAACATCAAAACTCACTTTTTTTTTTAATTTTGAAAATTAAAAAAATAATTAAAAATAAAATAACAACACCGGTCAACCACTGGTCAGTAGTGGCGGCGCGGCGGAGACCGGCGGCGGCCGGTGATGGTCAACGGTCAACGGTCAAAGTCTAGTCAGCACCCCTTCCTTTGATTTTTTTTTCAAAAAAAATTCAAAGTGTTGAAAAAATATGGTGAGCTTTGCCTAACAGTTTGGTGAGCTTTGTAATTGTCTTTAGTGAGCTTTGCAGTGACCAGTGGTGAGCTTTGCGTCATCTGATCGAAGTATGCCATCTCACCGTAAGGTGTCATCTCACTAGATTCAATATATATATATATATATATATATATATATATATATATATATATATATATATATATATATATATATATATATATATATATATATAATATATATATATATATATATATATATATATATATATATATATATATATATATATATATATATATATATATATATATATATATATAGGGGTGGGTTCCTGTGAGAATTAACCTTGGTGAGAGAAATGAGAATAGATCTAAACCATTAGATCTAGGGCATCATGCGGCTTAGATTTTGACAACTAACTACTAATTTATATGGTAGGTAATAATGCATTTGCAATAAAATAGGAAGAGATGGAGAAATAAGGGCATTTTTGTAAAGGATGCACTAATTAAAATAGTAACCATTCGTGCATTAAGTTCCAAATTTTTAGCCATTATTTTAGGGATAGTCATATTAACTATTGTCATATTAATAATTTTTTAATCGTGCAATCTAAGGAGATGTCAAGTTAATGATTTTCTTCTTTTTTTCTCGTTTAATTTGTGAATCATTTTTTATCAAAATGAATAATATTTACGATTTAGCACTTTATAATATTTTATTTATTTTTTGCTTTATTTTAATGCATTTCTCATAGAGCAAGAGATTTATTTATTTATTTGCATTAAATGTTTTTTGAAAGCAAATAATATGTGGTTTATAATTTAATTTTTTTCTAAATACTATTCAATCACCATTTTTTTCATCAATTTCTTTAACATTTTTTATGTATATTTTTTTCCTCAGGTAATAATATATTTAACTTTATGCACCATTTTAATATATAACTACAATATATATCGTAAATTGTGCATTCATTGTTTATTTATCATTGTAGATTAATGAGGAATTACTTTTGAATGACTTTATATGTGATGAGAGAGCCCCAAAATATGTTGTACTTAGAGCAAGTGTAATACATATTTGAAAAATATTTTGCCTATGCAGGATTTGAACCCACATCTGTAGTACATATCGCCCTCCACCATTTGAGATAATAGGCAAACATTTGTTTTTTTCAAAAAGACTCTTATCTTGCACTTGGACATATTAAATATGCATTATTGTCTTTTAAAATTTGCACCGTTCAATATGTTTATAACTCATATTTAAATTTAACACAGTATTTTAAAACTTCATCATTTGTTAATATTCAAAATTTAAAATATTCAAGTGTATCATATTTATGTCAGGAGAATATCAACATTAGATGCATCAACTTTAATTATGAGAATGCACAATAAGAGAACAGAAATACATTGTCAGTTACCACAATTATATTATGAGATTATATTGTCTTCTCATGACACTGCATTATTATAATTCTTATAATGCACAATATTTTCATGATAATACATTACGGGTGTTTATGATAATGCACAATATACACACAAATGAATACCAAATTGTCTTGCAACATTGTCAAGACCAAAATTTTCCAACTAAGTAACACAAACAGTTAAAATGAAGAGAAAGTAAAAGCAACAATATATACACCTCTAAGAACTGCACCACCACAACAATCAAGGCGTGATCTTCAAATTTTATGTATGAGTGTGAGCATGTGATTTTTTACACCACTCTATAACATGGTTGAATATGAAATCTTACCAATTTAATTTACTATGGAGTAAGTCTTTGAAATGTGAATCTGGCATATGCAGTAGTTGTGAAAAATTAAAATGCAACATAGGAACAATATTGAGCAACATCAAATTAATATAATGCAACACAATATGTAATGAATGAAGATGGGGCAAAACGTACAGCAAATACATCTAAAAAATTTAATATCCAAGAACATATCAAATTACAATCTAGAACACCTTGACCATCGAGTTTGTGCTCTTGACAACATATAGCAAAATAATGGAGTGCACTCTAGAAATTATCATAGTGCAAAATAGTAAACAAAAAAAGTAAAAATAAAAAAACTCATAAATGCATTACCCCGCATTCATAATGCAATCCCACCAAAACACGTAGAAAGTGAATTAGCCCCATCTAATGCCAAAATGTCATAACCCCATTCATCTTTGTTAAATATATTAAATATATTTAATATTATTGTATTATGATTTGTTTCCATACTTGTATAGCTTTCCTAGAATATCTCTCCTACCATAACTAGGATTGAGATGTTGTATATATATACATGTACTCCTCACATAATTAATCCAAAGAAAATACAATTCTTTATGGTATCAGAGCCACACCAAAAACCCTAAAAATTCTCTCCCCCTAGTTTCGGCCTCCCCCTTCTGCCGAGCAGCAGCGCCGCCGCACCTCCTCCCTCCTCTCTCGGCCGGCTCCTCCTCCACCATGACGGACAGTGAGATCACATCTCAATCCTCTATCCCAAAACCTCCCCATCTTGCTTTCTCCGTCTCAAATGTCAAACTTCATGTTCCAATTCAACTCAGTTTTTCTCAACCAAATTATAAAAAGTGGAGCCGCTTGTTTCTCCTTCTTGCACGGCGGTTCAATCTCCATGGCTATCTCAATGGCTCTATTGCTCCCATCTCCGACGACGACGACGAATGGTTCCAACTTGATGCTATTCTTCAGGGATGGATTCTCTCCACCATCACAGATGAGGTGTCTGATCTTGTTCTCTCTTCTGTCTCTACTGCATCTGCCCTCTGGAAGATGATTCATGATTTGTTTCACGACAATAAGCACACTCGAGCCATGCAACTCGAGCATCAATTTCGCACCACCGTCAAAGAATCTACCCCTATGGCTGCATATTGTCAAGAGCTCAGGAATATTGCAGATTGGTTAGATGACGTTGATGCTCCTGTGTCTGAGCACCAACTAGTACTCCAGATGCTGCGCGGTCTGCCCGACGATTTACAAGCCCAAACGTCGTTTCTCCAATTTCAGGATCCTTTGCCGAATTTTCTTCAAGTGCGGTCGGCTCTTCTCCTTCTCGACCGACAGAGGACTCCACTGGGCGAAACCAGCAGCACGGCCCTGCTGGCAGGTCGGGGCGCCGGCAGCTTCAGCGGCAACCAGCTCGGCGGCGGTGGCAGTCGCGGCCCTCCTCACGGCGGCAGTGGAGACCGGATCTTTGGCGTCAATTATGGCGATGGCTCCTCCTCTGGACAGCGTGGAGGCTATGGACGTGGACAAGGGCGTGGCAACGGCAATCGGGGTCGCGGTCGAGGGCGCTCAAATGGCGGTTCGAGACAACGACCACCTACAGACGCCCAACATTCCTGGAACTCACCCTACCCAAACCCTAGCCCCGGGGTGCTAGGCCCCCGGCCCAACCCCACCCCCTACCCGTTACCCTATCAAGCCCATGCCTACTATACACCTACCCAACCCCAGCCCTGCCCCCCTACTCGTCACCTCACCCCAGCCTTACGGCAGTTTCACCCCAGCCCCACCCCGCAGCCTACCCCCCCACACCCACAGCCCTAGCCCACAGCTTTGACACCATGTCACTCCGAGAACCCACTTGGCTCATGGATACCGGTGCCACACACCACATCGCCTCAAACCCAGGTACTCTTTCTCATGTCTCTTCTCAAGCTTTATTTTCACCACATTATATCACTGTTGGTAATGGATCTAAAGTTCGCACTACGGCGGTTGGCACCCACACCCTCCCCACCACCCCTCCCTTTATTTAAATAATGTCTTAGTTTCCCCTCATATCACCCACAATCTTATCTCTGTTCGCAAACTCACTCATGATAACAACTGCACTGTTGAATTTGATGCTCATGGCTTTTCTGTGAAGGATCGTCAGACGGGGACCGTGACGCATCGGTCCAATAATGTGGGTCCCCTCTACCCTGTAGGCCAACCAGAACCAGCCCAAGCGCACGTCTCATCCGTAGATCATCAAACCTGGCATCGTCGTCTCGGCCATCCAAGTCCTGCAGTCCTTCATGGAGTCTCTCATAATTTTTCTTTATTTAAAAATTATCAACAAACTCTTTGTCATGCATGTCAGTTGGGAAAGCATGTGCGCATCCCATTTTACCCTTTTAGTCGAGTTTCTTATTTTCCGTTTCAAATTTTATATACAGACTTATGGCAATCTCCTGTGCCAAGCATTACTGGTTTTAAGTTTTATATGTTGTTGTTGGATGATTTTTCTCATTATCTGTGGGTGTTTCCTTTAAGACATAAAAGTGATGCTGTTACTCACTTAAATTCTTTTGTGGCATATGTGAAAAATCATTTTAACACAACAATCAAAGCTGTTCAAAGTGACAACGGAACTGAATACAGAAACTCCCCTCTTAAAAATATTTTTAACTCCTTAGGCATTATTTTCCGCTTCTCTTGCCCTCACACGAGTCAACAAAACGGACGTGCCGAACGAACCATTCGCACAATCAATAACACCGTCCGCTCACTCCTCTTCCAAGCCCAACTTCCCCCTGAATTCTGGGTCGAAGCCTTGTACATGGCTGCCCATCTTTTCAACATCCTACCCACCACCACTTTAAACAATCGCACTCCTCACTCTGTTCTCTACAACTCACCCCCCCACTACTCCCACCTTCGCGTGTTTGGATGTCTCTGTTACCCCAACATCTCAGCCACCACTCCCCATAAACTTGCACCACGCTCTACCCGCTGCATCTTCCTTGGCTATCCCTTGAACCAACGTGGTTTTAGATGTCTTGATCTTGAAACAAATAAAATCATTGTCTCCCGCCACGTTGTCTTTGACGAACACACCTTTCCATATGCTCACCCCTCACCCCTCCCGATCTTCAATTCTTGGATTCCACCGATGACGAACACCACCCCCTCACCCATCCCGCCACCTCTCCCACGGTAGCCCCCCTCCCCAGCCCCCTCCCCACTGCCCGATCCCCTGCCAGCCCCCCCACGGCCCATCTCCCCACCTCGGCAGCCTCCCAGCCTACTTCCTCGCCCCCACCCACTGCCAGGCCCAACCCACCCCAGCCCAACCCCTCTCCTCCTCCCAGCCCTCCACGGCCCACAAACCTCACCCCCAACCCGCATCCCCACGGCCCAGCAACCCAACCCGGCACCCAACAACCACCCCATGCAAACCCGCTCCAAAGCCGGCATTTTCTGCCCTAAACAAATCCTTAATCTCAACACTTCTGTCCCCATCTCCCCTTACCCCAACCTACCGTAGTGCACTAAAAGATCCAAACTGGCACGCTGCTATGTGTGATGAATTTAATGCCTTGATTAAGAATGATACATGGGAATTAGTGCCCCCTTCCCCCTCCCAAAACCTTATCACCGGTAAATGGCTTTTCCGACACAAATTTGGCCCCTCAGGTGAGTTATCCCGGTACAAGGCCCGTTGGGTGGTTCGTGGTTTCAACCAACGTTTTGGCGTTGATTATGACGAGACCTTCAGCCCCGTTGTCAAGCCTGCCACTGTTCGTATCGTCCTCAGCCTTGCTCTGTCTCGTGGATGGCCCATTCACCAACTTGATGTCAAAAATGCATTTCTTCATGGCCAACTACAGGAGACCGTTTATGCCAGCCAGCCTTCTGGGTTTCAGGATCCCAGTCGCCCTCATTATGTATGCAAACTCAAGAAGGCCCTTTATGGTCTTAAGCAAGCACCACGCTCTTGGTTCCACAGATTTGCAGGTTTCATACAGACCATCGGCTTCCGAGGATGCAAGGCCGACACTTCCCTATTCATTTTCTCACAGCCCGTGGGAACGGCCTATCTGCTCTTGTATGTCGATGACATCGTACTCACGGCATCCTCCCCGGCACTGCTTCAGAGTCTCATTCAGCAGCTTAAGGCCGAATTCTCCATGACAGACATGGGTGATCTGCACTTCTTTCTTGGGATCAATGTCCAGCGCACAGCCACCGGCCTCTTCCTCCACCAGACTCAGTTCATTCATGATATTCTCGAGCGGGCAGGGATGGTCTCTTGCCGCCCCATCTCTACCCCGGTGGATACGAAGGCAAAACTATCTAGCACAGCTGGCTCAGCGCTACCCGATCTGTCCTTTTATTGGTCCATTGTCGGTGCATTGCAGTATCTCACCTTCACTTGTCCTGATATCACATATGCAGTTCAGCAGCTCTGCCTACACCTCCATGCACCACGCGATGCACATCTTACTGCCATGAAGCGAGTTCTTCGCTATCTCAGTGGCACTGCCACTCACGGGATCCATCTGACACGATCCGCCACCGATTATTTACAGGCTTACTCCGATGCTGATTGGGCTGGCTGCCCTGACACCAGACGCTCCACATCAGGTTATTGTGTTTTTCTGGGCGACAACCTCGTTTCATGGTCTTCCAAACGCCAGGCCACCACCTCTCGTTCTAGTGCCGAGGCAGAATATCGGGCCGTTGCCAATGCAGTTGCAGAGACCTGCTGGATCCGGAATCTACTTCTTGAGCTGCAACACCCACTTCGTCGCGCCTCACTCGTCTTCTGTGACAACGTTAGTGCTGTCTACCTATCATCAAATCCGGTGCAACATCAACGCACCAAGCACGTCGAGGTTGATATACACTTTGTACGCGATAAAGTGGCCCTTGGGCAGATCAAAGTCCTTCATGTTCCTTCATCCTCTCAGTTCGCCGACATCTTCACAAAAGGACTGCCCTCTCTTTTATTTCTGGACTTCAGAGAAAGCCTGGGTATCCGACCCCAGCACATCCGACGTAGCCGGGAGCATGTTAAATATATTAAATATATTTAATATTATTGTATTATGATTTGTTTCCATACTTGTATAGCTTTTCTAGAATACCTCTCCTACCATAACTAGGATTGAGATGTTGTATATATATACATGTACTCCTCACATAATTAATCCCTTTTTCAAGCGAATTCAGTACAGAGTCAAAATTAAAGCCGAACAAATGATCAACAAAAAGGAGAAGACCGAGCTTGACTTCAATGCGATCATCTAGAACTCTAGAATGAACCAGAGACTCCAAATCGACCAAAACCTTGGGAATGCGCGGTGAGGTCTCGACTTGAGATTCGGCCGATAAAACCCTTCTCGTTCTCAATTAAGAATGAGATCCGGGTAGAAGAAACATAACTGAGAATGACTACTTTAAATGGATCGATTTCAAACCTTGAGAATGGCGGCTTTAAGGCGCTCCCCTGCTTTATTTCAATTTCTAAATATAATCGTTCTAATTCGTTCCCAATCTGAGTGAAATTGAAAATAATACTTGGTGGTGGATGTTCTCCACCATCCCTATATTCAAATCCGTGGCAGAAGTGTCATGTTCCCAACTCGAGTCCATGCGTTGTTGGTTTCCACCGCCGGAGCTTTGAGCAAGAAAGGTGGAGATGGGGACTTGATTTTAGGAAAGAAATTACTCCACAATAAATATGGAATAAGAGAGAGACGGATAAAATGTTAAAACCCAATCATACCCATGCTCGCACCCCAAGATAAGATATACTCCCTCCGTCCACCCATGAAACATGGAAGTTTAGCTTTTTAGGAGGGATTTAAGGGGAGTGTATTTTGGTATTGAATTTCCAAAAATATCTTTGATGTGATGGGTAAAAGTATGATTTGATGAATAAATTATTAGTAAAAAGGTATGATGTGATAGTTAGGGTATGAAAAAGTAAGGGGTAAAAGTGACTTTTTAATAGAAATGAGAAGTGTTTTGTGGGACGGATAAAAAAAGAAAGGAGAAACGTTTTATGAGACGGAGGAAGTAGATTTTATCAGATCTAACTGTTCCTAATTATTCTTATTTCTTTCATTAGATCTCTTTCTCACTGGAACCAATATATATATATATATATATATATATATATATATATATATATATATATATATATATATATATATATATATATAGATGGACAAGGTTATAAACATGAAAAAAAACAATGAACAATTGAGCATCAATCACTGCCCAAGCATCAGAAGATGGTTTTGAAATTATGACTGCCTACCCATCTTGTCTAGAACAAATCTACCCAAATAAGATCAAACCATGTAATTTAATAATTTATACTAAAATAGAACTTTCTATATTTTTATCCTCTATATACGAGTATTGATATCGTGAAACACATATAATTTGGCATTGTGTATTTTCATTTCACAGTATTTTTTGGCATAATATTTTATCATTATAAGTGCTATTTTGGTAAATTCTACTACGTATTTTACTACTCCGTATATAAATCATATTTTAGTTTTATTTATGTATTTTTCTCCTTTTTCATCCAAGGTCATTGGTAGTGGTGCTGGTCTTGCCAACATAGCCAAGGAGACTCTGAGCTACAAAGTGATAGACTTAAGGTTTACCCTATTTTAGTTGGACTTTCTAAAGGTCGTAAACAAATACTTACTACCTTAATGAACATTATTTTTTTGGTGGTGGTGGGGGAAGGGGGGGGGGGGGCATGGAAAAAGACAAAAACAATACATAATCTAAAATTAGCAATGGCATTTACAACTGTGCATGCCTTTCTGTAATAGATACTATGGTATATGACTCTTCGTCTACCCCGGAGACGGATCAGAGAAGTATGTGTTACCTATTTACACTAGTGGCCTAACCCCCCCCCCCCCCCCCCCCCCCCGAAACGGACGTTGCCCTTATAAAGGGCAAGCTAGAATGTGACAGAACACCTAGACATGGCCTTCAAGACAGTGATTTACAGGCCAGTCAGAACAATCTAACACTGGTATACAGAAAAAGATTTGTTCTTCCACAAAAAACTCAGAGCTTTTCCTAGTTTTCTTTTCGAGGCCGACTTGCACAGTGGCTTTGGAGTGTCTCCGGGCTTTGCCGGATAATTGCTATCCGGCTGTGGTGGCTGCGTGCTAATAACAGCCCCTCGAGGGGGTTCCTTCTGGCGGTGCCGCTGGTCCCGGAACAGCATCAACAGCTTCTGGGCTTTCTGTTTCCCTCTCACTGTCCCATTCACAGATATTGACACCAAAGAAGGGACTACCCCTTCTTGTAGGACCATCTCGCAGCACTTTTCGTTCTTGCTGCAGAGCATCACAAGACAGGCTGCAGCTTGTTCCTGTTCCGTGGGCCCACCCGAGTCCAAGATGGACGAGAGCCCGCTTATGAGGCCCGGCTTCGAGATTATCTCATCTGTAGCAGGGGTATTCGATGCCAGATTTATGATTATCGCGACACATTTTTCGACCCAGGAACAGTCACCGGAGTGTGACAACGCAGGGAGAAGACCGTCAATTACTCCGGACGACATGAGGTGTGGTATGTTGGTTGGGTTGGTGGAGAGGTTGAAGAGTGCATGAAGAGCATCTAGCTGGCACTGGGTGGGGCCCGTTGTCTCGCGACGAAGGACCCGGATCAAGAAAGGTACAGCGACTTTGCTGGTTCCCATGACGAGTTTGGCTTCTTCGTGACATGAAAGATTCAGGCAAAGGGCAGTTGATGCAGGGATTGAGGTGGAGGAGGAATCAGCAGCTATTATTTTTTCCAATAATGGAAGTACACCAGCTGCCAACATCATCCCTTTGTTTCTGCAAAAGGGAGTGCAATAGAACTTTATTACCATAATTCTCTGGAGCTTCTTAACAAAAGGGACAAATAAGGGAAACAAAGAAATGAATGGATTCGACCGGCAAAATATTCTATGAGGAAAATTTGCAGGGGAAAATATTTTCATGGAACATGGATCCTTAAATTTATATACTCTCAAACGAAAAAATAAAGCACGAAGAAAAAATCACATAAGAAAGGGTTAAATTTCAGTGATGGTACCCGAACTTTGAGTGATATATCGTTTTGGTACCTAAACTTTATTTTCTCTCACAAATATACGTGAACTTTGAAAAACTTTCACAAAAGTACCTGAAGCCGGTTTCAAGATTACTGATTGGTCACTTTGGGCTTAATTAAAATTTTATATATTCCTAATTTTCATCCTACCCTTTTTTCTTTTTTCAGATATTCTCTCTCACTTCTTCTCCAACAAAGGTGGAAGTGGGGATGCTGAAGAAGAAGAAAAGAGAGAATATGTGAGGAAAAAAATGGTGGAGTCAAAATTAAAAATTAGAAATATAGTATAAAATTACAATTACGCCCAAAGTGACCTCACACTAACTTGGAAACCGGCTCCACGTACTTTTCTGAATTTTTTTCAAAGTTCAAGTATTTTTGCAAGAGGAAAGAAAGTTTAGATACTAAAATGATATATCGCTCAAAGTTCGGCTACCATCAATGAAATTTCCCTGATTAGAAAAGGATTTAGAAATTTATTATTGAAAGTGGACACATTTATTTATAGGGTATAGAACAAAGGGAAGGAAACCTGTTATTATCAACACCAAGGTTAAAGAGCGCCATTGCTCCAATTTCCTGAGCCATTCCATTCCTAGCTTCAAGAGCAGACTCCAAAAACAGCATCAGAGCCTCAATAAAACCATTTGCCCCCATATATATTCTCACTTCTACATCGTCCTTCACCATATTCCTAATCTGCTCTACAGCTTTGCACTTCTCTGTTAAATTGACCTCTTGTTTTAAAGTGGTCAGAATATCATCATATCTTTCAAAGGCATTACACTGGCATTCATTCTCCTTCTCAGCCTTTAACTTGCAGGATCCAATGCTTTCGCTCGAAATGGAATTTGAAGATTCGTTCTCAGAGAATGCCAGCCTCCAATAGTTGAGGTCAAGAGATTCTGGTGGACCATCCGGAATAGGAAGTCCATTCAGTTCGCACCAACTACCAACCAGACCTTTCACACAGTAATTGCAAGTCAAACCGAGATGAGGAAGCTCCTGTTGAGTTTTAGGGCAAGTCTTGTGCCCGTCATCAAACCACTTCTCAATGCAAATCCTTTCATATGTTTGACCAGATGCAATTATCACCGGGTCATACATCAGCTGCAATGAGATTGGACACCTCAACTCTTCCGGAGGAATAGGTATTTGATCTGATATAGATCTCCCAAAATTTGGTTTAAAATTAAAAGAATTCGGCTTTGAAAGTGGTTGTTGATCAAAGGATTGAGCATGGCGTTCTAGAAATCCCTGAATGGTTGGAGAACAAGGGGTTGAACATTGTGAATCATTGTCATCAAAGACTTCAGTTCTGAACAATTTGGAGTATTTGCTTAATAGGTGCATTAGGTACGCAACGATTGATTCCTTCCTTTTGTCTTCGTCAGCCTGTGCTCTTTCTATGATTTTTCTCAAAGCCCTTCTTTCTCTAAGAATTGCACGTGAAGATGTGATACCAAGTCTAGAGGCAGATTGATGAAAGGTTTCAAGTTCATTGTTGTCATTCTCTTTGCTGTTGAACTTCCGTCCTTGCTGAAGTAATGCAATTATATCATCACCGACTTGTTGCTCGGTGGGGTCAATTGAGAACTCAATGCCCTCTAGTTCACTTAGAATTTTAGAAATCTGAAACAAAAGAGAGATTAGATCACTAATGCTGCCAATCAGTGGTAACAGAGAACCCAAAAGAAATATGCAGAATTGAAGCATGAAACAGGCAAACAGCAAAAGACAAAAATGGCAAATAATTGTAACTTCCATACTGTTTAAGATATTGACAGAGAAGGAATCACATAGTTTAAGATAAATATAAGAGTGTTGTTTATTTTCCTTATTTGCACTATTAGTACAATGATTAACGTAGAGTAGATGAAATAAAGGTGAGATATCATAGATGATGGGGGTAAAATAGACATTACTTAAATTTAGTACTGCCAAGTTTGGAAGTGTAAACAATTGAATGAGACTGAAGAAAATGGCAAGTGTAAAAATCAAATGGGATGGAGGGAGTATTATTTAATAAGAATGAGGCAGTGCCAGTATGAATAATTTTTGTTTAGCAGAAACCATTGTTTAAAAATTATTTTACCGCCATTTCTAGTTAATGAGCTAAAAACAGAGTTAAATGTTACCTGACAGCCAATGGTTTGTGGAACTATATCTTCAACCCGGCGCAAACCATCGTGTAGAGCAGATCTTGCTCTCTCAAGTTTAAGTACAACAGAGTCTCCTGTTATTGCCTGATCAATGGGAAAACACTCTCCATTGCATCAGATGACAGAAATACATTAAAGGTGTTTGTTCTATAGTCCAAATTTACTAAGGGGCTGTTTGGCAACTTCTGAATTGGTAAGTGCTTCTGAACCATTAAGTGCTGAACCAGTAAGAGGTCTGAACCATTAAGAGCTAGTATATTGCTTAACTATTCAGAGGCAAATGTCTGATCAATTCAGATAAGAGGTCTTAACCATTCAGACTCTGTATAATACTTAACCATTCAGAGGCAAATCTCTTAACCATTCAGACATCTGAACCATTAAGAGGCTGAAACAAACAGTCTGAACCATTAAGTGCTGAACCATTCAGACATCTGAACCATTAAGAGGCTGAAACAAACAGCCCCTAAGTTGAGGTGCCACATAGCAAGACAAAGGCAAAAAGTAACCGGTTCTCTTGTAAACCCTGATGGCCAATAGATAAGGACAGTGGCAGGTTGAACCAAACCACAGCCACAAAAACGAATTTGCAATATGAACCATCATAACTAAATAAGTGATGCTAAAGTCACTAACCAAGTTGCCACTGAATCCAAAAACGAGTTCACCTCAACAATATAAAAAAGACTGCTCTCCTTGTTGGTGGGATCCGGTGGTGGCAAAATATTCTTAGCACAAACATTACTCTTACTAAGTCATTTTTTTGGGTTAATTACATATCTCTCCCTCGATATTGATTAAATTACCAAATAACATTGAAGATTTCTGAAAATTACAAATAAACTTTTCAACTAGTCAGATTTTCTACCAACGGAAATGAAGGATTATAAAATATAACTCAATCTTTTTTATGATTTTTTTAGAACCTAAAGTCCCAAACCATAAAAAGATGAAATATACAAACGAAGTTAAAGAGCTGACCAGGTAAAGCTTGCTGCATTCAGCACAGTGCTGAAGAATATTCTTTGTCTTCTCAAGGGCTATGTGCAGAGTACACAATGCTTGGATACCGGTAGTGCTTCTTGGCCGGGCTGCTTCCAGATCAGGAAATATGGCCAACACTTTGACATAAATATCAGAAAGAATTTTGCACATTCCTCCATGTAGCTGCACTAGTTATCACATGTTCATTAGACACTCATCAAGCATTAAACCAATAAAACTCCAATAAATGACCAACTGATATTCAATTGAACAATTTATCTATGAAAAGCGAGAGACGATGAACTTTGCCGAAATAATGAAATGAATTGCAATAAGTTCACAAACAATTTTTTTATTCTCTACATATATGTATACAGCAAAGCGGTGATGAAAGAACTTAAAATGGAATCCTACACAATAGAAAACTAAGAAAAAACTAGCTATTTGAAATATTATGTTTTGCAGGCCTGTGAAATGCTCCATAAATTCACACAATGAAACATTTCACAGTCAACAACCCAATTATCCAAATCACCAAATGATTAAACACAGGCAGCTTCCAACAAAGACAATTTCTTAAGAAAAAACTCAGCAGAAGCAATCAAGAATATAAAAGATGTCATTAATCATTATACCTTAGGTTCACCAATTGAGCACAAATTTATTTCAGCCTCAGAATCACCCATTCTTGCACATTTAACACTAGAGAATAACACTGCTCTGTCTTATCTGCAATATGAAAAATCAGTATGAAATAAGGCAATCATAAATTCATCACAGAACATGATCAAAACAGATAGTTTCTTTTTTTATTATGTGTTGGAAATGGAAAGACAAAACTAGACATCTCAAACCAGAAACAAACATGAAGTTACAGTCTGATCATTGCAAACCCCACAGCTATCCAAACAACTTTTCGCGCAAGAACTCTCACGTTCTACTCCTTTTTTTTGAATATTTTAAAAAAAATTAACTAAAAAAGTACAAGTAATAATTAAAGTAATTTACAGCTGGGGTATTTTTAATTGAAAAAAGAGAAGATAACTTCAAAATCCAATCATCAATTTAAAGGACATTTCTACCCTACTGATGAGCGACGAGCAGTGAAAACTCCCCATAAATGGTTCAATTCATTGAGAATAACCCAATAAAATGAAAAAGACCTCCCAGATTGATATTTTTAGGGGCAAAATCCAAAGAAAAAAAAACTACTTTAACGAAAACACATAGACAAATGGAGATTGAAAAGCGAAAAAACGTGTTCATTTATGATCATGAAAGTTAGGGTTTGAAGCTCGAAACACACCGAGATCAACAGAAAAGCATCTCAGGAAGCCTCATCAACGCAGCGACAGGAGAGAAATGTATTGATCGCAGCAGATAATATGCGAATATAAACATATATATACGCGATTGAGTTCAGTATTCAGATCAGAACATTTTTAGAGAGAGAAATCGTTTATACGGAGGGGAAGAGAAAATTGGAAGAGGAGCTTGGAATAGTTTTCTAGGAGTAAATTACTTCTCATTTATTTTTAGAGAAATATAGCAAAAATCACAAAATATACAAATTTGTATTTAAATTCTCTTCACCTGAAATTAATATTTTTTATAAATTTTATTTGTTTAAATACAATAGAAATACCTAACTAAGACTAAATGATTAATTCTCTTCACCTGATCTGAATGATTCTGATCTGATTGAATGAGTTTCGATATGATTTGAACTCATTCCAATAAAAATAAATGATGAATAAAAGGAATAAGTCGGAAAAAACATACTCTAAGACTAGCACCCATGCTTTACTTGTCAAAATAAAATTTTGAATAGACTTACAATATCAAAATACTCCATTCGTCCACAAATAAACTTCATGTTCACTATTCATAGGGTTAAACTTTATTCACTTTGTTGGCCTATTTTCGTCACTCATTTGATAAAATAATATAGTCATGTCACCTCTAGTTTTGTAGATCTTTTGATATAATTTTTTAATATGTAATTTTTTTAAAAAATTTTACACCATTTTTCATATAAAATAATTTGAAAATAATTTCAGTCAAACATCGTAACGCGCAACGGAAAGTTTATTTGTGGACGGAGGGAGTACGGTACAAGTCGTGATAAAACTATTTATTGTAACAAAATTATTAAAATAAATGGGTAAAGAAAGATAATATATCTTGAGGGGTAATCATTTTTCCTTATTATGGAGTATATTACTGTTTTGACTTCAATCATTTTCAATAAACTAAAATTATACGAGTATTATTAGAAATTCTTTTAAGAAAAGTAAATGAGATTTATGAAAAATAAAGCGAAGTAATCTTAATTACTACGTATATGAAATTTTAAAGTAAAAATGAAATTATATTTTGAGAAAAATAAAAATAGAAAATGTTAAAAAAGAATTCAACAAAGGAGGGAGTACATGACATAACTTGATGACAACGGAGTATCTCACTCAACAACACAAGGGTTTCGCCGGTCAAATAAAACAAAAGAGCTTTCGGTCAAATAAAATAAAATTTCTATTACACTTTAATAAAGACAAAAGACATGAACGTATTAATGGTACACCGTTAGATTTTCTTTAGAGGATGCGTTTGGTTTTATTTCTTTATCCCGAAAATAGAAAGTTGAACAAGAACCATCTTAAAACACTAAAAATATTTAAGAAATCACCCTAAATAGGATCAAAACATAAAAAAATATCAAAATAAGAATTTTATATTTTTATTTTCTAAATAGAACTTTGCACTGTGGTAATATAGCAATATATATACTCGTATGTATTTTACGTAATGTACATGGTCATGTTTGGCAATGTAAATTCATTTTAATTCTTATTTCGAGAATAAAAAACATGAAATTTTAATTTTAGTATATTTTCAATATTTTATTCCTATTTTAATCTTTTTCTGAAAATACTTTTGAAGTTTGGAGCTTCAAATCTTCTCTCTATACCACATTAGCTTTAACAGTCTTTTAACTTACCTCACAGTTTTATTGAAAACAAGTTTGAAGTCCGGGGCTTTTTTTAATACACTTTTTGTAAGAGCAAATTATTAAGATATCATTAATTAATTAAATTTAAATCAAAATAATCTATTAAATTAAAATATTACATTCAATAAAAAAAGCACATTAAATTTTTTAAAGAAACTACCCTAATAAAAAAGATTCCATTAATAACAACATAAATAAAAACTCCATTACTTGACTAAAAAAGCTTAAATAAAAGTAACATAAATTTATTGATTACCGTCATGCGTCAAATATGGTTCTTGAAATTATTAAAACATCATATTTAGTTTGAAATGACACTCATACTAATTTAAAGTTGCATGGTACCAAAAATAGAATTTTATAGTTCAAAAATTAGATTTGTGGAAAAATTCGTAGATCAGATGGTACGTATCTCGATATTAGGGTACCGTCACGGTACCTCGATACCGTTCCAAACGGTAGAAATAATCTATATAAACATTCTAATCACTAGATATATATAAGGACTTTGGGCTAAAATAGAGGTTTTGGAATTTTCCGATGAAACTTCTAGCGAGGATTGTGGTTAGCTCCGGCGACCTCACAACCTTTGAACAGCACCACTGCACTCCTCACACTCCAAGGAACGGAATAGAAGGAAGAATTGAAGAAATTGGTGAGGAAATGAGAGAGTTGGAGTGGCTTAAATAGGAGAAGCTTGGTGGAAGACACCAAGCCGGTCATTGTGCGATCGACATAGTGCGCGGGTAGGCGATTCTGGAGGATTTCACACGCCATTTCCCGATTGGGACTAATATTGGTCCAAGTCGTGGTACACTTTTTGTCTAACCTTTTCCAAAATAAAATCTGATTGTGTCATTGCAATTAGTCAGTCAAATCTACACAATAGTATAATTTTTATATTTATTTGTTATACTTTTTCTGACACCTTATTTTTGGGTGTTTGAATTTGAAAGAGTCAAAATTGATTTAATTAATTTTTTGTTCAAAAGATCTCATATTCAAATCATATCATTTAATCTAATGATTTATTTCAATAAATCCTTTAAGAATTCAAATCAATCATACCAATCTTAGTTTAGGTCTGTACTCTAGTCTCCAATCAAGACCACACACATTCAATCTGCATATTGGATTTATCTTTATGAGATTTACCCAGAAATAAATTATTTTTATTCAAAAAAATATTTGTCTAATTAAATAATAATTCAATAATATTTTTAGGATGTGTTTTGAGACGTTACAGCGTCTAACTGTCAAAGACGCCCAGGGCGTTACATGCATTTCCCGTGCTCTTGGGGCCCGTTCAGTATGAGTGTTTTTATGGATATACAGTGTTTCCATGTATATGACAAATATTCATTTATGAGTATCAAAATATACATTTTGTATACAAAGTATTTCTTTATTTTGGTTGTACACTTGTCAAACGCTCACTTATGAACAACACAATATTCATTTTACATTTTTAATCTTAATATTATGTAAGCACGTTTGAAAATTATACAAAGCTTGTTGCGTTTAAACAGAATGTATATTTACATGTAATACAATACTCATTTCATATGGAGTAATGCTAGAGTCACAAACAAATAATTCACAAATTTGCCTTTTTAAAATTCTCTAAATATAAGATGCACACAAATAATAAAAAATATTTTAGTTGAAAATCCACAAAAAGCAAGTTTATGAAGTTTGTGAACTATTTATTTGTGACTCTAGCATTTCCCATAAAACAATTAAAGATTGGTCCAAAAGATATACGTTGTGGCCCAGAGCTATCTTTTTGTAAAATCCACAATAGTTTTTGGTAAGCTCTTGGATGGTCTCTTTTTTAACAATAATAACTCTATTGTAATATATTGTCTTTTTTTGTGCATTCTCAATATATTAAAGGTCCCCAGATTGGGGATCGAACATGTGACTTCTCATTTGAGAGAGGCATAACGGTGCCATTGGACTACAATGTCCTTGATGGATGTCTTTTCATATTTGAGCATTTACGGTATGAGTGTATGACGTGGCCGGGAAGGAATCCTACTATGTACATAACAACCATGCTAGGGGTACACCAAAAGTCTATCCCAAGTTATACTCCAAAGAAATGCATCGCTATTTTAACGGTTCACACGGGTAGAAAATGTTAATTCAATTAAAAAATATGCACTGACATTTTTGGATGATGTAAATCATCACACTAACATCACACTAGCACAAAATGTCGGTGCATACTTTTGGGGTACAAAATGGAGTACAAATTTTGGTGTACAAATAACTTAATCTTGTACATGAACTCAACCAACTCTTTTACACATCAATTTGATACTTAATTCTTCATTTGTTCCTTATCAATTTTTAACGTATAACATATCAAAACGTTTGTCTCACTCAAGAAACATACATCCATTAATTAATTAAATTCAAACCACTAGTATGTAAAGTTCATTGATAGTTATTTTTATAAATTTATTTCATATAATAGCTAAAGCTCATATGCACCGAAATTGTATAGGAGACTCTCTCATGCTAGAATACGGGAATCCATATATAATATCCCTTTATATTAGTACTAGCTTGAGACGCAGGTTGTGCGTGTAGTGCCCAAGATATTGTTTACATAAGTGCCATAGCAATCTATATTCTCTAAGGTTTACATATGGCTAATGTTTAGAGCTTTCTATACAAATGATATACATATGGTGCAGTTTTGTGCCTATTCAAAATGACAATAGTACACAAGCACCATTGGGTGGTTGAGTTGTCCCCATGATCAACTCTTAGCAGAAGCTATAACATATTGGGAGGCGCTTTCTTAGCTTAAGAAGAAGGGCATTCGTGATGCTGAAGTGTGTTCTGATTGCTTGTGTTTGTGCAAGCCCTTCAGGTGGAGTCGACTTCTTATTTTGGTTCGATCGTTGACGAGAACCACCCTCTTGTGTCTCTGCTTGGTTCTATTTCTTTTTGTTTTGTTTGTCTTTCTTCTAATGCTCTTGCTACTCGTTAGCACGGGGTGTTGATACAACTATTGATTGTTGGGAGCTTGTGCCTCCAGATTTCGTTGCTACTCTTCTTAACATTAAATAAAACCTTAAAAACAACCTTATATTTCTACAAAGTAAAAATTGTGTGCTTGCAAAAAATTTTCTTCTCCTAAAAGTTAGCCTTCCCAATCTGTAGTTAAAAATGAACTAAGTATCAACACAGGTTCATAAGCTCCATGCAAAAACTTCTTTGCACTTACAGAGTACGCCTTGGTTCCCATGACATTGGGAACCAATGTCATGGGATGACCCGGGTGCGCTCCGGTGCCCCGTTCGTAAAATTGACGGTTCTTACCCCCCTAACCCCCCGTTAAAACCCCCCACCCCACCCCGACCCGAAACACACCCCCCACCCCTTCAATTGCACCCCACAAGTCGATTTTGACTTTGGAGTCAAATTTTGACTCCAAAGTCAAAATCGACTTGTGGGATGCAATTGAAGGGGGTGGGGGGTGTGTTTCGGGTCGGGATGGAGTAGGGGGTTTACCGGGGGGTTAGAGGGGTAGGAACCGTCAATTTTACGAACGGGGCACCAAAGCGCCCCCGGGTCATCCCATGACATTGGTTCCCAATGTCATGGGAACCTTCCCCTACAGAGTATTAAACAATCCTTAAGGTTGCAGCTAAATAGCATAAAATAATTCTATACAAAACTTGTAAGAATAAAATTCTACCCCTAAATCTCAATAGGTAAAACAAATACTGCTCTGTACTTAATACCAACCCTAAACATTCATTCATTTTTTTAAAGCCTGGAATTAAGAAGAGTATCTTATGGGAGTCCTAAATACCCATAGTTTATAGCTTTGCACTAATATAACAACAACCCAGTAGAATCCTGGTGTGGGGGGATGGTATGTGCACGCAAACCTTACCCCTACTAAAAGTAGAGATGCAGCTTAGCACTAATAGATAGGGTCAAAATAGGGGTTTAAAAGATTTTTTACGATTTCATTATCATGATTCCATAAGCAACAACAACCCTAAGTATGAATGCATAAGAGGAGGACAAAAATACTGCAAAGAAAGTGAACAAGAAATATCATTTTCTATTTAAAATGTAAATTCAAAACACACTGTAACCAAGAGACTCTATAACTCTCCAGACAATGTAGTTCGAATTCAAAGATTTAGACTTCCATTTTTCCAGTGTTTGATTCACGTTGCAAGCAAATCAAAAAGTTAAGTCCTAATGAAATCAAGTGAATTCATATGAATATATGATTCCCGCCTAAGGTTCCATTTAATTGGCTCTTTAAAAGGGTCTATGCTTCTTGCAATTGTGTAGTCGCCGTTAGTCAATGTAACTTTCAACACTTATCATGGGTCAAAAGCATATGTTATTGTTATGTTTTTAGAAAGGAAATACACTCATAGAGCTTGACTTCTCTTATTACCTAAAAAACAGAGTGCCCACCCATATTTACTACACAGACTATATGCTTTCACTAGTTGTGTATTAATTCATAAAGCACTCAGTCTGAACCAATTTTTTCAAGCAAAATATAGTACACGTACTTCAATTGAATGCACCACTGCATTAACATCAGAATGGCCATCAAACTGACCGTAGCTAGATACCAAAGAAGGGAGATAAGGTGTTCTTACTATTATATGTCTTTGGAGAAAGTTGTAGGTAAAAATTAGAAATACCTATAAAGAAGCTCCCATGTATATTTTGACTTAAATGTAAGTGAGTTAAAGTGTACGACTTTTAGAGAAAAATATTTGTAATCAAATAAGATTCACAATACATTTCTAGACCTAGATACAAACATTGTTTTCAAAAAAAATTAAAAGCATATAAATCTTGAAAGTGTGTAAGCATACCAAGGAAGTTGAACAAAAACTTGATGGGATCAACAAAGAACACGAACAGTATTTTGTCACCTGTATGAAGCATTAAAGAATATAATCAAAACATTGACCAATGAGAAAATTGTTCTAAATTTGTAATCACATACAAAGTATCAAAAATGTGTTCATCATCATGTTTGGATCTTGCAAGGTCTTTCCTGCGTTCCCTCTTTTAATTTATTTTTTTCTTTTGAGAATTTAATTTATCCTAACTACAGTTCATATGATAAACTTTTTTTAAAAAAGAACATTAAGTATAATTTATGGTTTATGACACTGATTGATGTTTATTTTAGCTTGCACAATTTTTAATTGGTTTGAGTAAGACAAATTGGACTTAAAATTGGAAGCAATCAGATTTATTAGAGTGGCTAGAAACTTAAGAACTATTCAGCAGTGCAACCTACAAGGTTCTAGCAGAATTGTCTATGATCTAAGTGTTTGCAAATGAGGTCATTATGAATAGTTTGCACTATGGTCATTTGTAGTGAATTTTAGGCCATTCTGGATGGTCTGGACTTGATTTACCTTTGGCTTGTTTCTTAAAATTTACATATACAATTCTATGACTATGGTTGCTATCTTTAATGCCTATTTACCCGGCATGAACAACCACAAGTATTCAGGTAGAGGTCACTAGTACATGCGAAGATCCCAACGATAACAAGCCAAAAAAAAGGAAGGAATAAAACTATCCACCTTAGCTATATTTGCCTTTTCCATCATCAGTGCTACTATGATATACAAAACATGGAAATCTTACTCCTAAAATCCCTTAAAATAGGCAGCAACCAGCTCTAAATATTACTCGGGTATAACATATGTTGAAGCAAAGCCCTTTTTTCTAACAAATTCATACATCTAAATATTACAAACAAGGTACAATGAACCTCGGATTTGTAAAAAACAATAGCTTTAGCTGCAATACAGCTCAACAAATAGATTATTTATATCCTTCATTTGGGCACCAAATGCGCACAAGCGCATTCTAAATTACCTTCTACGGATTTCAAATCCTCTGAATCATCTCTATGAGATAAATGATTTTCACAAACATGCACGACATACAATCTGTTTGTGTGGATTTGATCACCTCTCTTTCACCAAGTCTTTCCGAAATTAGAATAGGTGTACTAAAAAATGACTCAATTTCAAAAGAACTACATCCTAGAAACTTCCAAAGTTTGGGATTCCATGAAGCTTGACCAGATTTCCAAATTTTGAAACACCTACTTCTAGATATCTGTGAAATTTAACTATCAAAAATTGAAATTAAAGAAGAAGATGATGATGAATTCCTAAATATGCAGAGATGTGAAAAGGCACGATGAAACAACAAAATACCTGGAAATTGAAGGACAAAGACGTATCGGAAAGAGAATCAAAACATGAGAGGTGGGCTTAACACCCCCACCTGCACTGGACGGAGGACTAAGGCGGAGGAGAAGAGTGCTCCAGGAGGACTTGACGGAGTAGTAGATGGAGAAGTCCTTCTCCGGCTCAGATTTCAAGACAACCGCGGAGAAGAACTCATCCGCGGAGAAGAAGAAAAAGTGGAAGAAGATGCCAACAAAATCCTGCCATGTGGACGGACGAGCTTCTCTTCTTCAATTTTAACGCGTCTACTATTTCTTTCTTTTCTAAATATTTACTTAGGGTCCGTTTGGTATACGGAATTGATGGAATTGAAATTGAAATTTCATGGGATTCAATTCCATAGAATTGAATTCACCAATTCCAATTCATTTTTTGCACAATCACTTCGAAATCCACATAATTTTTGTACTACCAAACACCAGAATTGGAATTAAAGTACTCAATTCCAATTCCATAGTTTGAATTCTGTGTACCAAACGAGGCCTTAAGGGTCCGTTTGGTATATGGAATTGATTGAATTGGAATTGAATTGGAATTGAAATTTCATGAAATTCAATTTCATAGAATTGAATTCTGCCAATTTCAATTCATTTTTTGCACTATCAATTCCAAATCCACATAATTTTTGTGTTACCAAACACCAGAATTGGGATGGAAGCCCTCAATTCCATAGTTTGAATTTTGTGTACCAAACGGGGCCTAATTAAATTTTTAGAAAAGAATTTAAAAACTTTTCGAATTATTTTGCCATATTTAATAATTTTAATTTGCAAATTCATATGTAAGAATAGATTTAATTTTATGTTTTTAGATATTTTTGTGACGGCACTTTTATGTTTTTATATTTACTAATGAACATTTTTATTGTCGAAACCTTAATAAAATGAAGTACACCATTTTATTTTTCTTAAAAAAATTGTAAATGATATAAATATGTAATGATAATAATAAAATATTTAAGTCACAGTAGTAAATAAAATTTTAGTCCTTTGATTTAAGAGATAAGGAAGCATAAATGGTGAAGTTGTGTATTGGACGACTCACAAAATCTGATTTGAAAGAGAAAAATTGGAGCAATCTTCCCTTTATTCCACCACTAAATTTTGTCAATTTTTAAAAATATTTGTATTATATAAATATTTAAAAATACAAAAATCGCATGACTTATATTGTGAATAATATTATAGAGATAAGGAGGAGCAAGGGAGAAGTTGTGTACTGGGTCCCAAGAAAAGTGATGTGGAGGAGAGAAGAGTAGTCCTCCACTTTAGTAGTCCTTCCAATGCGGGTGCTCTTAGGCGCTTATAATATTAGAGAGATATGGAAGTGTTTTCGTCTAATCTCTTATACTACGTCAATCTACACAAAAATATATTATCTCCCCCTCACTTTATTTGTTCAAATTAATTTTTTCGAGTCAAATTAAATAAACTTTGAGTTTCAAACTTGACTAATACACTTGAGTTTCAAATGGTAAAACCGTAAAATGCATATTGTTTAATACTCCGTACTAATTAGAAAATGGATACTCCCTCCGTCCCTGAGTATTTGTTCATTTTTGACTTTTTTGGTCAGAATTGGTAAACTTTGACCTCAAATTAAATAAAAATGATATTAGATATTGATACAAAAAGAGTTTTATTAGATTTATTATATCAAATATTTTCAAAATAGTATTTTATTTAATTAAAATACAATATATATTTTATTTAATTATAAGTCAAATGTTGAAAATAGTTGACCAAAAAAACTCAAAAATGGACAAATACTCAGGAACGGAGGTGGTAGTTTTTTTCAAAATAAATGGTATCTGAATGTAAATAAATGAAAGTTATGTTACCTATATTATTGAAAAATTAAAATGACAATTACCAAATTTTTAAATTTAAAATTTGTAATTTTTTTTAAAAAATAATAAAATGAAATAAATACTGGATAGTTTTAAAAAGTTATGTAATATTTTTCTATGTTAATAAAGTTTATATAATTTTTTTAGAATTATGCATCACTAGGTGGATTTAGTTGACGGATTGTGTATAGTGTTTTAAGGGTGTGGCTATTAATAATGGTTAGAATATAAATAACTGTTCATGGGTCACAACCACAAGCTTGAGCAAGCTTGAGCTTGTCGTTGAGTTGGTTCCTTGACATGGTATCGGAGCCTCGTTGATTAAGAGGTCACGCGTTCGAAACTCAGCGCCACCTAGTTTAAAAAAATTAAAGTTTTACGTGCAAGGCACGAAAAAAACTACGCCTCCACATGAGAGGGGCGTGTTAGAATATATATAACTATTAATGGGCCACAACCACAAGCTTGAACCAACTTTTGGTAGAGTTGGTTTTTTGACAATAATATATATACTACTCTAAGAGATAAAAATTGATGCAAAAGTCCATAAGTGGTTATTATAGTCATTAATAGTACCGGAGTATAAAAATGATATGTACACCAACCCAAGAATTATTGGCATGTTTTCTAGAATCGTCCTCTCATGTCTAGTCATGTTCATTAGCTATTTTCCAACTTCCGTTGAAGAGTGCTTCTTATATTATACGGTCTATATAAAAATGGTTGGGCACCAAATATACTCTCTTCGTCTAAAAAAGTTTAATATTTCCTTATTGAGACGTCGCAAAAAAGTTTAATTTTTCCCTTTTAGAAAACGTTAAATGACTTATAATCTTTCTTTTTTCTATACATTACTTTTGAAAACGTTAATTTTTCCCTTTTAGAAAACGTTAGTAGGTAGTATACCTTGCAACGCTCTCCACATAAAACACGTACATTAGGTGCAACGATTGGCAAACTGCCATCGGAAGTCGACCACGCTACAATCGATTGCCGTTGCAATATGTTGCCTCACTCTCATCGGCCACTATTAATATACGATGAATGTCATTGGTTATCATAAAGCCAGACCAGGACGGCTCAGGGTATGGGCATGACGATCACTCACCCAACCCGGACCATTTTCAGAGGGGCCCCGATTGTTTGTATACGTACATATCTTTATATATAAAATTTGAGAGTTGAACTCTTAGAATTGCGACATGTGTTAAGTCCACCTGGCAAAATTTTAACATATCATCTACCACCTATTAATGACTTAATGATGTGGCAATTTTAATCAAAATATATAGTATATGTCTTATATGCGGAGTGCTAATGTAGTTTTTTTAGAATCTTTATCTTTATATATTAACTTTGAGAGTTTGCTTCGAGAATTGTGACATGTGTCATGCTTTTTGGACAACATTATTTACATGTCAGCAATCATGTCGATTAGCAAACATTGATCAAAACTTTTCTTATTATTTTCTTTCTGATTTTCATCGATCTTCCTATTTTTTCATGTGAAATTAGCTTCTTCCTGATTCTTATTGTATCCTTTTTGAATAGATGATATTCAAATATTGTTTTCTTAAAAAATGAAATAATAGAAGTTGATATTTAAATATTTTTACCCGCTTACTTTTGGAGTTACCATAGTGATCGGGTGGTATGTCGGCTTTTGGCGAGGTTTAAACTGGATGATGGAACATAGTTGAGGGGTACTTAGAGTGTGAATAGCAGCCTTAACCTGGTTTTAAAGTCAGGTTGGATAGCAGATGATCATTCTCGACTATCAATCGCTCCCTCAACTTCTGACAGGTGAAAAAGAAAAGAAAAAAAATATTTTTAAGAGATTAAAAATGTATACTATGTATATTAAAAGGCAAAAAAATATAAATGGATAAATAACGCTATTTATAAAATATGCCAAAAAGAAGTATGAAAGACCATCAATAGGCTGACTACAGTATGTGGCAACAGGAACCAAAGAGTTACGAGAGTTTGAAGACAGTACGTAATGTTCTTTATAACTCATTCGAGGAAGCATGCGATGCATTGAGGTTATTAACCAATGATAAAGAATTTATTGATGGTATAAAAGAGGTTGGTGAGTTAGGATATGAGAATCAATTAAGAAAGTTGTTCGTCACATCATTAGTGACAAATATCATGAGTCACTCGCAAATTGTTTTGGAAAAATCATGAGAACTCCTGATGGATGGAATTTTATTTGATCAAAAAAGAATATTGCGTAATCAAGGTATTTCAATAGAAAAATAGTTCTTTAAATCTTATTAATCCATATGTAATACATTTTGTTGAAATCAAACTCTTTAATTGAGTACTATGTAAAACTAATATAATTAAGTCACATTTTTCTTATTTTTTTCCCGAGCATATTATTTCCCGAAAAGATCTAATGAATTTATGTCTGATTGAGATTGAAAAGTTGTCTAATTCAAATGGACAGTCTTTAAGGGTATTTAATGGATGTCATTTCCAAATGACACTCTACTTAATAGATTTCGGAATAATTTCTTGGTATAAGAATTGAACTATGATAAATAAAGTTATCTGATATGATGGGATACTTATCTACGATGAATGAAGATCAGCGGAAGATATACGATGAAATAATAAAAATGGTGACAACTGAAAGAGGAGGTTTCTTTTTTGTATATGGTTACGGTGCAACTCGAAAAATATTTCTATGGAAACCATTATTTGCTTCTTTGAGGTCAAATTGTAAGGTTGTCTTGAATGACGATCTAATGACATTGCAACATTGCTTTTGTCTAGAGGGAAGGACAACACACTCGAGATTCTCAATCCTTCTAGCACTAATCAAGTGCTCAACATGTGCCATCAAACAAAAAAGCCTAAAAGCAGAACTAATCCAACAAACAAGTCTAATCATATGAGATGAAATATGTATAATGAATAGATTTGCTTTTGGAGAATTAAATCGCACAATGAGAGATGTAATGAGTTTCTCAAATAAAAATTCAAGAAATTGGGTGGCGATTTTCAACAAATTCTTCCGATTTTAACCAGAGTTTCAAGAGAAGAAATTGTAGGTAGTACCATCAATTCTTCAAAATTATGGTCGCATTGTAAACTTTATACGTTGAAGAAGAATATGAGATTGTATTCGTCGACGTCCTCTTTTGCAGATAGGGACAGAAAGCTTGGATAATCAAAGTTGGAGATAGAAAGCTTGGACAAGTGATTGATGGAACAACTGACATGGAAATGCTGTCCGAATTGTTGTATCTAGACACAAGTTAAACCCTCAAGAGTGTATTAGATTTCACTTATCTAAACCTATTGGATACTATATGAAAAGTCATTCTTTTTTCGAGGATAGGGCACTACTGGCACTCATGATTGAGGTTATAGAAATGGTAAATGAATGTCATATCCCTCATTTTCAAAGATGAAATGGTGTATTCAAGTTCTGATTCTTTATTCCAGGCATGTTCAAATGTAGATGTTGATGACAATTAGATAACATTTGAGTTTTTGAATAAATCAAATGTTCAAAGATCCCATACCACAAAAATAATTTTTAAAAAGGGGGTACCAATTTTGTTATTGGAGAATATTGATCAAATATATGGATTATGTAATGGTACAAGATTAATCGTTGAAGAGCTGTAAAAGAGCGTTATCGATGCTTTTATGGTTTTGGGAAATTCAGTCAGAGAAAGTGTTTACATGCCTCAGATGAATTTGGTACCCTATGATCTAATTACTCATGAAGTTCTAGAGAAGATCATTCTCAATAGTCTTATACTCTGCAATGACTATCAACAAAAGTCAAGGTTAAACATTGTCATTTGTTGGATTATTTTTAACCAATTTGTTTTTCATTGATGGTTGGCTCTATTTTGCTGTTTCAAGAGTCAATTAAGACAAATAGAAGATTAAAAATATTGGTTTCAAATGACAATTGAAACCATTGCAACTATACCAAAATTGCTGTATACTCTAAAGTTTATCAAAAAAATTGTTATTTAAAAAACTTTGTTGAGTACACTTTCAATTCCTCAAATATTATTTATTCTACTTTGGCATTTTTGTATTAGTATTAAAAATCATGTCAGAATTATATATTTTTCTTTTGAAAAAAATATTGCATTGATAAAGTTTCAGAATCGACAAAAATTTAGTTCAACCCTGTGCATCGCACGGGTTAGAATACTAGTATAGTATGAATTTGACATTTTATTATTCTTATTAATAAAATATTAATTATTCTTAAAAATTATGGAGTAATTGATAGAATTTACTCACCTATTGTCCCCAATTTTTTTCATCTTGCGTTTCTTCAATTTTTTCACCTTACATTTCCTCAGTTCTTTCATCTTGTGCTTCCTCAGTTTTTTTCATCTTTTGGTTAAAATTCTATACTCGCTCGGTGAATAACACTTCCAAAGATGTTGAATTTATGATTATACTTGCTCTTTGTGTTATAAGGTGTTGTTGATTTTAGTGTCATAAGACTATTTTAGATAATTTGATTTACTTAGTGATTGGACATTAAATAATACTCCCTCCGTCTCTAAATAAACTTCCCTTTTTGACTTTGTGAGGATTTAAGGGAGGAATATTTTTGTGTTGACTTTCCAAAAATATTCTTGATGTGATGTGTAAAAGTAAGATGTGATATGTACATTATTAGTAAAAATATATGATGTGATAGATAGAGTATGAAAAAAATAAGGGGTAAAAAGAGTTTTTTAAGAGAAAAGAAAAGTTTATTTGGGAACAAAGAAAAAACGAAAGGGAGAGTTTATTTAGGGACAAAGGGAGTAATAACTATTGAAATACACGCTTGTTTAATTAAATTATTATTTGGAACTAAATGGCTAACCTATTCAAAATTTCAAATGGGCATTTGCATATTCAAATATATTAGCGTCAAATGTGAGAACCTATTCGACTAGGTTTTTGCCTATTGGAATAGGTCAGGACCTTATATGCTCACATATTCGAATAGGTCTTCGCCTCTAGGAATAGGTTATGATTTTATATGCTGACCTATTCGAATATGTATTCGCCTTTAGTGTGACGTGATTCTTTCACGATTTGTAAGTCTATCAAGTACGTAGTACTTCTTTAATTCGTTGCACAAACTTATATTGATCCTCCTAGCTACATAGGGTAAATCAAATTAAATTTGGAGAAGAGATGAACAATTTGGCTCTTGGTTCTAATGTTGTTGTTTGTCTTATATTTTATTTGATTTTGAAATAAAGGTTGTATTAAACACTTCTTTGCATTGGTGTTAGATTGAACAATACATTGTAAGATTAACAAATTAAATTGGAAAATTTTGTTTGGTTGTGAATATATGGACCTTGTAATCCTTTAAAATAATTCATGGCCTTGGGAAACATATATTCTTTCTCAATGTAGCACTTAAACTTTTTTTATTTTCTAAATAGTACTTAAATAATGTCTAGTGGCGGGAACAATGCCTAGAGATGATGAACATTTAGTTTGAACAATGTCCAGTGGTAGTAGACATTTACTTGAACAATGACAAATGTATATTGAACAATGGTACTATATTGGAAAATAAAAATATATGGTACATTGGAAAATTTACTGTATTTTAGTACCTTTATGTAAATTTCTATTTTAAAAATACAGGGACCCTTTAAGCACTTACGAAAAAATATAGAGACTTTGTAAGCACTTTAACCAAAAAGAATATAAACTAAGAAGGTTGAGTAAATTGAGTACAAAATTAAAAACTATAAAAAAATGTAGAAGCTACAAGTACAAATTCCAAAAAAAATTCTGAAAGAGTAATGCTAGGTTCACAAACATAATGCTCTCAGCCTTCACAAACTTACTATCTATGGTGTAAATTCTCATTTTAAAATTATTTTAGATTATTTAACTTTTTTTTATTGAAGTTAACATATAGTAAATCTATTAAGTTTGTAATCATTGTGTTTGTGAACCAATCATTTTCAATTCTAAAACTAGTAAAGAGTTGGGAACATGAATCAATCTCGGCGTAGGAAGCTTAAAAATAAATCGGAAAATTAATAAGATAATCCTAAAAATGAATTCATCTAAAAATCTTAAAAATGAACTTCGGTTGTTTACCTAAGGGGAAATTTAAACTTTCCAATGAGAGTTGATTTTGGAAATGGGTTTAGAAGACATTCCCACACCGAGTGACCACAAATAATGACGCCTAGATATATAAATTAACGTAAGGGCAATGTCCAATACTTATTAAATCATTTACAGGAAACATATTGTGCCTTGGCTAATTTCTGTGAACAAACAAATACTTTGGTTTACCAATCTTAATTGAGTGACAATATGTTTTCTGTAATATATTTAAATTAGTCTTTATTTTTTAAAAATATTTTATTTTATAAGCAACAATATATATGCTTTTCATAATTTATATGAATTATATAGTCTTCATTGTTTTGGAATATTTATTTTTTTGATCATATACTACACTTTATTTATTAAAATCGTAGAAGCATGTTGGCGTACTTTGATTTATTAATTTAAATCGAGCAACAATAATGTGCTTCCTGCAATATATTTAAATTACTCTTTATTTTTTGGTATATTTTCTTTTATGAGCAACAATATATATGCTTTTCATAATTTATATGCTTATATATATAGTCTTCATTGTTTTGGGAATATTTATTTTTCTGATCAAATACTATACTTTATTCATTTAAATAAGTGAAATTTGCACTAAATAGGACTAAAATATAAGTAATTTTCCAATGTAAGACTTAAACATTTTTATTATCTAAATAGTACTTATTAATGTCTAGTGGGAGGAATAATGTTCAGTGATGATGAACATTTACTTGAATAATGACTAATAGATAATGACCAATGGTCTTACATTAGAAAATAAAAACATATAATCCTATATTGAGAAAGTCATTATGTTTTAGTCCGATTTAAGTAAATTACCCTTCAAATAAATTGTGGAAGCATGCTGGCATAATGACAAGGAAGCCACTCTAGGTTTCTCCATATCCAGTGTTCAGGCTCCACTCGTGTACTTAAGAAATTGAGATTATAAGATTTAACAAATACCAGGGCCCGCCCAAAAAATGAAAAAATAAAATTGGCCCGGTCTAAAATTTACAAATATGTAGAAGCCATGTGCGATTAGTCAATATACAAACAAAATTGGTCCGGTCTAAAATTTACAAATATATAGTTTTTTTAGAATACTTATGCTTTAAAATTAATACCGAATTTAAAAATATGGAACCCTAAAATTTTAGAAGCCATGTGCGTTTAGTCACTTTGTACACTCTCCGGACCACCCATGATAGATTCTATCCCAATGTGAATGGATCAGAGCTACTCCCTCCGTCCTATAATGATCTTCCCGGTTCGCAAAACGAAAAAAAATCCCAAGTTTTTTCAATCTATTTTATTTAAATATTGGTATAGAAATAAAAAATAAAACATACATATTTAAAAAATACACCAAAAGTTCAACAAAACAAATGGTGACAAGAATATTTTATTTTATCATATAGGCCATGAAAAAACACAAATAAATATAAATTCCCGTGAAGTTGGAATAGTGCTCTGGGAAGATCATTATAGGACGGAGGGAGTACTAAAAAATGAGCAACAATATATGCAGTTTTTACTTCTTGGAATCTTTTATGCTATGAGCAATAGTATATATGCTTTTCATAATTTATTTGATTTATACTCTTCATTGTTTTGGAATATTTACACTATGTATGTTTTATACGTTGAATTAGAAAGTAAAAAAAAAAAACTCTCTTTTTCCTTACGAAGTCTGCAGCTATTTTGATTATATTTTTAAAATAAATTTAGATTAGATTTCTTTTGGACTACCCTTTTTATGTTTAAATTATTCTCCCGGGTATGCTCGCCTAATTTAATTCAATTAGCTATGACATTAGAGGCCGAAATATTCCCTACTAAATAAAATTTCAAACACCCGCTACTATGCCGCTAATTAGAGGCGGAAAAATCTCACTCTAAATTTCCACAGCTTATGTGCGAAATTCTAGTAGTGTTCTTTTACTTTTCTTTTTCAGATAGGCTGCATTCCGTTCGTCTGATCTGATCTGATTCTTTGAAAATCTGATCTGATCTAGCTTGATCTGAGTTGGTTTGATCTGGTATGGTCTCATTTGATATGATTACAGCTAAAATTAAAACTGTTTCTGATCTTATCTGATCTGGTCTAGTTATAATAAGAATATGTAATAAGCAGAAAAATAAGTTGAACGAAACACTGCCTATATTAGATAAGACAAAAGTCATAAATCTGAAGCAAGTGGTCAATTCTAACAATTACTATCCGAACATCTGATCAGATTGAGTTGGGTATCGGTTAAACTTTATTCACTTTATTTGCTTATTTTCACTACTCATTTCTTATTATAAAATTGTCATTATGCCAAATTGGATCACACTTTTGCACCCCATGGTTTACCTGCAGTAGTGGTGTTACTCTTTATGAAGTGGACATTAATGGTAACAAGCTTTTCATACAAAATTGCACTATGAATTGGTTCCTCTTAGAACCAACTCCAATTGGGCATAACCAGAAGACATAAATCTAGAGCATGCACTTGATATAAATCACAACCAAACGAGGAATAAATCAAAGATACAAAAAGTACATAACTCCACACTACAACCACCGTGCATAGTATGTCCAAGGTGCATTTTACATCCATAGTAACATCTACTTCATTACTTTGATCATTCAATTCACAAGATTTTGGTACAACAACATTGCTACCAACAAGAGAATACAAATATGTAAAACACTTCTCGTTTCTTGTATTTGCTGATTCTTGACTCCAATATTGCATTCTTGACTCCTATATTGCATTCTTGGACAGTACCTCTCTTTCACGAACGTTGGCATCTATTACTTCTCTTTGTAAGTTCATGATAAGGCCTTGAAACTAACTCCCTGGCAGTCTCATTCCTACTCATGGTGGCAGTGTCCTTAGTCTCTTCACGTTTGTCATGTAGCCACTTAAAGAACGAACAATCTGATACATACTCTCCAGTGGGTAAACTGCGTAATTTCGGGCATGCATAGAAATTGTTTCATTCATCTCTTCATGTAAAAAATTATGCAGAACATGAAAACCATTATAGAACATGAAAAACTGAAAATTGGAGACAAACACAATTTAGAAACTGGAATATTTTAATGGGAGGGAGTGAATATTTCACTTTATGCTTTGACCTTTTCTTAAAAATCATTGTATTGTATAACAAGAGTAATAATGCATTAATAGAAAAAGTTTGAATTCTGACACTTTTAGAGTGTTCTATTTGACACATCCAATTTAAGAACTCGATTAAGCCAAATTGATTTTAGTCATTTCTAGGTTGAAGAATAGTGTGCCTCGCTACCTCAAGATAAAGCCAAAGTAAAGAGAAAAGGAATGTTAATATTCAATTTGGGCTAGAAAAATTCGAATTTGGATTGAACTTTGGATGGTTCCCTCATCCATAAAATAAAAGTTTTTTGATGCTCGTAAAATCAGAATCAAAGCATTGAATTAGAACTAGAGAAGGTGTGGGGAAGTAACTAGGGTTAAAGATCGAACATCTCAAAGTGTGTGTGGAACTTACCTCGTCGGGAGAGATGCAAGCGCGCCGGGAGAAAGCCGTCGCCGGTCGCCGAAGAGATTGCAGGGAAGGAGTGGAATCGCCGGAAGAGATGGAGACGAGAGAAGCAGAGACGGCGTAGGTGGGGGGGCTCCGTTAATTTTACGTGAGGTAACATCTTCAAAGTTAAATCTGGTTCATTGTTTTTAAAAGTTATTAGATCCAAAGGCTGAGATTAAAAATGTCATACCATGACATTTAAACTAAATGTCAGGTGAACCCAGGTATATATGGAGGTAAAGGCCTTTGAAGAAGAACATTGCGTACGTGAGGCAAGCAAGTGCGGAGTGGCCACACGCGTAAGGTATTTGTGAGATGGTTGCGTGTTCGAGCCTTCCCTTCTCCAAATCTCTTGTTTGATTTTTCTTTTTTTGACTTTTTAGTGTTCTTTTTTAATTACTCCCATAAAAAAAAAACCTCCATAGCAAAGACAAAAAAAAACACATCTTAAGTAGGTTAATAAAATTATACCTATTTCCTCCTCTCAAAGTTTTTTCACTTTTTTTTATATGTTCATTCAAAATTAATTTTTTACCATTTTCTTTCTCTTTTTTAAAAATGAATTATTTTACAAAATATTTATTTCTCTTCTAAATATATTCAGATTATACAATTTTTACCTTTTAACAACTTTTAAAATTTTGTATTTGCATAATTATATGTAGTATCAAAATACGGAAACTTTGAGTTGTGGTGATGAATTTTATATTTTTGTTATCATATGCTTTATTTACTTACATTTTGGTAACTAAGCTTTAAGAAAGTTGATTGTAGTGAAAAGGATACCAATTTGAATGATCCTGGGTATTCAAATTCTCCTTTACAACAATGCTTGTTCATTCTAAGATAAACAAAGCATTTAATGAATAGTGAAGTTATTGATTCTAATCTTTAAAACTTATGTACAAAAAAAGTATATATAGGAATATGTTCGGAAACAATTTGAGCGTTTAGCATTAATATTTTGAAAAGATTATCTAACAGCAACGTTTGACTTTACTATTTTTAAAATTAATCTATATCTTTAATTTTGTTCTAAAACGCTAACACTAGTATTTGAAAATGTTATTTTCAAACAAAAATTGGATCTAAACTTTCTTCATTTAAAACTTTTCACAAGAAATCATCATTTATAACAATTGAATTTTGTTTATGCTCTAACAAGCCCCCAAATGAGAAGACAAATTTTGTTTATGCTCGAGCCTTGCATGTGAATATTAATAATTTTTTAATTGGGTGGTAATAAGATTTGAACTTGTGGCTTCTAGGTCAGCAAAATTTTGATATTATGCCAATGAACCAATTCAACCAAAACATTAAACTTGTTAGTTTTGAATGAAATTTAATTTGAATAATAAAAACTTAAATTGGGACCCCATGGCTCAAGATTCCTGGATTAGCCTCTGTGTATAATACTAATTAGAAAATGGAAAGTTTTTTTCAAAATAAATGGTATCTGTATGTAAATAAATGAAAGTTATGTTAATTATATTATTGAAAAATTAAAATGACAATTACCAAAGTTTTAAATTTAAAATTTTTAATTTTTTGAAAAATAATAAAACGAAATAAATGCTGGATAGTTTAAAAAGTTATATAATATTTTTCTATATTAATAAAGTTTATACAATTTTTTTAGAATTATGCACCACGAGGTGGATTTAGTTGACGGATTGTACACTTCTTTAATCCATTTTATCTTGTAATTTGTATACTAAAAAATTATAAAAATTATATATTAATAATCTATATATTAAGACGAATCAAACAAAATTACACATGACTATTTTTAGGCTTATAGATTGAGAGAATTTGATGAATCAAAGTGCTTAGATGAACAGTTCAAAAAGTTAAAAGTGGACAAACACTCAGGGACGGACCAAATATATACTACTCTAAGACATAAAAATTGATGCAAAAGTCCATAAGTGGTTATTTTAGTCATTAATAGTACCGGAGTATAAAAATGATATGTACACCAAACCAAGAATTATTGGCATGTTTTCTAGAATCGTCCTCTCATGTCTAGTCATGTTCATTAGCTATTTTCCAACTTTTGTTGAAGAGTGCTTCTTATAATTAGGAGGGGGGTTTCATGGGATGACCCGGGGTGTTTCGGTGCCCCGTTCGTAAAATTGACGGTTCCTACCCCCCTAACCCCCCGATAAACCCCCCCACCCCGCCTCGACTCGAGCACGCCTCCCACCCCTTTCAATTGCACCCCCAAGATAATTTTGACTTTGGAGTCAAATTCTGACTCTAAAGTCAAAATTATCTTGGGGGTGCAATTGAAAGGGGTGGGGGCGTGTTCGGGTCGAGGCGGGGTGGAGGGGTTTACTGGGGGGGTTAGGGGAGTAGGAACCGTCAATTTTACGAACGGGGCACCGGAGCACCCCCGGGTCATCTCATGACATTGGTTCCCAATGTCATGGGAACCAAGGTGTCTTATAATATAAGGTCTATATAAAAATGGTCGGGCATCAAATATACTTTCTTCGTCTAAAAAAAAGTTTTATATTTCCTTGCAACGCTCTTCACATAAAAACATGTACATTAGGTGCAACGATTGGCAAATTGCCATCGGAAGTCGATCACTCTACAATCGGTTCTCGTTGAAAAATGTTGCCACACTATCATCGGCCACTATTAATATATGATGAATGTCATTGGTTATCATAAAGCCAAACCAGGGTCGGCCCGACCAAAGTATGGGCATGACGGTCACTCACCCAATCCGGACCATTTTCAGAGGGGCACCAATTTTGTATATGTATATATAGAATGAATTTGACATTTTGTTATACTAGCTCAGTGAATAACATTTCCAAAAATGTTTAATTTATGATTATACTCGCTCTTTGTGCTATAAGGTGTTAGTGATTTTAGTGTCATCCGACTATTTTGAAAAATTAATAAGATAATCCTAAAAATGAATTCACCTAAAAATCTAAAAGATGAACCTCGGTGGTTTAACTAAGAGGAAATTTAAACTTTACCATGAGGGTTTGGATTTTGGAAATGGGTTTAGAAGACATTCCCACACCGAGTGACCACAAATAATGACGCCTAGATATATAAATTAATGTAAGGGCAATGTCCAGTAATTATTAAATCATTTAAAGAAAACATATTGTTGCTTGACTAATCTTTGTGAACAAAGATGTACTTTGATTTATTGATTTAAATCGAGCAACAATATGTTTTCCGTAATATATTTAAATTAGTCTTTATTTTTTGGAATATTTTATTTTATGAACAACAATATATATGCTTTTCATAATTTAAATGAATTATATAGTCTTTATTGTTTTGGAATATTTATTTTTTTGATCAAATACTACACTTTATTCACTTAAATAAATCGTAGAAGCATGTTGGCATACTTTGATTTAGTAATTTAAATCGAGCAACAATGTGCTTCCTGCAATATATTAAATTAGTCTTTATTTTTTGGTATATTTTATTTTATGAGCAACAATATACATGCTTTTCATAATTTATACTCCCTCCGTCCCAAAAAGATTTAAACGTTTCAAAAAAATTGTGTCCCACAATCTCTTACTCATTTCTATTAAAAAATCACTTTAACCCCTTACTTTTTGAAACCCTACCTATCACATCATACCTTTTTTCTAATAATCTACACATCACATCCTACTTTTACCCATCACATCAAGGGTATTTTTGGAAAGTCAACACAAAATTATCTCTCCCTTAATTTCAACTTTAGTCAAAATGTGTAACACTTTATGGGACGGAGGTAATATGAGTTATATAGTCTTCATTGTTTTGGAATATTCACTTTTTTGATCAAATACTACACTTCATTCATTTAAATAAATTGTGGAAGCATGTTGGCGTAATGACAAGGAAGTCACTTCATATTTCTCCATATCCAATGTTCAAGCTCCAATCGTGTACTTAAGAGTTTGAGATTATAAGATTAAACAAATACTAGGGGCTGCTAAAAAAATGAGCAACAATATACTTTTCGTAATATATTTGACATGCAGTTTTTATTTTTTGGAATATTTTATGCTATGAGCAACGGTATATATACTTTTCATAATTTATTTGATTTATACTCTTCATTGTTTTGGAATATTTACACTATGTATGTTGATACGTTGAATTAGAAAGTAAAAAATATTACTCCCTCCCTTCTACAAAATTTTTCTCCTTTCTTTTTTCATCCGTCCCAAATAACTTTTCTTATTTTTATTAAAAAGTCATTTTTACCTTTATTAATTCTAAAACTACCTATCTCATCACACTTTTTCACTATTATTCTACTCATCACATCTACTTTTTACCTATCACATTCAAGGGTATTTTTCGAAAGTCGACGTCAAAATATACTCATCTTAAATTCCTTAAAAGTCAAAACAAGAAATATTTCGTGGGACAGATGGAATAATTCTCTCTTTTTCTTTATCAAATTAGAAGGAATTTGTTTACTCGCTTTTAAGTTTATCTTTTCTTTTCCTTTTACTTTTTTTTAAAGATGATACGTAGTACTCCGTATTAGATAAGACAAAAGTCATAAATTTGAAGCAAGTGGTCAATTCTAACAATTATTATCCAAACACCTGATCAGATTGGGTTGGGTATTGGTTAAACTTTATTCACTTTATTTGTTTATTGAGATATTTACTTAAATAGGACTAAAATATAATGACTTTCCCAATATAGGACCATATGTTTTTATTTTCTAATGTAGGACCTTTGGTCATTATCAAATAGTCATTATTCAACTAAAAGTCCATCAATATTGGACTTGATGGTGTAAATTACTTAACTGGTCAAACTATACTAGACCGGGTCTAAAATAGTTTGCTTGATTTGGCAAAGTAAGAAAGGTAAAAACTCGTAGATTGACCGGTAGGACTTTAAGAGGAACACCTGTAGCCCAATTTATATTATAACGGAGAATGCACGGGTGCTTTTACAAGGGAGTTTAGAGAGAATGAATTCTGATCCCCTCTTTCTGAGGTTTACATGAGTATTTATACTAGGCTAAGGGGACAGGACCACGTGCGCCCACGTGGGGGCCCGATGCTGATGTGGTGCGAGGTGACTGGTTTCGTCCTTGAGCTGCCTTGTCGCCTTGTGAGGGGGATTATTCCCTTTGTCGAGTAGTGCCTTGGATGGATTCTCCAGCATCTCCAGTTGTCCTCTACTGACATGGGTCGCTACACGCCAAGCCCTCATAGATTCTCTTCTGCCGACACTTTCCAACCCTAGAAACTACACCGGGTAATCTCCGAGGGGTGAATTCATCGAAGTCTGGGAACAAATAGGATGACAACGTAGTTTGACTGGTATACTTTTTCGTAAAGTATACCGGTCATCTTTTGGCCGATTATATATCGTTTTGCTGACGATTTAAGTCTCCCTTCCAAAACTTTCGAGATTGACCGGTCAACTAATTGGTCTTCTTCTTTGACCGGTCGTGGGTGGAATACACCCATCAATAAGCCCTCCACTTCTCGGTCATGCAATTTGTCATGAGCGGGAAGTAAAAAGTCTAAAACGGGACCTCAAATTTGAATTTCAGGCTTTTCCCGACCGAAAATCTCATAATTTGAAATTTGAGCTTCTGACACGTGTTGGACACATGTCGTTGCAACGGTCGGCGGCCCACCCGTCGTTTCGCCTGCCAGTAGGTCATCATTGCGCCGCCTGACGCGGCGCAACCTGGAGAGGCCACGTCACTCCTTTCAGCCTCCCTCTTCCTATATAAAGGCCTCCACCCCTCTTCTTTGTTCACTTCCCGCGATCAAGTCTCAGAGCTTTCATTGGTCAAGTTCCTTCTCTTTCGCTATCCAGCCCTTCGAGTCAAGTAAGTTCCCCCTTCCTTCTCTTTTTTCTTTCCCGGCCATGTCTTCGTTTAGCGATAGGATCTCGTCCTCAGAGGACTGCTCCTCTGAGGACTCCAACTCATCTTCCTCGACCGGGTCTTCTTCTCCTGAATCCACGCCCGGTCAGGTTCCCAACTCCTCTACTCCCGACCCGCATCCTGTTAACTAGATGCCCGGTGAAACTTTCGTGGGGAGGGATGACCCGGTCGATGACGAACCGGGCCCCTATGACCCTGAACACGAAAACCGAGATGCGTGGGAGGAGTGGCTTCATGCTGGCGGTTACTTTCCGCTTCCCACTTTCTACGTCCTTGACATACCTTCCCGTGTATCCAAAATCGCTCTGAATAAAGTTCGTAGGAGGCTCCCGGATGGGTATACCCTCCTGTATGAACCCAACTGGCCCAACATTGTCGAACCCCACCGGGAGGACACGATAGGGTTCCATACCATATCACTGGATGCGGGCATAGTTTTTCCCCTTCGCCCCCTCCTTACCGAAGTCTGCCATGCGTTTAGGATTTTTCCCGGTCAAATAACACCTAACGCCTACCGGTATCTCCATTCCTTTGTAAATATTTGTACTCATTTGAAAATCTTCCCCTCTTTGCGTCTTTTTCTCTTTTGCTTTGAAGTCCTACCGGGCGGATCTGGCTGCGAAGGTTTTGTATTCTTCAAAGCCCGTACCGGTAGGAAGTTCATTTCCGAAGTCCCCCAGAGTAACCGGGGATGGAAGGAAAAGTTTGTTTTCATCGAGTTTCCCCCCTTCGTCACTCCCCTGGCCGGTCTGAAATGGAATGACCATCTCCTCGACCAAGAGTATGCTGCACCGGCTTCCTCCCCAGACTTGGAAGCGAATCTTGAGGTCCTTATGCGCGGGAATCCTTTCACTGGGAGGATCCTCCATTATGGCAGCTGGGTCTGGAGGGTCGAGTCGGGTGGTGAGGGTACCTCCCAGGCCCATGAAGCAGCGGGGCACGGGGTACCCTCCCCGGGCAACACTGCAGAGGTTGAGGGCCAAAACCACCCAGGTATTTCTCATTTTTCTTGTGTTTTGTAGCTGACCGGTGTCTCTCCTTGTACTTAACGATTTTAGCTTCTCTTGCAGATATGGAGTTCGAGGAGTTCGTCATCCTTGACCACCAACCAGCCGGGGAGACCGGGGGCTCCCAAGCCAATACTGCCAGAACCTTCCCGGTCAATCCAGAGACCGTGGAGATCCTCGACGAAGATGAGCCCCAAGACAACCGGTCTAAGGGGAAGAAAAAGGAAAAGACCGGTCGACGGATGAAGAAGGTGGCCACCACGCACCCTTCCTATGCCAAGAAGAGGGCAAGGTCGGATCCTAAGCCGGCCGGCCAGACCATTGAAGAGGCCTTCATTAATCTGGGGCTGAGGCTGAAGGAGGTAAGTCCTGCCGCTATCCCGGTCTTTGTTTTCTTTTTCCTCTATCGAGAAACTTACCGGTAAGTTTCGTTTTTGTGCAGACGGGGGAGATTGGGCCGCACACAGTGGACCGGTTGGGGATGGGTTCCCCTTCTAAAGTCGACCGGCTGAAGAGGGAGAAAGAAGAGATGGCCCTCATCTTGAAGAGCCAGGCTGATGGGCTGATCAGGCTGTCTGGGCTAGCCAGGGCCATGAAGACCGAGATCTCCCAGCTGAAGGAGGAGAATGGCCGGCTCATGGACGAAGTCTGTGAGGCCAAGAGGGAAATGGCGGAGAAGGAAGAAACCTTCCCCGGGCGCGCAGCTGCCTGGGTGGAAGAGAACAAAGCCGCTGCTGCCCGAGTGATGACGGCGACGCCGGAAGCCACGATGGAGTCCTTCAGGCTCCTGTACCGGGAGCCTGAAGGGAAGAAGATTATTACCGCCGTTGGATCTTTCGGATTCAAGTGCGGTCAAAAGAAAGACCGGGCAGCTTCCCACCGGATCCTCCTGAAGAGAGACCCGGCCTTCACTGCGGCTTCCTACGGCCTGGCTCCTATCCCAGAGGAAGAGCCTACTCCCCCTTTCCCCTTAGATTAGGATCTCCTCGGCCTAGACCGGTTGTGTTTGTAAAACCTCAACTTGAAATTTCCCCGGGGATGCCCGGTGTAGCTGTAAACACTTAACATTTTCATTTTAATTGAATGCCATGTTTAATTTCCATACCGGTTGATCTTGCATATCTGCTTGTTTCTTGATTGATATTTTTGTTCTTGCTTCTTATAAATTCTGACCGGTAGCCCAATCAGACCACTTCCCAATTGTTTCTGACCGGGAGAATTTCAAAGTTCTCTTTGATCACTTTATCTGAAGGATTAGCTCGAGTAACTTTGACCGGTCAAACTTCCATTTTCGCTTTCTTGGCTCGTTTTTGCATATGCTAAGTCCAACTCGGTTGAACTAAAGTGAACCGGCTGAACTCCACTTTGGCTTTTTGGATGGCTTCACGAATCCTTCGACAAAGTTTTATTTGACCGGTGAATTCCCACTCCATGGTTTGGCCGGTCAACTGCCTTGCCTTTCGATGGATGTGGAACTTTCGAAGTTCTGTTGTGCCCATACCCGACCGGGGTATTCTTTTTTTTTTTTTACCGGTAGGTTGTAGATGGAAACACCTGTAACCTAGTAATTCTTGAAGTATCCTTAACCGGTAAGAATACTGGAGATTTAACCATGTCGAATGGTTTCGAACCCTCTCCAAGGTCCAAATGCACCCTTCTTCCAGGGCCTCCTCTTCCGGGTGATTAAGTCTTTTAGTGGCCCTTTCATTTCTACCATCCCGGGAAGGCCTTAGCTCAACCCCCCGTTCAAGTCTTCTCTGAGAAAGGGAAACAGGATGCGCCACGGTGGACGATCCCCTTCTATTTCTTTTAATGGGCATCTTTTAGTCCCCAATCAATTTGACGGCGCCGGCTGATTCCCCGACACCAGTCAAACCTCATGGGCCCGTGTAAGTACGGTTCGAACCCTCTTCCAGGTCCAGCCCTCTTGCAGGCATACCCTCTTCCGGGCCCCTCTTCTGGGTTTTAATATTTTTTATATTATACTGAGCAAGACCGGTGTAGTAACCAGTGTGCCATGTCCGGGCCTGTGTCTCAGTTGGCTTATCCAAGTGGATTCGATCCACCCAGGAAGCCCTCCTAGGATAGGTTCGACCTATTAATTCCGCCGCTACCAAGTAGAGTATTGAACATTACTTTGATTGATAATGTAGTTAGGTCTCGCCTAGTATTACAATCATTTGTAGAACTTGCGAAGATGGTGGGAATTCCAAGTTATTTCTATGGGTACACCATCTAAAGTTTCTAACCGGTAGGTTCCTGGGCGAATGATGGCTCTAACCCTGTATGGGCCTTCCCAGTTTTTTGCCAGCTTTCCTCCATCGCTGGGTCTACTTGCTTCTCTTCTTCGTAGGACTTCCTCTCCAACTTGGAAGTACCGCGGCCCAACCTTTGGTGTTCATGGTACTTCTTCACAACTTGTTGGTATGTGCTCATTTTAACTTCCGCTGCCATTCTCCGCTCTTCGACCAAGTTGAGTTCGGCCAAGTGATCTTCCTCATTCTGCTGGGGTTGATAATTTGACTCCCGAAACGTGGGGAATTCAGCTTCGATGGGCAGCCTTGCTTCACACCCATAGGTTAGGGAGAATGGAGTTTCCCCATGAGCCCTCCTGGGTGTTACTCGGAATGCCCATATGTATGCGGGAGCTCCTCTAGCCACTTGTTTCCTGCTTCTCCCAATCGTTTCTTCAAACCATCTACAATAGTTCTGTTGGCGTTTTCGACTTGGCCATTTCCTTGGGGGTACGCCACCGAAGAGCGATTGTGCTTGATCCCGAAGCCCTCCAAGTATTCGGTGAATCTTGGATTTCGGAATTGTGGGCCGTTGTCGGTGATGAGGTTCATGGGCGCTCCAAACCTCGTGATGATGTTCTTCCAAATGAATTTCTTACATTGTTGCGTGGTGATGTTGGCCAATGCTTCGGCCTCGATCCATTTGGTGAAGTAATCGATGGCTACGATCACGAACTTCTTCCCTCCTTGAGCGACTGGGAATGCTCCGATGATGTCAACCCTGAATCTAGCGAACGGGATGACGTTTGATACGGGGTGATAATAGGTCGCCGGTCTACCAGGATACTTGTAGAATACTTGGCACGTCCTGCATTTCTGAACGTACCTTTCACAATCCTGGACAATTGTTGGCCAATAATACACCAACAAGATGATGCGTTGGCAAAGCGTACGGGACATTTGATGCGCCGCGCATACGCCTTCGTGTACCTCAGCTATGACTCGCTCAGCCTCCCGGTTGGTTAGACATCTCAGGAGTGGCCCCCCAAATGCCCTTTTATACAGTCTTCCATCAAGAACCTGGAATCGGGGTGCCCTGAGCTTCACCTTTCTTGCCCGGTCATCTTGTTCTGGAAAGCTCCCATCCATCAAATATTCCATCAGATCATACATCCAATGGTCGTCCGCCCCGACCAAGTTTGACCGGTCAGATTGGCTTCCGGCCGTTATAGCGGCGACTTCCAATTTTTCGATGCTTGCACGGTCAAGGATCTCTACCCGGGCAAGTTTTAAAATATGCTCGGGAGCATACTGCGTCAACTTGGAGAGAAGGTTTGCATCCGCATTCTCTGCCCGGGGAATTTGGGTGATCTTGAACTCTTTGAAGCCTTTTAACAGGGCAAGTACAAGGTCCTTGTATTGTGCCATGCGTTCTTCTCTTGCCTCCATGTTGCCGGTCACCTGCCAACTATCAGGCTAGAGTCAGATTTGATATTGACCCGGCTGATTTCCAGGGCTTGGGCAAGTCTGAGCCCTCCAGCCAGAGCTTCATACTCTGCCTCATTGTTCGTCAGCTTGAAGTTGAAGACGATTGCATGGTAGATCTTGAACCCTTCTGGGGTGGTGAACACGATACCACCCCCGTATCCTCTAGGACCGGATGCCCCATCAACTGCCATCTCCCACCATTGCTCAATGGGCTTGTTGACCGGTAGGTCTGGAGTTAGACCGGTCATTTCTACCAAGAAGTCAGCAAGGGCTTGTCCCTTGATTGCTGACCTTGGCCGGTATTCAATGTTGAATTGAGTTCACATCATCGCCACTTCACCATCCTCCCAGAGGATGTTGAATTTCGCAACACTGCACCCAGCGGTTGGTCAGTCAAGACTTCTACCGGGTGAGCTTGGAAGTGGGATGTTAACTTTTTTGCGGAGATGAAAAGCGCATAGGCTGTCTTTTCCATTGTCGTATATCTAGTCTCCGCCCCGTTTAATGCTTTGCTCACATAGTAAATGGGCTTTTGTGCCCCATCATCTCTTATTAAAACGGAGCTTACAGCATTTGGGGAAATTCCCAGGTACAGATATAGAGTTTCACCCGGTTCGGGTTTAGACAATACAATATCCGACGCTAGGTACTCTTTCAGCTCCTCAAATGCCCTCCGGCATTCTTCGTCCCATGCAAATGTGTTGGCCTTCTTCAGAACTTTGAAGAAGGGCAGGGATCTCTCAGCTGACCGGGAAAGGAACCGGCTGAGGGCCGCTAAACGACCGGTCAACTTTTCAACATCCCTAACGGAGGTAGGGGCTTGCATTTCAGTTATGGCCCGGATTTTCTCTGGGTTGGGCTCTATCCCTCTCTTGGTCACCATGAATCCCAAGAACTTCCCGGTACGAACCGCGAAGACGCATTTCTTAGGATTCAGCCGGAGGTTGTATTTTGCCATGATATCGAACGTGGCTCGCATATCAGCCGGATGGTTGAGAGATACCTGGCTTTTGATCAGCATGTCGTCGACGTATGCTTCCATGGTCTTTCCCAACAGTGGCTTGAAGAGTTTGTTCACCATGCGCTGGTAGGTCGCCCCCGAGTTCTTCAAGCCAAACGCCATTACCCGGTAGCAGTAGGTTCCTTCAGGTGTGAGGAATGATGTCTTCTCTTCATCTTCCTTGGCCATGTAGATTTGGTGGTAACCCTTGAAGGCATCCATGAAACTTAGGAGTTTGCACCCCGCAGTTTCGTCCACCATTTGATTTGGACTGGGAAGGGGATATGAGTCCATCGAACAAACTTTGTTCAAAACTGTATAATCCACACACATTCTCCACGTGTCGCCCTTGGGAGCAAGGACAACGTTGTCTAGCCAATCTGGGTATTTGACTTCCCGGATGTGACCAACACTGAGGAGGTCCTTCACTTCCTTCTTGACGAAGTCTCGCCGGTCACTGGCCAGGTACCGCTTCTTCTGTCGTACCGGTCGACTTCCCTCCCTCACGGCCAACTGGTGGCAGATAACAGAACGATCTATCCCGGGCATATCCGCCACGCTCCATGCGAATATGCCCGTGTATTCTTGGAGGACCCGCGTAATCTCTACCTTGAGATCCTCGGGGAGATTTGCTCCAATTCTGACCATCCTCGAAGAATCACTCGGGTGGAGTTCGATTTCCACCGTCTCGGCCTCGGGCTCCAATTTCTCCCAGGTCTCTCCCTTTGTGATCTCTTGGGAGATGACATTGACCCCCTTGGTCATCTTCTTGACTGCCCGGGCATAGCATTCCCGGGCGTTCCTCTGGTCACCCTTCACCTCACCCACACCACATGGAGTGTGGAACTTCATGCATAGATGAGGCATGGAAATCACCGCCCCGACTCTATTGATGCCTGGCCTTCCAAGAATTGCGTTGTGGACGCATTTGATGTCCACAACTATGAACCGCATCTTCTTCCACACGGTCTTTTCACCTGATCCTAGTTCGACTGGTTGAACTATGGATCCTTCAGCTGTGTCTCCTGTGAAGCCTGAGAGAGGGGTTTTGAGGGGTTCAAGTTGTGTCCGACACAACCCGAGTTTTTGGAAAGTCTCCAAGTACAAGTTGTTGACACTGCTCCCGGTGTCAACAAGTACCCGGGCAACATCCACCCCATTAATGTCCATGGTGATGACCAATGGATCATTGTGATCTTCACTGGTAGGAGGGAGATCTCGGTCAGTAAAGACGATCGGCTCCTTTCTAGTATGCTTACGCCTGGGCGGTTCAGCACTTACCTCACCAACGTAAATGCTCCGGACCCAGTTTTTCTGCTGCGCGGCTGAATCTCCACCCTCAGGTCCGCCGAAGATCATGCCGATGTGCTCTTTTTCGGGAGCAGGTTGCCACTCCCTTGGCCGGTTATTCCTCCGCCGGTCGTTGTCATCTCCTGGGGCAGTTGGCCTAACCCATTGATGACTCTTCTCCTGGGCTTTCTGCAAGTAGTCTTTGCCCAGCTCTCCACTGTCGATCATCTGCCGGATGACCCCCTTAACACTTTTGCATTCGGAGGTGTTATGGGAATCTGACCTGTGGTACGAACAATAGGTGCCCGACCAATGCCGTCCTGTTTGACCGGTAGGGTTTTCTGGAGGAATGACCGGTGCTTTCCGGATTTCTTGGCATTCTTCCCTATTGACCACTCGGATGACCGGGTCATAGTGGTGCCTCGGCCGGCTAGGTCCCGGTGCTTCTTCCTTCTTGACTTGAACCGGTTTGGGCTTGTAACCATGCTCGGAGTTGAATTTCAGCCTCAGCAAACTCCCATGAGTGGCTGGGGGTTTCCGGCAGAACTCCTTGTATAGTTCCCCGGCACGCAAGCCATTCAAGAGGAGGGATAAGACGGTTTTGTCATCCATCTCTTCCACCTTGTCTACCTCTTCCTTCCACCGGGTAAGGAACTGAGTAAGGTTCTCAGACTCCCTCTACCCGACTGTACTAAGATAGGTGAATTTCTTCCTCTTAGTACAATTCTCCTGGAACTTGGCCTTGAACTTTGAGTCCAAATCACTGAATGAATCAGTGCTTCCCGGGCGAAGCTTATTGAACCATTCAGTGGCTCGGTTCCGCAAGGTCTGGAAGAAAAGAAGGCACTTTTCTTCATCGGTGCAACCGTTCATGGTCGCACTCTGGTTGAAGGAATCCAGATGGATATCCGGATCTTCCTTCCCGGTGAATCTGGGGGCGTCGATCTTGACCTTTCGCGGGAAAGGTGTCAGATGGACCCTTGTGGTGAACGGGGACCCCGCCAAAGGTTTGTCCCGGTCATTCTTCTCTCCGACCTTCTTCTCCAGCCTCTCTAGTTTAGCCTCCATCTGCTGGACGCGGTCATTTGGGATGGTCAACCGATTCGCCACCGGTAACCTGTGCTGGCTCTCTGTTTCCTCTTCCTGACGAGAGGCCCTCGTCCTCGCTGGCTCCTGCCGGTTAGACCGGGTGCGGGCAGGCTCGGCCTCCCGCACCTCGCCTAGCCGGGCGAACGCGCTGACATGGGCAACGCTCTGCCCTAGCCTTTGCTTGGCTGACTTCCTCTGGCCTTCCTCCCTATCCCCCAGCCTTTCGAAGGCGGAGTTTCGGGAGGTCGCTGGCCGGATGTTTTTACCTTTCTTCTTCTTGTGGGCCCTCGGGATGTCCCACTCGCCGTCATCGCTCTCAATTGAGACGCAATGACCATCAGGAGTGATCTGCGGATTCGTAGCCTGCGGGGGACGCGACGGCCCCGCAGCGTTAAGTGCGCCGGTCAAGTTGACAGGGACCATGGTGCTGACTAGCTGGGGCTAGAAAGGTGATGGCTGCGGCATCGGCGTCTAGAACGACGTCACCGCCATCGGAGCTTGCAGGGGCATGGTTCCCACGCCTAGAAGAGCGAACGGGAACATACCAGGGAGAAAAGGCATCCCCCCGCTCTGTTGGCACATGGCCATGACCTGATCGAAGCCCTGGATGGCTTGTAGGTTGGCTGGGTCATTCATGAACTGAGTCATGCTTGGTGGGAACGTGACCCTCGGTCCAGCGGAAGGGACGGGGGTTGCGAAGGGACTGATCACGCTGGCCGTCGGGACAGAGCTTAGACCCAGAGGCAACACCGGGGCTGAAATGACCGGTATGGTAGCAGCCACAGGGATGCTGGCACCCTCATTGGTGGCTTGCACCTGAGCGGAAGTAGCGTTGATTTGTTGGCTGGAAGACATTTCGAGTGGTGTTTTGGTGGGTAGGTTTGTGTTTAGGAGAAGAAACTTTAACCGTCCCACGGTCGGCGCTAAAAATGATGGTGTAAATTACTTGACCGGTCAAACTATAATAGACCGGGTCTAAAATAGTTTGCTTGATTTGGCAAAGTAAGAAAGGTAAAAACTCGTAGATTGACCGATAGGACTTTAGGTGGAACACCTGTAGCCCAATTTATATTATAACGGAGAATGCACGGGTGCTTTTACAAGGGAGTTTAGAGAGAATGAATTCCGATCCCCTCTTTCTGAGGTTTACATGAGTATTTATACTAGGCTAAGGGGACAGGACCACGTGCGCCCACGTGGGGGCCCGATGCTGATGTGGTGCGAGGTGACTGGTTTCGTCCTTGAGCTGCCTTGTCGCCTTGTGAGGGGGATTATTCCCTTTGTCGAGTAGTGCCTTGGATGGATTCTCCAGTATCTCCAGTTGTCCTCTACTGACATGGGTCGCTACACGCCAAGCCCTCATAGATTCTCTTCTGCCGACACTTTCCAACCCTAGAAACTACACCGGGTAATCTCCGAGGGGTGAATTCATCGAAGTCTGGGAACAAATAGGATGACAACGTAGTTTGACTGGTATACTTTTTCGTAAAGTATACCGGTCATCTTTTGGCCGATTATATATCGTTTTGCTGACGATTTAAGTCTCCCCTTCCAAAACTTTCGAGATTGACCGGTCAACTAATTGGTCTTCTTCTTTGACCGGTCGTGGGTGGAATACACCATCAGGACTTATTCCTCTCACTAGGTCATTATTAAGTCCTATTTAGGGAATAAAAAAGTTTAAGTCTTACATTGATAAAGTGCAATTTCACTTGTTTATTTCCACCAATCATTTCATATTATAAAACGGTCATTTCATCTCTTATTTTGAAAAACTTTTTATACTCCGTACAATTTTAAAGTATAAAAATTTTGTTTTTGAATTATACACTTACAATGAAATAAATTAAATTGAAAATAAAATCGATCAAATCTCGTATGCCGCAATAAAATTCAAATTCAGACTGAGGTACAAGCTCTTAGAACTACTTTAGGTTGAAGTTGTGTATGTATCACGCAAAGGTCCCTAGTCTGGAATAAGCGGCCCATTTTAGCAACTATTGCCCAAACATTCAATCGATCTAAAAATGTGAAATTGAATGTTCAAATGTTCATTATAACTGATGAAATAATATTTCCTTGGGTCAAAGGATATAAGAATATTAGAGCATTAGCAGCGGCGGGGTAAAGGGCCTCCCACTTCAGCCTCCATCCTCCTTCAGCGTGGCAAGGCAAAGGCGAGGCACCCCGCCTGTCGAGCCATGCGTGAGGCATCTTCAATTTTTTTTTTGCTGGAATTTTTTTAAAGAGAGTATATCTATTTTTATAAAAAAAGATAAGTAAAATAATTTTTAATAATTAAAATACATCATAAAAATGTAAAAAAATGATAAACACAATGACTTGCCATTGCATTGCTTGCCACTAGCTCCTCTCATTCTCCATACGCTGACTGGATTGTCTATGATTAGATTAAATGTGTCACGTCAACGTATGGATACTACATACTCTCTCTCACCTAACATTCATCATCTTTCCATAGAGGGTTTCAAGCTCCATCAATGATCGTTTAACGTATTTTGTACGTGTAAGTACACTCCCAATACATAATAAAATCCCTCATAGAGTTTTATGCTCCATTAATGGCCGTCGAACCTATTTTATACAATTACACCCTAAATACTCTCTTGGCATGGCACCATCGGAAAAAACCCATGATTTTCTCTGGGTCGTCGAACTTTAATGATTTTCTATAGAAAAAACTCATGATTTTCTCTGCTACACCGAAGGTACACTAAAATTTAATTTTATGAATCTCCTCACATAAAAATTAGTTCTTTAATTTTTTAAAAAAATAAAAATAAAAATGTTTATCTCAACATTAAAGAAATGCTTATTTGCTTCGTCCGTAGGTCCATGGTAGAATTTGCCTACACACAAATCCAATAAATGATACTACCTTTGTCCTTTAGTATTTGTCAAGTTTTGACTTTTTATAGTTAACCATTCCCAACCATTAACATATGATTATATAAAATATATATTATATTAATTAGATAAAATGATATTTAGAAAGTATTTTATAAAATAAATCTAATAAAAATATTTTTGTATCAATATCTCATATCACTTTTATTTAACCTAAGGTGAAAATTTACCTATTTTAATTGAAAAATTCAAAAGTGGACAAATACTCAGGAACGGAAGAGTATCGTACTTCCAAAGTTTTTATATGTTTACATCCGGAATCCGTGCTTCTCACTCAGCTCTTTAGATAAAACGAATTGAAAAAACTCACAATTTTTCTTCGTTTTCCGCAGTTTGTAATCAAAATAATGACAGAGGGAGTAATATAATCATGTCACTTTTAATTTTTTAAATCGAGTAGATTCTTTGATCTACTCTGTAGTTTTTAAATATATATAATTTTTATTTTTTTAATCTAACCCTAATTATTGTATATAATGAACTAAAACTAAATTTATATATATATATATATATATATATATATATATATATTATATATATATATATATATATATATATATATATATATATATATATATATATATATATATATATATATATATATATATATATATATATATATATATATATATATATATATATATATATATATATATATATATATATATATATATATATATATATATATATATATATATGAAGAGGAGAAAGAAGGAATGAAAGGTTTTTTGAAGAATAAAGCTATTTGTACCCCAAATTTTTGTATTCCATTTGTACACCGTAGGTTTACATTGACATTTTGTGTTGGTGTAAAACTAATTTTTATTAACGCACCAACACTTTGTGTCCGTGTAAATTTTTGTTAACGCACCAACACTTGTGTCGGTGTAAACCATCAAAATGTTTGTGTATAACTGCGGTGTATAAATGGGGTACAACTTTTGGTGTAAATGTTGTTGGGAAACGAGGCTTGGATAACGCAGCGGAAAACAAAAATTTATAGTCCAAAACTCGATTCCACCCAAGAACAACTTACGTAAATTACTAGCTATAGTAAGAAATTTACCTTAACGGTGAAAACGGAGAACGGAGGAACGGCCGGGGATGGTTTTGAGGAGATGAACGTAGCGCCAAACGTATGAAGCCTCCAACGTATCCACACGAACTTGCTCCGGAGTCCAAGATTAAACTTGTGCTAGCAAGTTTAATATAGGATAGTAAAAACTATAATAATACTACTTTGGGAGTAATAAACATATAGTAAAATATTTATCTTATAAATATTTGTTTATAATATTTTGTGTATATTTCTAACACTTTTGAAAAATAACTTTGAACACAAAATATAATTTTCTTCTCTCTTCTTTGTGATGGCCGAAAATTACACTACTAAAATGGGGAGGGATACTCACATTATATATAATACAATGTATTAAGAAAATGCTAGGAAATTGCTTAGGAACAAAAACAAAATGAGATTAGTGTAATGTCCCCAACCAACACAACAAGACAAGCATACTTTTGTTAATCAAATATTTGATTATAAAATCAAATATATCATTAGGTAGAAAACCAATTTATGTCTTGTATTTTCCCTTTGATATTTTCGGCCATAGCAATTTATAATATATCATATTTTATTTTGACATCAATAATTATCATATAATTAAAATGATGAAAATAAAAGTAATATATATATATATATATATATATATATATATATATATATATATATATATATATATATATAAATATGTATGTATATATATATCGGCGCTACATATATATATATATATATATAATAAAATTTGTTTTGTCAAAAATATAATTATCATATAATTAAAATGACACAAACAAAATATAATTTTAAAATACATATGTATTTTTCGAAATACATATATATATATATAAAATTATCACAACTATATATTTAATATTACTTCCACTAGTGTAGTATACTGCTCCCTTACAAGTCCTAAGTGTGTGACCCTTTAGGTATCCATAACACTGACAATGATATTAATAAAATTAATATCATAGATAATAAGCGGTATCTAGCAACACATTATTATCCCCAGATTATGAAAAAGACGTTCATCTCATCAATACCTTCTACGACACAAGACGTTCTATAACTATTATCCTTCTGTCCTAAATGTCATGATTTAACACAAGGCATGGGATGTGTATCCTTGTATAGTTAAATCAGCTGTTACTGAATCTCAAGTAGACTGGCAGGGATCTGATATTTATCAGTCTCTAGATAGCGACATATCTGGGCATGGCCATGCACTTTCCCAAGTCCTACTATTCAGTGGGCCCATTGACATTATACTTCTATACAGTAGAAGGGACAGATCCTGTATCTGTTATTCACATCTCTAAATATGCTTAGCGGCATACCCAACGCATAACTGTACATCTACCAGTATTTCAGATAGCATTAGTTATGAATCAAAGCATACGGCCCCACATATCAGAGAATGTAATAACTTCAAGTCTGAGGATAGTTATAGCAAGGTCGATTTGAGAATACTGATAAACACATTACTGTAGATCCATGCAGTATTCTCAAGATGGGTCAATCCAGTCACATATTATCAATATAATATGCACCTACGTACAGATTAAGATATCACAATACCTATAGTCTATGAGACGCAACTATCTCATCCCGTACGTACTAGTCTTGATACGTTATGACGTCCGTATTATCATAAAGTGCGACTAGGGATATTCTAGACATAGCCTTCATCAAGAAGTAACAGTCTCATAATCAGAACATCGTAGTCCTCATCTATGTTACTGAAGCGCTATCGTCTATGGACTGAAGCTATGTTATGTTACACGAGATATAAAACATACTTCAAGGCCTTTCATTCATGATAAAGTGTACAGTTACATAGGTATTTGATTGCCGCTAGGGCACCTAAATACAACAATCTCCCACTTGCCCTAAGGCCAATCAAGCATTTCTCGAATGCCCATGGACCACGTATGACTCTCGTGTTTAGGCTTTCCCAAAGCCTTCGTCAACGGATCTGCGATATTGTCGTCTGTACCTATCTTGCAAATCTCAACGTCCCCACGTGCAACGATTTCTCGTATGATGTGATAACGTCTAACGATGTGTTTGGTCTTCTGGTGAGACCGAGGTTCTTTCGCTTGTGCAATTGCCCCATTGTTGTCGCAAAACAACGGTATAGGGTTCTTGATGCTAGGAACCACTCCAAGCTCAGTAATAAAATTCTTGAGCCACACACCTTCCTTGGCTGCCTCGGCTGCAGCCATGTACTCTGCTTCTGTAGTGGAATCAGCGGTAGTATCTTGCTTGTAACTCTTCCAGGTAACAGCTCCGCCATTCAAACAAAACACATACCCTGCGTGCGACTTGAAGTCATCTCTATCAGTTTGGAAGCTGGCATCAGTATATCCAACAATACTGAGCTCTTCTTTTCCGCCATATACCAGGAAGGCATCCTTAGTCCTACGGAAGTATTTAAGGATGTTCTTCACAGCCGTCCAATGGCTTTCGCCAGGGTTGGACTGGTATCTACTCGTGACACTCAGAGCAAAGGCGACATCAGGTCTCGTACATACCATCGCATACATGATGGATCCAATGGCCGACGCATAAGGAACATTTCTCATGCGTTCTACTTCCTCCGGAGTGGAAGCACCCTGAGTCTTGGAAAGACTCGTGCCTTGGGCCATAGGCAAACTTCCTCGTTTCGACTCAGACATGCTGAATCTAGCAAGGACCTTGTCTATGTATGTACTTTGACTGAGACCTAACAGCTTCCGTGATCTATCCCTATAGATCCTTATGCCAAGTGCATAACTGGCATCTCCCAAGTCCTTCATAGAGAAACTCTTACTCAACCACGTTTTGACGGTGGTTAAAGTAGGAATATCGTTTCCTATGAGCAGTATGTCATCAACATACAGAGCAAGGAAGACTACAGCACTCCCACTGACCTTCTTGTATACACAAGATTCATCCGAATTTCTTTCAAAACCAAAGCCGATGACAGTTTCGTGAAAGCGGATGTTCCAACTCCGTGAGGCTTGCTTCAATCCGTAGATTGATCGCTGCAACTTGCATACCTTGGTAGATTCTTCAGGAGCGCAAAACCCTTCAGGTTGTGTCATAAAGACATCCTCAAGGAGGTTTCCATTAAGGAAAGCCGTTTTGACGTCCATCTGCCAGATTTCGTAATCATGGTATGCTGCGATAGCAAGTAAGATCCGAATGGATTTAATCATGACAACTGGAGAAAAAGTTTCGTCATAGTCGATACCATGTATTTGACGATATCCTTTTGCTACCAATCGTGCCTTGAAGGTTTGCACCTTACCATCCATGTCAGTCTTCTTTTTGAAGACCCATTTGCACCCAATGGGTTTGATCCCTTCGGGTGCATCAACCAAAGTCCATACTTGGTTGGTGTACATGGAATCTATTTCGGACTGCATGGCTTGACGCCATTCCTCAGCCTCGGGACAACTGATTGCCTCGAGATAGGTCTCCGGCTCATCCTGGTCGATAAGCATTACGTCACCCTCAAAGGTTAGGAGGAATCCATACCTTTCAGGTTGTGTGCGTAACCGGTTAGACCTACGGGGTTCTTGTGTATCTTGAGCATTTTGAGGTACAACAGTTTGTTCCTCTAGCTCATGTTCCAGAACCGGCGCGGTAGTTTCTTCGTCGTCTCGAATTTCTTCGAGCTCTATCTTTCTCCCGCTAGTTGCGATGGAGAGAAATTCCTTCTCGAGGAAGACATCATTGCGAGCAACGAATACCTTCTTATCGATAGGGTGATAGAATGAATACCCTCGAGTTTCCTTTGGGTATCCCACGAAGAAACACTTATCAGACTTGGCGTCAAGCTTGCCATTCGTCAAAAGACGTTTGACATAAGCCTCACAGCCCCAAATCTTTAAGTGTGACAGAACCGGGCATTTGCCCGTCCATAGCTGGTATGGTGTTCCTTCAACCGCCTTGGTTGGAACTCAGTTAAGAGTATATATTGCAGTGCTCAGCGCATACCCCCAGAATGATTCTGGTAGAGTCGAATGACCCATCATAGAACGAACCATGTCAAGCAGGGTTCGATTCCTCCTTTCAGAGACACCATTCCATTGTGGAGTCCCAGGAGGTGTGAGTTGGGATAAAATCCCATGCTCTCTAAGATAGTCATCGAACTCACCACTTAAGTATTCTCCACCTCGATCGGATCGTAGTGTTTTAATACTTTTGCCAAGTTGTTTTTCAACTTCATTCCTGAATTCTTTGAACATTTCAAAGGATTCTGACTTGTGTTTCATGAGATACACATAGCCATATCTACTGAGGTCATCAGTAAAAGTGATGAAGTATGAATAACCACCTCGTGCAGTTGTATTGAAAGGCCCGCACACATCACTATGAATGAGTGCCAGAAGATCACCAGCTCTTTCACCATGCCCGGTGAAAGGAGATTTGGTCATCTTACCCAATAAACAAGATTCACATGTGTCATATGATTCAAGATCAAATGACTCCAGCATTCCCGACCGATGTAGCTTGGATATGCGTTTCTCGTTTATATGGCCTAACCTACAATGCCATAGGTATGTTTGGTTCAAACCGTTCGGTTTGTTCCTCTTGGCTGATATGTTATAGACAGGCATGTCCAAGTCAAGGACATATAACCCATTGGTCAAGTTGGCATTAGCATAGAAAACATTCTTTCTGTAAACGGAAAGGGACTTGTCTTTAATAGAAATGATGAAACCACTCTTATCAAGACATGAAACAGAAATAATGTTTCTGCTAATTGCAGGAACGTACAAGCAATCGTTTAATTCCAACATTAGACCACTAGGCAAGACTAAACTATAAGTTCCGATTGCCAAAGCTGCAACAGGTGCACCATTGCCGACTCGTAGTTCAATCTCGCCTCGAGCTAACTGTCTACTCTGCTTCAGTCCCTGCATGGTAGTACAGATATGAGACCCACATCCAGTATCTAGTACCCATGATGAAGATATAGACATGTTAACTTCTATAACATACACCTCAGAAGAAATGGTCGTACCTTCCTTCTTCTTGGTTGCGAGGTATGTCTTGCAGTTTCTTCTCCAGTGGCCTGCCTTACCACAGTGATGACATTTGCCCTTTGCAACTCCTCCTATGGGTTTCTGGGTTGCAGATGAAGTGGACTTCGATTTAGGCTTTCCGACCGTCCTAGCCTTAATCTTAATCCCCTTCTTCGGCTTCCCTTTCCGCCTTGGACCATAAGGACGGAAGCACCCTTGCCCTTAGTAAGGTTCTCCTCTGCAGTCTGGAGCATTTTAAGAAGCTCCGGAAGGGGTTTGTCAAGATCATGCATCATGTTGTTCATGACAAAACCCTTATACAGCTCAGGGAGCGACTGCAGGATCAGGTCCGTTGCCAACTCCTTCTGCAAGGAGAACCCGAGTTTCCCCAGATTGGTTATGTAACCAATCATTTTGAGAACGTGCGGACCGACCGGGTTCCCTGAAGAGAGCTTGCAACTAAAGAGAGCCTTACTCACGAGAAAACGTTCATGCCTGGATTGCCCCTGGTATAGCTGCCGCAAGGCCACGATCATCTCGTGGGCCTTCATGTCTTCGTGCTGTTTTTGCAGCTCGGGTATCATGGTAGCCAACATGACACAGCTAACCTGGTTGTCATCCTTAACGTGTTTCTCGTAGGCATCTTTGACCGCTTTCGGGGCGTTAGCGGGAGGGGCAGGAGGAATGGGCTTTTCGAGCACATACTCTTTCTCATCCATGCGGAGAACAATGTAGAGATTGCGTTGCCAGTCAACAAAGTTTGTTCCGTTCAATTTATCTTTATCCAGAATGGAACGCAGGGCGAGGTTGTTTGTGTTGTTGTTTGCCATCTACAGAATTTTGCGAAGATAGTTATTATCATGAATTAAGTATCTAATAGGTCTTTATTAAATACTCTCCCACTATTTCTAACAAGTCAACTACCCTCAGGTATGGAACCTATTGACTTGGGGTTTCTATTTGAAGAATACCCTAGCGGGCCAAGATCCATATTTTATTTAACTATAGTTGTGCTTTGCATCTTGCCCTACAGTTAAATTATTTAGGTAGGAATTCATTCCAATTGCAATCGTTATTACAACTCTTGGTTCGGTGGATTCTTTTAAATAAAATTCTTAATTGGGCCAGATCCATATTTCATTTAACTATAGTTGTACTTTGCATCTTGCCCTACAGTTAAATTATTTCTGGTAGGAATAAATTCCAATTGTAACAATTTACAACTCTGGTTGGATGATCTGATTTTATTTATTGATCCTACCGCAGTGCCCTAAGTCTCTCATCCTTATGACCAAGACTTAGTTAAGACTAACCCGGGGCGAGTCAGTACCCTAGTTACGGGTTTCGCGCCTAACCAACGTAAACCGGGCGTCTCACTTGGGTGAGTCCGTTACCGATCTAAATTGGGTTTGACGAGTGACGGGGCGTCGGGGTGGCACAGACTTAAAATTATGAGGGATTTATAACGCAGTCTTGCCTATGGCATACACCGCGCGTATGCACTAGCGAAAATCACATACATGCATACATTCAATCATACATCACATGCATAATAAGTAAAACGTGAAATGATTGTGGCTCCTAAAGAAAAACAAACGATAGCGCCTTGATCAAGAGATCTCTATCTCTGGCCCATCACGTCTTCCTTAGGATTCTCTATCACAAACGGACTTCGTCTTCTTGTCTTCTTATAATTTTCGAGAGAAAAGAATATTTGAGGTAAAGAAGAGAATTACATCCAGAGTATAGAGATGAGACACGACACGCAGGCCGTATTTAAAATTACAACAAATATAACTAAGCCACAATCATCCACCATGCAATAATACATACAAGCATCACATGCATCACATCATATATATTAAAGCATACACCGGGCGAACCGCGCTCGCCCCAGACCTAGTTTATTCTATTCTACGGAATAAACTATCAACAATAAATTAATTAAACTAGCAAGTAATTTAATTAAAATCATAAAATACTTTAAATTTCCAGAATGTTAGAAATTATATTTTCTAAATTCCAGAAAATAAAATATTTTATATTTACCGTATTTATATATATTTAAATTTGAAAAAGGGCTTTTATTTCGAATTAAATATATATATGTTTTCTAAATTAGCAAATAATTATTGGAGACTCCCAGTAAACTTTATTAATCTGGAAATCCTAAAATTCCAGAATGAATAAAATTTAAAATTTTGAAAACCATTTTTCAAAGATAGAAAACCGAAATTATATTGTGAAAAATATTTCGAAATTCCAAAAATATCAAAATTTATTTTCCAAGTCAAAAATAAGTTCCAGAACCAGAATATGATTTTTCTAGAATTTAAAATATTAATTTTGCAATTTAAAATAATTAAAAATCGGACTAGTGAATAGTACCGATCCAATTACTTCAAAAATACAAAATAAATACTTTTACGTGTTTAAAAATTATGAAAATTTTTATACAAGCTTAAAATCTATGGTCGCAACTTATTATCAATTAAAATTAATTTTTGATCGTCAAAAATAAGTTTTCCCATTTTCTATTCAATAAACGAATTTAAAAATAGAAAAATAGGAAATTAATTCCAAAAATCGATTTTAAAATTTCTGAGTTATATTGACATGTCAAATACTTCCCAGAAAATATAAAATCTAATTTTCATAAATATTAAGTATTTATGGCACAAATAACAAGTATTCTACGCATAAACTACTTAATAAGAATAATATAAAAATACCCCAAACAGTAATTCCGAAAATTACTGAACACAATTATATTAGGTCCAGTATCTAAATATGGCCACCTAATTATATTTTAATGGGATAAATTTTTGTCTCCAAAATTTATTGACTAATCTACAAAAACAATAACGGTAAAAACTACTAAACTTGTAACTTCGTAAGCCGGCTCCGATACCACTGTTGGGAAACGAGGCTTGGATAACGCAGCGGAAAACAAAAATTTATAGTCCAAAACTCGATTCCACCCAAGAACAACTTACATAAATTACTAGCTATAGTAAGAAATTTACCTTAACGGTGAAAACGGAGAACGGAGGAACGGTCGGGGATGGTTTTGAGGAGATGAACGTAGCGCCAAACGTATGAAGCCTCCAACGTATCCACACGAACTTGCTCCGGAGTCCAAGATTAAACTTGTGCTAGCAAGTTTAATATAGGATAGTAAAAACTATAATAATACTACTTTGGGAGTAATAAATATATAGTAAAATATTTATCTTATAAATATTTGTTTATAATATTTTGTGTATATTTCTAACACTTTTGAAAAATAACTTTGAACACAAAATATAATTTTCTTCTCTCTTCTTTGTGATGGCCGAAAATTACACTACTAAAATGGGGAGGGATACTCACATTATATATAATACAATGTATTAAGAAAATGCTAGGAAATTGCTTAAGGACAAAAACAAAATGAGATTAGTGTAATGTCCCCAACCAACACAACAAGACAAGCATACTTTTGTTAATCAAATATTTGATTATAAAATCAAATATATCATTAGGTAGAAAATCAATTTATGTCTTGTATTTTCCCTTTGATATTTTCGGCCCTAGCAATTTATAATATATCATATTTTATTTTGACATCAATAATTATCATATAATTAAAATGATGAAAATAAAAGTAATATATATATATATATATATATATATATATATATATATATATAAATATGTATGTATATATATATCGGCGCTACATATATATATATATATATATATATATAATAAAATTTGTTTTGTCAAAAATATAATTATCATATAATTAAAATGACACAAACAAAATATAATTTTAAAATACATATGTATTTTTCGAAATACATATATATATATATAAAATTATCACAACTATATATTTAATATTACTTCCACTAGTGTAGTATACTGCTCCCTTACAAGTCCTAAGTGTGTGACCCTTTAGGTATCCATAACACTGACAATGATATTAATAAAATTAATATCATAGATAATAAGCGGTATCTAGCAACACATTATTATCTCCAGATTATGAAAAAGACGTTCATCTCATCAATACCTTCTACGACACAAGACGTTCTATAACTATTATCCTTCTGTCCTAAATGTCATGATTTAACACAAGGCATGGGATGTGTATCCTTGTATAGTTAAATCAGCTGTTACTGAATCTCAAGTAGACTGGCAGGGATCTGATATTTATCAGTCTCTAGATAGCGACATATCTGGGCATGGCCATGCACTTTCCCAAGTCCTACTATTCAGTGGGCCCATTGACATTATACTTCTATACAGTAGAAGGGACAGATCCTGTATCTGTTATTCACATCTCTAAATATGCTTAGCGGCATACCCAACGCATAACTGTACATCTACCAGTATTTCAGATAGCATTAGTTATGAATCAAAGCATACGGCCCCACATATCAGAGAATGTAATAACTTCAAGTCTGAGGATAGTTATAGCAAGGTCGATTTGAGAATACTGATAAACACATTACTGTAGATCCATGCAGTATTCTCAAGATGGGTCAATCCAGTCACATATTATCAATATAATATGCACCTACGTACAGATTAAGATATCACAATACCTATAGTCTATGAGACGCAACTATCTCATCCCGTACGTACTAGTCTTGATACGTTATGACGTCCGTATTATCATAAAGTGCGACTAGGGATATTCTAGACATAGCCTTCATCAAGAAGTAACAGTCTCATAATCAGAACATCGTAGTCCTCATCTATGTTACTGAAGCGCTATCGTCTATGAACTGAAGCTATGTTATGTTACACGAGATATAAAACATACTTCAAGGCCTTTCATTCATGATAAAGTGTACAGTTACATAGGTATTTGATTGCCGCTAGGGCACCTAAATACAACAAATGTAGCATGACCCTTTTTTGAAATATAAATGTTTTAAATTTCTACATAAATGTTACGTAAACAATGTCACGTGTTAAGTGTATATAGCTTGAAGTCTATTTTATATGGTAAATTATATGGTGCACTTACATATGAGGAAAATAAAAATTTATTTACTACTTAAATAAGCATCTATTTTTTTAAATAAAAAATTAAAAAAATATTTTTTTATGTGAGAAGTCCACAAAAAGGGTATGCACCCAAGGTGCACCATAGAAGCCTTCCTTTATATATATATATATATATATATATATATATATATATATATATATATATATATATATATATATATATATAATATATATATATATATATATATATATATATATATATATATATATATATATATATATATATATATATATATATATATATATATATATATATATATATAGACACACACACACAGATATATATATGTATATATATCAACTCCAAAGCAATGCTCAAAAAATTAAAAGTTCACTCTTGTTAAAGATTTGTTACACTTTTTTTAAAACAATTCAAAAAATTTTGCATTTCTGTTTTATTAGAAATATGATAGTCGATTATCGAAAAACGAATCGTACTATCACTCGAGAAAGATATTAAAATAAAAAATTGCAGTCAGTTATATATATATAATTAGTGCCGTTTTGGAGAAAACATTTTGTGCCATTTTTACAACTTCTGAATCGTTATTTTGGAGAAAAACTTTGTACATAATTATCAAAAAAAATCACAAGTTTTGTAGTGTCATTTTACAAAAATAATACGAGTAATAGTTGATTATCGATAAACATTTCTAAGTATTGCTCATTAAAACAATCGCAATGCAACAAAAATGTAGTGAGCTATAGAAGTAATAGTTACATATCGGAGAAAAAATTATTCCGCCATTTTTTACTGTGCTTTTGTATAAAACATTTGTAATGAATTATCAAAAAAAATCACAAGTTTTGTAGTGTTATATTTGAAAAAAATAACAATAATATATTATCAAAAAACAATTCAAACTTGATGAGCAGTATATAGTGTCATAATGCCACAGTTCAAATTTTCATTTTGGAGATAAAATTATAGAACTCATATTTTGAAGATAAATATTAAGTTTTACTCTAATTTGAGAGGCTTTCTTTTGCAACTTACAAAAAATATAATGCGTGATGAATTAAATAAATAATTCCTTCCCTTTTGTATAATAATTTATTGTGCAATTTCACAACTTTTGTAATATTAGATTGGAAAAATAATAATTACGAGATGATCGATTATCGAAAAAATAATTAGTGCCGCTATAGGAAAATAAAGAATTTGGTATTATTTATAAAAAAGGAATTCAAAAAAAATAAATTTGGTATTTATTTATAAAAAAATAAAAAAAATTACCTAAAATAATCTCACATTTTATTTATTTGCGAAAACTAGTGGTGACATGACCATATTATTTTATCAAATGATTAACAAAAATAAAGAAAGCAAGTGAATGAAGTTTACTCATATAAATAATAATAAGACAATTTAATTTGGGACAATGAGAGTACATGGCATTGTACTGTCTCGTTTATACTTGAATGAGAGTGAACGACTATGGAAAGTATTCTATGTCAATATCAAATTATTTTGATAAGAAAATGCTAGGGCAGGTGTACCCCATATGGCCCACACTCCTTCCTTGTCCACATAAATATGTAAGAAATTCAAAAAAATAAAATAAAAATGTGTAGTGAATAAGGGGGTAGTGTATATTTAGGGTACATCTTTGGTGTACCCTTATCATTGCTCTTTTGATAAACACGATATGTGATGAATGTTAGTGTCATGTACTTCGTCCACTTTGGATTAATTATTTAATCAAAAGAAAGTGATACTCTATTTGTCACAAAGATAAATTGATGAAGCGATTTAACAATGTTTGACTTATTATGTTATTTTCATTTCAACTTATTTTAACATTAGGATGAATTTTAAATAAACTGTATTTAAAGAGTACATAAAGAATTTTTCATGAGACGATGTGCAATAGAAACAGTTATAAATAACAAAATACATATGGAAAACAACGAGCTGGTTTGCCCGAGAGGTTAAGGGGGAAGACTTAAGATCTTCTGCACATAAGTGCGCATGGGTTCGAACCCCATAGCCAGCATGATTTTTTTCCAACCTCTTAATAAAAAGTCTTTCTTTTTTAAAGTGCTTTACGGCCCCAATACAATGAAACCATGAAAATTATTTCGCGCTTTTCCCTTACACAATTCACAAATTCATATTTAAATAAATAAAAATGAGGTAAAAATGAGTGGTGGAGAAAGGAATGGGAGACAAATAGGATACACCAAAAGTGTACCTCTAGCATTGCTCTATCTATCAAGAATCATGCAATTTAGTTACACAAATGTCACAATCAGTAATGAAGGGGGGAAAAGTATGATTGATGAAGGAAGAAGAAGATTGTGAAGAAAAAGAATATCAGAGAAGAGTCAATGGAAGAAGAGAGGTGGAAAGGAGACGAGAAGAAAATGCAAAGGAAGAAGAAGAATATATGAGGTAGACGATTCAGGGCCGGCCTCGAAAAATGAAAAAATGAAAATTGGCCCATTCTGAAATTTCCATTTTGCACACTCTCCGGGCCACCCATGTAGACAAAAAAGATGGGAAGGGGGTGGCACAATCCGTCCAATTGGGTTCCTTTCCCTCTAACTTTTTTAACCAAATTTTTCCTTCCCTTTCCCTCCCCTCCCCTCCCGACCAACCAAACATAGCTTAAAGGAACTCTTATATAAATTTATAACTAGTATTTAAACCCGTGCCATGCACGGGTGGAATGAAATTTTTTGTCGATTCCAAATAAAATTTAAAGCAATATTTTTTCAAGAATAAATAAAATATACTTCTCGCATGATATTTAATATCATAGAAAAAAACCAAAGTGGAATAAATAATGTTTGAGGGAGTGATTGTGTACAATACAAAAAAAATTAATACTAAATTTTCTAAAGGACTTCAGGGTATACAAAAGATATGTTCATTGTTCTTATTATTATTTAAAAAAAATTAAAAATAAATTTTAAATTTTACCATTTTCTTTTTGTTAAGGAAAAGAATTTGAGTATCATTTTTTACCATGTTTTTTTAATTTTTTTCATTAATTTATTAAGTTATTTTTTCAATTTTTGGAAAAGTCAAATTATTATTCGGTTTTTTTTCTTTTTTAATATAAATAAGGTATGTGTTATACTAAAAAATGCATTATTTTTCCATTCATATTTTTGTTGCATTTTAATATACATAGAATACATTTCTATTTTCAAAAAGACTTTGAAATATCAAATTTATATTATTCAATTTTATTTTTAAAGAAAATAGTGTTTGGGTATGATATATATTTTGGTTTCAAATAAACATCAGAGTATTTTTTTACACCAATATTATGGTCGTTTATTTTTTGGTGAATTCAAGTTGCTAGTAGGTTTTTCAATAGTATAGAAGTATTTGAAAAATAATGTTAACCTCAATGATGTTAAAATTTGAGGTGTGCATGAATACTTTTTATCATTTTTTTTAATAAAAATAAGTCATGTGCTATGTAATAAACATTGTATTGGGGATCGTATATAATTTTTTTTTCCTTTTAACCTTCGTGGTATGAACATGTATATGAAAATTATTTAAACCTTTTTATCAATTAATATCTTAAAGGTCATCAATTTAATTTGCATCAATTTCTTACTCTGTATATAATATTCTTTAAATTTTACTCAGTTATTACGTGGCGTTGACATGTTAAAGTTTTGCCAAATAGACATGCCAAATGTCGAATTGCTGTAAATCAGAGTCTCCTTTATTATAGGAAAAGATTATTTAATTTAAATATTTTCCAATAAGGAAATAAAATATAAAAGTTTTTAAACGCGATTATGCTGAGAAATCTGTGTTTAACAAATACGAAATTCAATTTCCATAAAATAAGTGTTTTTGTTAATTAATTCTTTAAATATTACTTGGTGACATGACATGGTGACATGTAAAAAAAGTTGTCAAATAAGCGTGCCACATGTCACAATCCTAGAAGCTCAACTCTCAAATTTTATATATAAAGATTTACTTTATTCCTACTAATTTATCCCTTCTTGGAATAAATTTGTTTGTTTTGATTTTTTTAATATGAGTTCTTGTTTAAATACTATGTATCAAAATATATTATTAAATTTTAATATTTTCCAATAATGATGTAAAATGTAAAAGTTTTTAAACGCGATTATGCTCAGAAATCTGTGTTTAACAAATACGAAATTCAATTTCCATAAGATAATTGTTTTTGTTAACTACTTCTTTAAATATTACTTGCTGACATGACATGCTGACATGTCAAAAAAATTGTCTAATAAGTGTTCCAAATTAACAATCCTAGAAGCCCAACTCTCAAATTTTATATATAAAGATTTTAATATTTTCCAATAATGAAGTAAAATATAAAAGTTTTTAAACGCGATTATGCTGAGAAATCTGTGTTTAACAAATACGAAATTCAATTTCCATAAAAGAAGTATTTTTATTAACTAATTCTTTAAATATTACTTGCTGACATGTCAAAAAAGTTGTCAAATAAGCGTGCCACATGTCACAATCCTAGAAGCCCAACTCTCAAATTTTATATATAAAGATTTACTTTAGTCCTACTAATCTATCCCTTCTTGGAATAAATTTGTTTGTTTTGATTTTTTTAATATGAGTTCCTTGTTTAAATACTACGTATCAAAATATATTATTAAATTTTAATATTTTCCAATAATGATGTAAAATATAAAAGTTTTTAAACGCGATTATGCTGAGAAATCTGTGTTTAACAAATACGAAATTCAATTTCCATAAAATAAGTATTTTTGTTAACTACTTTTTTAAATATTACTTGCTAGCATGGCATGCTGACATGTCAAAAAAGTTGTCTAATAAGTGTTCCACATGTTAAAATCCTAGAAGCCAAACTCTCAAATTTTATATATAAAGATTTTAATATTTTCCAATAATGAAGTAAAATATAAAAGTTTTTAAACGTGATTATGCTGAGAAATCTGTGTTTAACAAATACGAAATTCAATTTCCATAAAATAAGTGTTTTTGTTAACTAATTCTTTAAATATTATTTACTGACATGGCATGCTGACATGTCAAAAAAGTTGTCTAATAAACGTTCCACATGTCACAATCCTAGAAACCCAACTTTCAAATTTTATATATAAAGATGTCAAGGATAATGCATCCCAGCTATAAACTAGAGGGAGAGACATCCACTCTAGAGAATCACCACCACCATCGTTGCCCACTGATCGTCCAACAATGTTTATTCTATGTTGTCGGTCACTCCTGTCTATCCCTAAAAATTACGGAGTATAATTTTAATTTTTTTCAGTACTTTTACTTTTTTTGGAAATTCATAGTTTATATTTTATTTTGATACTAAATATTTTCTACAAATTTTATTTTCATTCATTATTCACAAGGTCATAGTTTATTCACTTTATTTGTCTACATTTGTTGCGCATTTGATTAAATAACATAATCATATCATATCTATTTTTGTATATCTTTTGATATGGTTTTTAAATAATCCATCCTTTCATTTTTTATTTTCATATTTTGAACAACGTGCAAGTTCTCAATTTTAAATTATTTATTTACAAATTGGTATATAAAAAATTGCAAATTATATTTTTTAAAACTACATCAAAAGCTCTACAAGATGATATGACAAGAATATTTTGTATTATCAAATGATTAATGAAATCATGCAAACAAACATAAATTATCGAGAGACCATAATAGTAATTAAGAAAAACTAAAAAAGGATGGAGAAAGTATATATTTTTTATTTTTTTAATTTTACATATAGTCTCTTATAAAATAAGTAAAAAAACTTTAGTCAAATATTATAACGTCTAATGGGAAAATTTTTTATAGATAGACGAAGTGTCATTTTTGCAATTTTCATCCAACATATTGTATCAATTGTCATTAATGGTAAATTCCAATTCGATCCATGTCAAGAGCGCTCACATACATATTAAGTGTATGTTGCTCTTTTTGCGAGCTAGTTTGTTGTTATATCTCCATTAGACCCGATCACGGGCTCGGGTATCCGGCCCGCCCGCAAAATAGCGGGCTTGGACTTGACATTTTAAGGTACGGGCCGGGCTTGGGCCTTATAAATGGCGGCCCGAATATTTTAGGGCCGGGCTCGAGTTTATGCTCAAGCCCATGGGCCGGGCCAGGCCGAATAAATTAAATATTTATTATTAATATAATTATAATAAAATAATAATAACAGCATTAATAATAATAAAGAACAAACATATTTTAAATTATTATAAACACACATACATACTTCTATGGAGAGAAAAAATGAACTATAGGTATATAATAAAATGAATACATTTTTACTACTCCCTATTGTTTGCAACGTATCACACATTGATTATGACATTTCAATAGATAATATTTTGTACGCCATACATAGTAGCAATATCAAACAAAATATATTTATATATCAATTTTTCTTTCATTTACTCATAATAGTTTTTATATCAAATATCTAATATATTAACTTGTTACTTTTTTAAAAAAAATTATTTTTAAAATACGTTCAAATCCAAGATGAAAAGTCAAATGGCTATTTCCCTGAAAACAACGACCCCTTGAGTAATTGAAAGACTACGTTACGACGTATGAATTGAAACAACCTCCACTTGTGCTTATCATAGACCATTCAAGAGTATTGAAGAAATTTTTAATCGATTCTGTTAACCAAGGACGTACAGATAAGACTCGTAACTGAACGAAGTTATGTATGTCAAGTATGCAATACTACACACTATGAAGGAACTTTTGTCATCAAAGGATCAGTGAAGACCTTACTTAATCGAAAATTGTTAATCTCTCGAAGATTGAACGAGTTTGGTGAAATCAATTACTTGAGAATACGTATCCGAAAGATAGCGACATAACCATATGAATATGAAACGGTCATGATCAGTGAGATCATTACAAAACGTTGAACGTTGAACCTAAGAAGAATTTCGAGGACGAAATTTCTTTTAAGGGGGGAGAAATGTAACGCCCCAAAACATACCCTAGAATTATTAATGAATAAATAATCAATTAATCAAATTTGTTTAGATTAAAAAAAATTATTGTTGGGAATTGGGCTTTGGGCCGATACGAAATTTGTTTTGACATCTAATATCAAATGTGGACTATTTGTGTGGTTTTGATTGGGAATCTCAGTACAGACCCAAATCAAGAGTAAATAAAGAATTTGTTTAGAATGTGAATATTGAAATGATTTGTTGAAATAAATCATTAGAACAAATGATATGAATTAAATGTGAGAAACCTTTTTGAATAAAGATCAACTAAATCAATTTTTACTCTGTCAAAGTCAAACACCCAAAAATATGATGTCAGAAAAAGTATAACCAATAAATATAAAAATTATATCGTTGGATAGAGTTTAACTGTCCGATTGCAACGGTGCAAACGGAATTCAATTCGGAGAAAGTTGGACCAAAAAGTGTACCCCGACTGGAACCAAATTTGTCCCAATCAGGGAGTGGCGTGTAAAATCCTACAAATCGCTGCTCACTCCACTCAGCCGATTACACAGGGAAAGGAAACAACGTAAATTTTGCTCCTTCCCCATCACCATTCCTATATAAGATAACCCAAGCTCCTTCATCTCTTCACCAAACCTCTCCATTCTTTATTCTATTCTGTTCTTTGTTGAGAGAGGAGTATAGTGGTGCTATCAATTTGGTGAGAGGTCGCCGGAGCTAACCACAAACCTCGCCGGAAGTTTCGCCGGAAAATATCCAAAACCTTCGTTAAGCTTCGAGGTAAGCCCGTAGATATATCTAGTGACTAGAATGTTCGTATAGATCGTTTCTATGTTCATAAACGGTCGTTTGATTGAGTTTTGTGTTTGACATGCTTGAAGAACCAAGAATCATAAACCATGAAATTGATGTTAAAACTATGAATTAATGATGCTAAAATGATCTATGAACATTGGAGAACATCTCTATATAGTTTCGTTGAAGTTCAGTGACTAAAAACAGTTTTTCCGAAAAATGGACTGAAGGTTGAAGAAGATGAACAGTAACCTGAAACTTCCCTGTCTGGATCGAGCATATGGCTTGGATCGATCCTCTAGGAGTAGTTTTTCACATCATGGATCGATCCAGAGGGCTGGATTGATCCCCCGAAGTTCTGATCCGAAAATTTGTCTGAAATTGCTATTTTTGAGCTCTAAAATCCTATTTTTGATACCAATGGATTATGATCATTATAAAAATGATTTACCATAATAAAAATAATGTTTTTAACAACTAAAAATGTTATGTGTTGCATGACGGTAAGTTCAGGTGTTAACACTCGAAGCTAGGCCGCTATTTGTTATCAGTTGTTGTGTTATTTGATGATTATGATAAATGAATATTATGGATGATTATGAGTATTGAACCTACTGATTAAAATAAGTATTTATGATTGAATCATGAATAAAATGAATACATTTATAATTATGAAATGATTTGTAGTGTTAAGGGTATCTAGAAGAACTCTAAGGTATACATATTTAGAGAATTGATGTTAAGGCTATCTAGAAGACCTCTAGAATAGATCTCATATTAGTATGGATTTGTGAAACATGAATATTCGATGAATTAGATAAAAATGCATAAACGGGATTCATAGACCAAGCTAGAGGATTACTCGTTTGGAAATGCCTGATCCAATGTTGATCAATTGCTATATTGTTGTTGCCTTAACTGACTACAGTTAAGTGTCCGAAATCATTTACCTTAAACTAATGACAGTTTAAGTGTCTGATTGCCTTAAATGACTACAGTTAAGTGTCCGAAATCATTTGCCTTAAACTTATGATAGTTTAAGTGTCTGATCAATAATTGCCTTAAAAGAATCTCGTTATGGAAGTTATGATTTGGCCTTAGACTAAGAATAGCTAAGAACATTATTATGATTTGGCCTTAGACTAAGAATAGCTAAGAGCATTTTTATGATCTGACCTTAGACTAAGAATAGCTAAGAGCGTGGTTATGATCTGGCCTTAGATTAAGAATAATTTAAGAGCACTATTGAAATAGTATCTGAATTGAATAAAATGTGTTGATATGAACTGAATAATATCAAAACTGTGAATGTCTGAAACAAACACTGTGTGCATGATATCAAAAGATTTGATTATGAATTTAGATTCAGTTTATATGGATGTTCGACACATTAGATATGCTTACTCAGCTTTACCGCTGAGCGTGTAGTGTGTTTTATTTGCTACATGCAAGTAAATAGAAAGATTAATGTGATTCTGGTGGCAGATCGGGCGAGATTGTCGGGATGGATGTGACAAGTTTGAAATGATTTATGATATGTCAAAATTAAATTTGCTTCCGCAATATTGTTGAATACTCCGTACTGTATGTGTTATGATAAATATTATTGTGATAAATAAAAGTGTTTGAAAAGTTTTAAATTTTTACGATTACCAAGTTAAATACTTTAGTCTGAAAGGGGCTGCAGACCTGGACGGATTAGGGTGTTACACCGCAGGTAACCATGCGGGCCGGGCTCAGGCCTAGAAATTTTTGTAAAGTAGTGTCTCGGCCCGACCCGCACTTTGATCAGATATAATCTCGATATACATTCTCTTACATAATTGTTCAGCTAGTTCGAAAGGCATCATCGGGATGAACTCATCCCTCATAAATCACAACGCTGCACCAAAATTGTACTCTCTTCATCTCTATATGTTTTTACAAGTTACTTTTCACAAAATCAAACTTTATTCATTTTTTTAAAACTTATTTTCATTAGTTTTTAGATAAAATAAAAAAGGTTTATTACAAGTTACAATTTGTTTAGTAGAACTATTGAAGAAAAATGCCAACCCCAAAAAAGTGTATCCCTAATATACACAACTCCATCACCATCACACAATTTCAAGTGTGAAAAATAATTAAAAAATGAAAAAAAATTAATGGTTATTAGGGGTGGGCAAGAATCTCGAATCTATTATTCCGACCAAAAATATCCTGGGCTTGTCCTTATAATGTTCTCCTTTGTTAGGAATGACAAAATTTTGTCCCGAACCCGTTCCGAACCTTTTAAACAGGACGAGATTGGGACAAATTAATATTCTCCAGTTCTGTCTTACTATCCAATATTTGTCTATTTATATTTTATTTATTTAGATAATGATGTAATACAAAAAAAGTATCACAATTTTTATTTTTCCCAAGATAGATACAAACAAATATTCACATTTAATTATTTTAAGACTATGATTGAAGCACCTAAAAATGCAGACCGTTCTGACTCGTCTCGCCCCAATCTGTGGCTCATAGTTTTTATGAAGCTTATAGTTTTAAGTTTTGGCGTATGTTGTAGCAGTTTTTCATGTTGCCTTATTGTTTTGGCTTTTGGAAGACATTCTAAATAAATATATCATTTTTTCGTTACTTTACAAGTCAAAATGAGTTGTCTCCCCCTTATGTTTTTTTATTTTTATATCTAATTTCAGACAATGACAAAGCAGGACAACCAAACCCATTCTGTTTTATCTCGATTCTAAATATTAAAGAACAAATAGGGATAAACTTGTGACTCGAACCGTTCCAAATCGTCCGAAAGAAATGAGACAAAACGTGGGACGATATAAAATCACAACCGTCCCTTCCCGCATCCATCCATAATGGTTATGATTGGGAGTCTACATGATTTTTTTTGGACTTTCAAAATCTGAGGATATTCAATCTAGATTTTAAAATCTTTAAAAATCCCGAGGTATTCAATAAAGATTTTAAAAAATCTCAAAAATTCTTTAGATATTTAATAGTCAATGAATTTTAATACTCTATAGACTTTCCTGGATTGTCTCACAAAATAATGCTTAACTCAAATCCCTTCTCAGAACATCAGATTTCTATTAACTTTTGTACAAAGCAATGTTGTAGACGTAGATCTGGTTTGCTCGGAGGGAGTGGCTGCTTTTGCCGGTTGACTGAGACTAACCAGGCACCGGGGAAGCCGTTGTTGTGTGTCTGCCTTTGTTATCGCTGAGGGAGGGCTGCTGGAGTGCCGCTATCTTCGGACGGTGAGGGTGCTGTCAGGGAGGAGAAATCCGGCACAGAAGTGGGAGTGGATCGAGTTGCTGGTACCTTCACCGGATTGGGTTGTTGTCGCCGCCAGGGGTAAATTGTTGGTTGCCGCTACAAACTTTTGCACATATCTACTTTGAGCTTGATATGAATAAATTTTCAGAACGCTAGTGTAGCATGTGTTTAGGGCGCTGTCGTTTCCAAATCTATTTTCCTATACAAATTTTTTAAAAATGATGGAAAACTGAATTCTATCACAGCACCAAATATGTCCATTACAATAATACAACATGACCACAAAACTTTGTATCAGAAATTCTATTCAACCTTCCTATCCCGTGACAGACCAGCCAGAGTGAGAGAGACGAGAGTTCTAAGAGGAGAAGATCGGATAATGGTGTCCTGATTCAGTTAGTAATCCAAATTTTCAATGGTCTATGAAATTTATGAAATCCATGTAAATTCAATAGAAAAGTTGGAGAAACTCTACATAAAATCTATGGATTTTCTAAATTCACTAATTTTTTAGAATCTAAAAAGGTCCTATACAATCTCAATTGAATACACCTCCAATGTACACCCATCAATCCCTAGCATGACTCTCTTTTGAATGAGAACACATATTTAATTTTAAAAGTACACCAAAATGAGGCAATCTATTTGAATACCAAATATTCAAATACATACAAAGATACATATTGTATGTGTACTCAAAATATTACGAGTTTAAACATGTCTTTAAAGGTTTGGTGTATAAATAAAATAAGTTTCGATAAGTTAATGAGTCATGCTAGGGGTACACCAAAGGTGTACCCCATTTGTCCCCCACCCCTTTCTCTACCACTCATTTTAACCCTATTTTTATTTATTTAATTTTATTTTAATTTCTTGTCCATTTTTGTGGTAATGGAGGGGGGTGGGGGACAAATGGGGTACACCTTTAGTCTACCCCTAGTATTTTTCTAAGTTAATTGAGAACACAGTCCACAAGTGGAGAAGGTTACGTCTTATCGCTTTTGGCTTACTACTACGCTTCCTTTCTGTTAGGAAAGCTGTCTCCGTCTTTTGGCGGGAATGCGGGCCCCCCCCTCATCCTGACCTCCCTCCGCGGCCACCACCGCCATCAATCCTTCTCGTCTCTCTCACATATAAATACCACCGCTCCGATCCCCCTTCTCCTCCGGCGGCACTCAGCGTTTCGCCACTCCTCCGCCGCCTCCATACTCAATTCTCACCTGAGTTCCCAAAACGGAGGCCGGCGAGAAGTGCTGAAAGGTGCTCCTCCGTATAAAGCATCTTCTCGGATTCCGTCGGGAATTGAAGGTTCAGAACCTTTGTTCAAAAAGTGCGATGTTATTGATCGCCGGTCCCTGAAAAGCGATGTCGAAATTGTGCGGCTATTTTGTTGAATTTGTTCTGTTCGCGTTTTTGGTCCGAACGGACGGCGGAGATTCCCTCTCTGCCGACGGACTGTCTCTGCTGTCTCTGAAGTCCGCCGTGGACGAAGGCGGCGGCGCGGCGTTTTCCGACTGGAATGAGAACGACGCCACGCCGTGTGGATGGAGTGGCGTATCCTGCATGAACGTCTCCGGCTCCTCCGGGGAGCCGCGCGTGGTTGGAATCTCTGTTGCGGCGAGGAATCTACGGGGTTACATTCCGTCGGAGCTCGGAAGTCTCGTCTATCTCCGGAGACTTAATCTTCACGGCAACAATTTCTACGGTTCTATACCGGAGGCTCTGTTCAACGCCTCCGCGCTGCACAGCATTTTTCTGTACGATAACAACCTCTCCGGTCCTCTTCCGGCTTCTATATGCAATCTGCCCCGGCTACAGAATCTGGACTTATCGAACAACTCAATTTCCGAAGCGTTCTCGAAGGACCTCAGGAACTGCCGCCAGCTACAGCGGTTGATTCTGGCGAAGAACAAACTCTCCGGCGAGATTCCAGCCGGGGTTTTCCCTGACCTAGCCAATCTGATACAGCTCGATCTATCATCCAACTCATTCCACGGGAAGATTCCGGAAGACATTGGTGAACTAAAATCCCTCTCTGGAACTTTAAATCTATCTTTCAATCATTTTACTGGAAAAATCCCCAAATCCTTAGGCGATTTACCATTCACGGTTACCCTTGATCTTAGGAACAATAACTTGTTTGGAGAAATCCCACAAACTGGTTCAATTTCGAATCAAGGCCCAAATGCGTTTCTGAATAACCCTATGTTATGTGGGTTCCCTCTGCAAAACCCTTGCGAAAACGGGTCAGACAATTCGCAAGGAAACCATAGATCATCACAGGAGAACTCAAGCCCTAATCCCAAAAGGAGGTTTAGAACAGGATTTATCATACTCATATCTCTGGCAAATGCCGCTACGGTGGCACTCATAGGACTAGCAATTGTTTATCTGAATTGGAAAAAGAAAGACACTGGAAGTTGTAGCTGCACTTGTACAGAACAATTTGGAGGAAATGGGAAGAGAAGCCTATGTGTCTTCCCTTGTGTCAGTAATTCCCAAGACAACGATTCGGAAGCTGAGTCTGAAAAGAATCCTTCCGGCGGTCGTGATAGTGGAGATCTGGTGGCCATTGATAAAGGGTTCAATTTCGAGCTCGATGAATTGTTGAGAGCTTCGGCTTATGTGCTGGGGAAGACCGGAAAGGGGATTGTGTACAAAGTTGTGCTCGGGAATGGCACGCCAGTAGCGGTCAGGAGGTTAGGGGAAGGCGGGGAGCAGAGGTATAAGGAATTCATTGCAGAAGTTCAAGCCATTGGGAGGGTGAAACATCCCAACATTGTCAAGTTGAGAGCTTACTACTGGGCTCCAGATGAGAAGCTTCTTATTAGTGATTTCATTTCCAATGGCAGCTTGGCTTCTGCACTCCACGGTAACTTCTGCAACCATCATTTTACTCAGTTTTTCTTGATCTTATTAAACTTTCATACAGCTGCTTTGATTCATCATAAGCGTCCCTTTCCATGAGTCTAGGTGAACTTAGGTGGGTATTAACTGAGATCTAAGCAATTTTAGTTGAAGATAAATTGTAGGAGGGTAAAGAAAACATATCACTTGGGGGAGTTCAAGTGGTAATTTTTAAAGCAATGATTCATATCTTGTTTGAAAGAGGTTTACTGCGGCTGAACAATGGTTTTTCTGCGCTTGCATTTATGATTCATTTCTCAATATTGACTTCCTGTCCTGAGTTAATGTGAGATGTTGGATGGATTGTTTCTGACAAAATGAGGGAAAGGGAATGTATATACGGTTTTGCTTGCTTAAAGGAAATAGTGCTATAACAGGACTGACATTATTGTCAATAGTAGTTGACAGGTAGTTGACACGAATTGAATTTGGAGGACTTATGCCCCATTTAACACGTTCCTACTCAGTTTTTTTTGGCAATATGCTATCCCAACACTAAACATGCTAGAAGAGGCCGGCATGGGTAGTTCAACTTGTCGAAAGAGAGAATGTCAAGCTCATAGATTCTGAGACCGAATCCCGGCAATGTGGGGGCTGTATTCTTTGTAATAGCTCTTGTCCGCTAAAGACCAAATTAAGATTATACCATGATTTACCCTTCACTGTCGAGCCAGGGTGTTCGTGTTCCACCTTAATAAACATGTTAGAAGAGGAATCCTAAATCTAACAATATAATGTCTCACAAATACATATAGCGTGTGTGCGTGAAACACTATGATGTCAAATGTGGTGTTCCCCTGCCTTTTTTATCCAAACACGGTACGATCTTTTAATTTTTTAAATACAGTACGATCTTCCAATTTCTATATGGTTGAACTATATTTTTTGTCCGTCCAAAATAAGTAACATTTCCTTTTATGTTTTGATCATTATAAAAGCGAATACCGACAAATCTCGGTCAATTAGAGGAAAGCCTTTAGATAAAGATTGGTTTCATTAAAAATTGTTCAAAGAGTAGATGATATTCATTTTATGTTGGCACTTAGGGTAGAATTCATATTTAGCTGTATGGGACTATGGGTAGTACGATTCTCTAATATGAACTACTAATTTTGCGAACGGAACGAAACTTTGCGGCCATCACAAACAAAGAAGTCATAAACCAGAGAGAGAAGGGACCGTAATGCCTTACTCCCTCCGTCCCGGAGTATTCGTCCACTTTTGACTTTTAGAACTGTTCATCTAAGCACTTTGACTCATCAAATTCTCTCAATGTGTAAGCCTAAATATAGTCATGTGTGATCTTGTTTGATTTGTTTTAACATATAGATTATTAATATATGATTTCTATAATTTTCTAATATACAAATTACAAGATAAAATGGATTAAAGAAGTGTATTGGATGGTGTGTAAAAATGAAAGTGGACAAATACTCTGGGACGGAGGTAGTATATTTTTGGTACAGGATAGCTTAGCTTGTACAGTAAGAGTACAATCACCATTAATGCTATTATCCATAATTTGCAAGAGAATAAATGCATCCACGTGCCACCATTAATTAAGTCTTGCTATACAATATTCTAAGGCGGAAGAGTCTTAAAATTGAAGCAATAAGGTGATCGAGGCTTTACTCCCCATTAGGAATGTGTCATGATTAATGATGCATTTTAACGGATAACACCTTTTTTGAGCAAAATGCCATTATCCCACCACATTAAAAAAAACAAATTTGTAAATTTTGTGAACTATTTATTTGTGATCATTACTCTAAACCAAACACCAGATTAAATTTTTATGTTGACTTTTGGAGTAAATAACATGTTATTATTATTAGAAAACACACATATATTATATATACTTCAAGAAAAACTGTCTATAGGAAATTCAAAGAGAGCTCTCATGACATTGGAACCCCATGTCAAGGGATGACCCGGCACGCTACGGTGCCCCGTTCGTAAAATTGACGGTTCCTACCCCCCTAACCATGCATCCATGTGAACGCCCCCACTCCGCCCGAATACACCCCTCATCCCCTCCAAAGTCAAAATTAACTTGGGGTGCAATTGAAGGGGTGGGGGGGGATTTACCAAGGTTTACCGGGAGGGAATGGAGGAACCGTCAATTTTACGAACGGGGCACCGTAGCACCCCTGGGTCTATCCCACCCGGGCAATGTCACATGAACCACCCCGTAGGAAATCAGGAATCATCTTTTGAAGGTCTTAATTTTACATTTGAGTTTTTTTTGTTTCCATCTGAGCTTTTTTTTGTTTCCATCTCAGTTTTTTTGTTTCCTTCTGCATTTTGTAAGAAGTCTGTAGAAATGCATTGGCAATGGGTAGATCTTATTAGATCATGACAAAGCTACAACTTAATTAGGGACAGGGAATGCACACTAAGGTACACACACGAAAACTCATATCTGTGTTTGTCTTTGTCTTAGTGTGAATGTGGTGTCAAATGTTTGGGGTCTCGCAGGTATTTTCGTTTAGTTAGTTGGCCACTCAAATCCAACACTCTATCTAATCCACGTTTTAAATTGTTGTGCAGGGAGAAATGGGCAGCCATCCCCAAACCTAACCTGGTCTACCAGGATGAAGATTGCCAAAGGGACAGCCAGGGGCTTGGCCTATCTCCACGAATCTAGTCCCAGGAAATTCATCCATGGAGCCATAAAACCCTCCAACATCCTCTTAGACAGTGACTCCCACCCTTACATTTCCGATCTCGGCCTCAACCGCCTGATCACTATCACCGGGAGCAGCAACCCTTCGTCCTCCTCCGGCGGCTTCATGGGAGGAGCCCTACCCTACGCGAAGCCGGCCCAACCGGACCGCCCCAACCACTACCAAGCCCCAGAAGTCCCCAACAACAAGCCCACACACAAGTGGGATGTTTACTCCTTTGGAGTGGTCTTGCTTGAGTTGCTCACCGGAAAGACCCCGGACCTCTCCCCCTCCACTTCCGCCGGGGCGACCCATCCCAACCTGGTGGGGTGGGTTAGGAGAGGGTTTGAGGAAGAGATTCCTCTGTCGGACATGGTTGACCCCGTGCTGCTTCAGCACGTGGAGGCAAAGAAGGAGGTTTTGGCCGCGTTTCACGTCGCACTCGCGTGTACCGAGGAAGACCCCGAGGCTCGGCCCAGGATGAAAACCGTGTCGGAAAATCTTGAGAAGATAGGAGCATAAGACGACCATTGATGAGTTTCATGTTCTTTTGGCAACTGTTCATGTCATTCTTTACTTTCATCTGAAATATTTTTAATCCCTTTCTCTTCTTCTAAAGAAACCCATCTCTGTGCAGTAAAAATGCTCCAAAACTCCAAAGTGATTTTGTATCCATTGATTTAATGACTATAATCCAAAGAAGAATCTATATAGAGTAACCTCATTTTGTACCACTAACATTTTAACCAGTGTAGCATTGTCTCTTGTTAGGTGTTTCATTTAAGGTAGGAGTAATATAAAATCAATGTGCAATTGAAATAATAAAAAAATGGATTTACAAAAAAATTTCTTCATTGAACCATTTTTAAAAGTGAATTGAATATAGTTTGTATATTACCTATACTAGTACAAAGTACAAACACCAAAGAGGCTTACCTGGAGTATTAAGCGGCTCGATGTTGCTCCTCAAGTCAACTTTCGAGTTTGATCGTTAGTGTATGTATAAAAATTATCACAAGAGACACGTATCACAATCAGGTGCGGACCTGGGTCGGATCATAATGTTATCAGGGCAAGACTCCGATGAACTATTTGATATACTTGTAATGTGCAATGATCATGTGTAGTCTGGCGTTAGTACTTGTATACTTAATACCCCTTACACAATAAAATGTGATACATTAAAGAAACAAACTGATGGACAATAAATCCACCAAATGATCCGATTTTCAGAGCGGATCGTAAGAACAAAATTAAGAACAAGAATTCGAGAATTGAATGTGTATTACTAGCTTGATTCAGCTTGAGTTCTCCCCTTTCGGGTCCCTTCTATTTATACACGAGCTCTCAACAATTAAGGTGAAGCGTAACCGATGGAGTTTAGCCTGTCCAAGGGCGCGATCCCCTTTTTCCGGCTCCGTAACGGCCAATCAGCTCCGTCTCCTTCTCCGGACTGACTCTGCCAGCTGCGCTTGGCCTGAGGTTAACTAGGCCCAGCTCCTTGGGCCGGCCCAGCTTGAGTATTCCACAGGTGCTTGACCCGAAGCTGTTTAAATGGTTCATTTGGGCCGTCCTCTGGATATCGGCCCATCATAAGCCCCCCAACTCCTCAGTCCTCAGCTGGGCCAAGCGGAGGAGTGGGGAGTTTGCAAAGTCCACGTGGACGCTCCAGCGGGGATCCGGGCCGTTCCTTGGGTTCCACACGACACTTGGGCACGATCTCCACAAATAAGTAATCATGGCCTGCCGATTCGCCTTCTTGTTGTCAGTTAAAAACCGCCACTGGACGCCATCTCTTCCTTTCGCCTTCTTCACTACCGTTCGTCTGCAACTCCGCTGCTCACCCGACTCGTTCTTCATCCCACCACGAGGAGGGTCCTTCTCGAGAGCCGGTCGTAACTATGGTGGAGGACCAAGAAGATGCTACCCAAGAACCGGGTACCATGGCTGGCCAGTCCCCTCCACACCCCGAGATGCAGGGTGGCGACCTCGCTGGGTCGTCTCAGGGCATTGCCTTGGAGCGACCTCCATCACCACCCGCAGTGACCTACGAGGTGGCGACCGGGGGTCGCTCGACGAGGCTCTGCATCCCTCCCCTGCCCCAAAGCCTAGGGGACGTACAGCTGGAGACTCTTATCACTCTGCCTGCAGAAGACCAGGCTCGTATCTCGGCAGGCTTCGAGGACGACCTTGACAACATGGTCCTTTTGAGGCTAGTCAGGTACTGGTCTTGATCTCCTATGCATCACTCCTTTTCTTTAGGCCACTAACCCTCACCCCTTTGCGCAGGCTACGCTGGGGATGATTGAGGTGGTCGGCCGGAAACGGGGTCGCCAGGCCGTCGCGGACGAGGTGATGAAAGCAGCCGAGGCCAAGCAGAAGGAGCTGCAGGAGGAGGTCGCCCGACTCACCAGGGAGTTGGAGGAGAAAGAAAATCGCTGCGCGGCGCTTACTGTGGAGAAAGCTTCCCAGGAGAACCGCTGCGTCGCCCTTGAGGCAGACAAGGCCTCCTTGTCCTTGGAGGTAGAATCTGTTTCTGCTCGAGTGGTCGAGCTGGAAGGGGAGAAATCTGATCTGATCCAGCAGCTGGAGGTGGAGAGGAGCGATTGGGTCCGCCATGCAGAGGGAGCGGTAGAATCCTTCAAGTCCTCTCCTGACTTCACGGTAGTCGCAATGGAGCGGATGGAAGAACTAACGGCCGCTTGGCTTAAAACTGAACCTGGGGCCCAATGGATGGTCAAGGAGGGAACCAAGTCCTTCAATTGCGGACTCTTCCATGCCCAACAGGTCTTCCACAACAGGCTGGCCCAGCTCCCTAAAGGATTCTCTCTCCCCGACCTTGGCTTCCCTCCTCCCTGCCGCTCCTTGGCCGAGTTCGACCCCAGTCCCTATCTGGACGGGGGGAGCTCGAGTGCGTCGGAAGAGGAGGAAGAAGAAGAAGTGGAAGGTGGTCAGAGCGACCAGAATCCAGGGGCCAGCCTAGCCATGTCCAAAGCGGGTGGACCCTCCGGCTCGGCCGTCTAAATCCCCCATTGTTCCCCCATAGCTTTACCAACACTTGCCTTTCTCTTTTCCTTCGGAATGATTTGTCGTTTTGATACAATGCTCCTATGTTATTTAATTTTCTAGATTCGCCATGTGTTCTCTCTCTTTGGCGCTTTACTTCAGCACTCCCTTTTTTGATTTAGCTGGTTAACATGTATGTTTTAGTTTGGGCCCAACTCCTAGTCCCGGCCCGTTTACCTTCCCGGGCTCAATCCCTGGATTGGCCATCGTGCCGCCCAATTGATCCAATGCCCTTCACCGTTTCTGATTGGACCTTCGCGCGGCTCAAGGCTGCTTTATTGGTTCGGCTGCCTCGAGACTTGACCGCCTCTTCGGTTCCTTCGCCCTGGCTTATTTATAAGTCCCCCTGGCCTCTACTCTGCTCAATCACCAAATATCCCCCTTTTCTCCATTCTTGCCATGTCTGAAGGAATTCCTGTTTCTCTAGATCTTTCCGACGGGCCGGCTCCTTCTTCGCCGGAGCCTGCCTCTTCCCCCAAGTCAGTCAATTCCAATGACTGGGGGGGGGGGGGGCTTGACCCTTACGAATTCTATCGCCGGTTGCCTCGCCGGCAGTGGCCGTCGGTGAAACCGCCGCCACCACCTCCAAACCCTTATGAAGACTTTAATGAGACGTACGAGGCCCTCTCCGCCAACCGCCTACCTGACGGGCGGATTGACTGGGATGCTCCATGCCCCCTCCATTCCCTGCAATGTATGGCCTGGGAGAGCTTTCAAGATGAGCACTTACCCCTCCTGGAGCATGAGTGCGCATATTACGCAAGTTTTGAGCGATGGACTAACGAAAGTCGCACCAGTTCGCCGGTGAGGCCTTCGGAGGAGGTTGTGTTAGGGGAAGAACTGGGTTCTCCCCTACCTCGCCCCGCTTGCTGTTCACTTCCCCAGAAGACCCCTAGGCGACCTGAAGTAGCTCGGGCGGCTTCAGGATCTCCGTCCTCGCCTAGGTGATGCTGGTTGGGGTTCACAGAGAAGTGAGCCGTCCCCCGTCCTTCCTTGGTAGGAGAAGGGCGGTGGGTTTTTGCCGAGGCTGGGGGCGACCACTCCCATTCCATGTTGGGGAAGAAAGGTGGTCGTCCTGGATGGCCGGTGATCGGAGTTTTGCTCGCCTATACAGCCGCAGAACTACCTTTCAGACCTGCCTGTCCCCCCCTAGACCTTCGCTCGCAAAGTCTTAGATTGTTGTTTTTCATTGTAGGAGATGTATGGGGAAGTATCCTTCCTAACGTAGAGATTGTTCTCAACTGTACTGTAGTAGATGCAAGAGATTATCCTTGAAATGTAATGAACATTTCTGTGACTGTATTTTGATGTTACCTGCTTACTTACAAGTTTCACCTTCTTCTCTTTCGCATCCTACATTTGACGTTCCGGTTCCCTCGGACTTGAATCAGAGAATACCTCGCCTCTTTTGACTTAGCCACTTTCGGGTTACTTTGACCCTTGTGGCGTCGCCATACCCCCAAGATCCCTTGGTCGCTTATGCGATCAACAGATCTTGTGTTTCAGACTTAGCCGTTCTCTCAGACTTTCTTGCCACGGCGTCGTCTTCAACCTTGGTCGCCTGACAGGGTTCGACGCTTCACCCACTACTGGGTATCTTAGCACGAATCACCGTGCAATTTTAGCGATCGATCTCTTGTGGTCGTTCCTCTTTTTTTTTTTGAGAATTGGAGACAAGATGTGCCAGAGAGCTGGATTTATTAAATCTAAAAAAAAGACATGGCTGGAATACAATTTATTGATAAAATTTAATAAGGTTGGCGGCATTCCATACTCGCGGAACGTCGCCACCGGTTGGAGTCTGCAATCTAAATGTCCCATCGGCCAACACCTCCTTTATGATATATGGCCCCTCGAAGCTTTTAGCAAACTTTCCTCCATCGGTCGGCCGGCTGACCTCCCTTTTCCGAAGGACCCAGTCGCCCATTTTGAACTGCCTTGGTCGCACCCGCTGGTTGTGATATGACTTGACCTGCCGGCGGTAGTTTTCTGCCCGCATATATGCCCTTTCCCTTCGCTCATCAATGAGGTGCAGCTCTGCCCTCAGGTTCTCCTCATTTCCTTGAGCATCAAACGTCTCTACTCTATAACTTAACAACGAGGTCTCCGCTGGAGCCCTTGCTTCAAATCCATATGTGAGCGAGAAAGGGGTTTCACCTGTTGCCTTCCTTGGAGTAGTTCTGTAGGTCCACAATATATAGGGCACTTCTTCCACCCAGGCACTTTTGCATTCCATTATCTTCTTCTTGAGGCCATCCATGATGGTACGGTTGGTGTTCTCAACCTGCCCATTGGTTTGGGGGTACCCGACCGCCGCATAGCTGTGTTTTATGCCGTAGAAACTCATTGAACCCCCCGGCCTCGAATTGGGTTCTGTTGTGAGTGATGATCTGCTGGGGCACCCCGAATCGGCACAAGATTTGCTTGGAAACAAACTTTGTCATCTGTTCCACAGTGATGGTTGGCACGGGGGCGGCTTCGACCCACTTGGTGAAGTAGTCAATCGCGACCACCAGGTATGTGTTGTTCCCTGTCCCTCGAGGCAAAATACCGACCAGATCGATGCCCCACCGGGCAAAGGGAATCGCTGTGCTTATCAGGGTATAATTCGCCGCCGGTCGCCCCGGCATCCTCTGGAATTCCTGGCAAACCTTGCATTTGCGCACGTACTCTGCGCAACCTCTGATAATCGTTGGCCAAAAGTATCCTTGTAGGGTCACCTTCCTGGACATCGTGAAGGCTCCCTGATGCGCTGAACATATTCCCTCATGGATTTCCTCCATTAACTTCTGTGCCTCGCCCGCTCTTAAGCACCTCAACAATGTACCATTGTACGATCGTTTATACAGCCGACCGCACTCCAGCGTGTAGCTGGGTGCACGTCGCCTCACCACCTTTGCCGCGATTGGGTCGATGGGTAACGACCTGTCAAGGATGTACATGGTAATCTCATCAATCCAATCCGGCTCCTCTCTGAGTGTGATGATCAGCACTTGTCCGGGACTGATGCTTGGCTTGAGCAACTCTTCTTCCTAGGTCATTGCCTTAATATGATCCGGGGAATCCGGACCAAGCTTTGACAAGATATCTACCTCAGCGTTCTCTTCCCGAGGGACCTGCTCTATCCGGTACGCCCCGAATGCTTTAAGCGACTCCAGGGCAGTGTCTCTATACTTCTTCATTCGTTCATCCTTGGCCTCAAATTCTCCAGTGACGTGTCCTACCACTAGCTTGGAATCGCACCGGACTTGGATTCGCTCAGCCTTTAATGAGGCTGCCAACCTCAAGCCGCAAAGCAGTGCCTCATATTCAGCCTCATTGTTTGAGACTTTAAACCGGAATCTCACGGAGTAGTATGCCTTGAACCCTTCCGGAGATATCGCCACGACACCTCCCCCCGAAGCATCAGTCGCGGACGACCCATCGGTGTACAAGGTCCACCAATTCCCCTCGGGTTCTTCTCCACTAGATTCTACCTCCCTCGCAGTGCATTCTACCACGAAATCTGCTAATGCTTGCCCCTTTATCGCCGGTCGCGGCTTGAACTCTATTTGAAAGGATCCCAGGAACACTCCCCACTTGCTGACCCGTGACGGGGCATTTGGGCTTCGAAGGAGTGTTCCGATGGGAATTTGTGATAACACATGGACCGGATGGGCTTGAAAATATGGGGTGAGCTTTTTCACTGTACACACTACCGCAAAGATGGTCTTCTCCATGTTGGTATATCTCAACTCCGCCCCTCGCAGCACTCGGGCCACATAGTACACAGGTCGCTGTGCGCCCTCCTCCTCCCTCACAAGCACCGAGCTCACAGCTCGAGGAGAGATTCCTAAGTATAGGAGTAAGGTCTCTCCGGGCTCTGGCTTCGAAAGCACTAGTGGGGAGAGGAGATATGCTTTTAACCCCTCAAAAGACCGTTGACATTCCTCGGTCCAAACGAACCCTCTACTCTTCTTAATGGTCTGAAAGAAAGGAGCCGCTCGATCAGCTATCTTTGATAAGAAACGACTGAGAGCAGCAATCCTGCCGGTGAGCTGCTGGACCTCCTTTACATTTCGCGGAGGCTCCATCTCCAAAATCGCCTTTACCTTTTCCGGGTTTGGCTCGATCCCTCTCCGACTGACCATATGTCCTAGGAATTTACCCCCCCTGCACCCCAAATGTGCATTTTTTGGGGTTAAGGCGAAGCTGGAACTTCTTCATGATCTTGAATACTCTCTCCAGGTCGCCAGCATGAGACTCCGTCCGTTTGGACTTGACAATCATGTCGTCCACATACGCTTCCATGCACCCCCCTAGTACTGGCGCGAACAGCTTGTTCACCATCCGTGCATAGGTCGCCCTAGCATTCTTCAAACCAAAAGGCATCACCTTGTAATAGTATACCCCATTGGGGGTGATGAAAGCGGTCTTTTCTTCATCCGCTACTGCCATCTTGATCTGATGGTATCCACTGAATGCGTCCATGAAACTCATCAGCTCACATCCTGCCGTCTCATCAACCAACTGATCAATGTTGGGGAGAGGAAAAGGATCCATCGGGCAAGCTTTATTTAGATCAGTGTAATCGACGCACATCCGCCAGGTATTCCCTTTGGGTGCGAGGACTACATTTGCCAACCATTCCGGGTAGCGGACTTCCCGGATGTGCCCAATGGACTGCAGGGTGGTCACCTGCTTGGTGACAAACTCTCTCCGTTCCGCGAAAAGGAAACGCTTCTTCTGTTTGACCGGCTTGTGGGTCGGATCCACTGCCAATCTATGGCAGATGATTTTTGGGTCGACCCCTGGCATATCCTCTGGTCCCCAAGCGAATAGCACCTTGAATGCTCGGAGGACCTCCAATAACTGCTCCTTTAATTCAAGCGGTAAGGTTTTGCCTACCTTCACCTTCCGCTCGGGCTCAACCGGGTCCAAAGAAATTTCCTCGACCTCTTCCGCCGGCTCAGCTCGGGGTTGCCCCTCCTCCTTCTGGATCGCCGCACAGATCGTGCTCACATTCTCGTCGACTCGGGCTTGGCTTTTGGTCGCCCTGACATAGCACGACCGTGACAGGCTCTGGTTCCCCTTTGCTACTCCCACCCCCGTGGGAGTGTTGAACTTTAGGCATAAGTGGACGGGGGAGATTACGCACTCCAGGTCCTCCAACCCTGGTCGTCCCAGAATCAGATGGTGTGCAGAGTCGAGCTGTACTACCATAAATTCCATGTCGACCCAGAGTCGGTGGGTGCCATCTCCTACCCGGCCTTTACCGTGATAGTTCCTTCTGCTTCGATAGTATCCCCTGTAAATCCTGACAGCGGCGTATGGATTGGCTTCAGGTCGCTTCGGGACAATCCCAACTCCTTAAAGGTGTTGCTGTACTTTACGTTGACCGAGCTGCCCGTATCGACCAAGGTTCGGTGAACAACCACATTATTGATCTCCACTCTTACCACCAGAGCGTCCCTGTGAGGACTGAGGACTGGGGGATAATCCTCGTCTGTAAAGATCAGAGGCTCCTTCTTCTTTCGCTTAGGCAACGGTGGCCTTTGTACCTCGGCCAGGTACACCATGTTCTTCCACTTCTTCCGGGAGGATACCGAATCTCCTCCAGTGTTTCCTCCCATGATGAACCGACACCCCAGGTGTCGGCGACCTTGCCTCTCCTCCTCATCTAGGTCATCACAATCTCGCCCTAGGTGCCGCCGTCCATCTTCTTGCCCTCTCCTGCTGTGATCGCTGCCGTGGGGCTGGCGGCCTCCTCCAGGTCCGGTTACTTGTGGACGGTCGCTCTGACCGAGGAGGTGGCCCTCTAGCGATCAGCTGATCCATCTCCTTCTTCAGCGTAACGCACTCCGACGTGTTATGGGTGTTGTTACGGTGGTACTCGCAGTATTTGGGTGCATCTTGCACACCATAGCTTTCCCGACCATGAGGAGGGGCCGGCAACGACTGTACCGCGTGAACGGGATGCCTGTTCGCATGATACCCGGTGGGGTTCGGCCCCTTACCATATTCCTTCCTCTTCTTTCCTTCTGCCACCGGTGGCCCGCTTTTCTTCTCCTTCCGGACTGGTGGCTCATCATCTTCCTCTTCCAGCGCCAGGTACTTCGCCCTGGCCAACATCTCTTGATAGGTCGAGAGAGGATTCCGTCGCAGCTCCTTACGCACATCCCCTTGGGGGAGTGCAGCTTGGAGCATGGCGATCAGGGCTTGGTCGTCCGCCCCTTGGACATCCCTAGCCTCCTTCTTCCACCTATTAATGAACTCCCGGAGCTGTTCCCCCTTCCGGATCTTCACATTGAGCAAATGCGAGAAGGGGAGCTTTTGTCTCCGGTCTGGACGCGAAGTGCTCCAAGAACTTGTGGGCCAGGTCGCCCCACTTATCTATCGACCCCTTGGGTAACTTGTGAAACCACTCACAAGCCTGCCCTTCCAGTGTCGCCAGGAAGCACCGACACTTGATTTCTTCTGGATACGCGTACATGACCACGTTGGCCCCGAAACGAGCGAGGTGGTCTTGGGGATCGGTCGTCCCATTGTATGCCTTGATCTGGGGAGTCTTGAAATTATCTGGGAGATGGCAGGACATTATCCTCCTGGAGAAGGGCGTTACCTCACTGAAGACCGCCTGGCGATTGGGGTTCTGGGCATCCAGCCGCTTCTCCGGTTGTTCGTACATTTTCCACAGCTCGGCTGCACCTTTATCCCCGACTGTCGTTCGTCGCTCCTCAGAACCGACCTTGGAGGTCGCTGTGGACTCCCCCTCTCTTCTCCTTGAGCGTGTCTCTCAAGTCGCCTTTTCGGGCCGACCGAGTGTCCTGCAACCTTTCGAACGCAGAGGTCCGAGGTTTCTTCGACTTGGGATCTCCCAAACGGTCAAAAGCAGACATCTGCTCGAAGGAGGACGACTCGTCCTCTTCTTCTAGCCTGGAAAGCGCATCCGCCATCATAGCCTTCCCATTGGGCTTGGTCGCCTTCTTCTTCTAGGACCGCCTCACTTTTTTCTTTTTTCCTTGGGAGCCCGCAGGCCCAGCCTTCTCGCCTATGGGTCCCCCAGCCACATCTCCCACCACTACCTCGCGGTTGGGGGCAAGTGCGGCCAGCACCTCCTTGAATTGTTCGGTCGTGATCCCAACCCTCTGAATGAGGGCCTCAGCCTCCCCGGTGGTGATGGGGGGGTGCCGACCTCCGGTGGCGCTGTTCTCCCCCTGTTGGGGGAACTCCGGTACCTACGTTGGCGTTGCTACGTGTTTGCACCATCGTCGTTGTGGAGGATTTCTTCTGAGTATGATTCTCGAACTCTCAACGAGAGCACCAATTTGATGGACAATAAATCCACCAAATGATTCGATTTACAGAGCGGATCGCAAGAACAAAATTAAGAACAAGAATTCGAGAATTGGATGTGTATTACTAGCTTGATTCAGCTTGAGTTCTCCCCTTTCGGGTCCCTTCTATTTATACACGAGCTCTCAACAATTAAGGTGAAGCGTAACCGATGGAGTTTAGCCCGTCCAAGGGCGCGATCCCTTTTTTCCGGCTCCGTAACGGCCAATCAGCTCCGTCTCCTTCTCCGGACTGACTCTGCCAGCTGCGCTTGGCCTGAGGTTAACTAGGCCCAGCTCCTTGGGCCGGCCCAGCTTGAGTATTCCACAGGTGTTTGACCCGAAGCTGTTTAAATGGTTCATTTGGGCCGTCCTCTGGATATCGGCCCATCATATATCGGCCCATCACAAACGTTACCTGAATTTTAAAATTCTTTTCAAATAGAACATCATTTTAATAAAGATCAAATCAGGAGGACAAAAGCTAGCTTAAGCTTAACGCGTGACTTGAGTTGAGGTTCGTGTGACCCGACTTCTCAAGTTGTGTTGGGTTAAGGAACCTGGGGCATAGGAGACTAGGCGGAAGAGTATCGAACCGGGTCGAGAGCGCACAAGTTGGGAATCAAGAAGGTTATGAATATTATTCCGCTTGCTAGAACCTCTCCTCCCTCCTCCTCCAGGAGGGGTTTATATGTGAATTACAACAGAGGGTTCCCGACCGTTGGTCTGGAGTCCAACGGTTCGGGCCCACTAAGATTTGGTTGTTCACTGGCGGCGTCCGACCACATCATTACCCCTAGGGCTGCTATACAAAATAGGTTACAAGTAGGGTGGCTAGAAGAACTCTGCCAGAGGTATGACAGGAGTCCAATCGTAGGCTCCTTTATCTAGACTACTTAGGCAGCTCCCATGTCTAGGTCTGGTCTGCTGACACCTTGGGCCGAGGCCGAGTGCGCTTGATCTGCTCCCTGAAGTCCTTTGATGGAAGGCCGGCTGAGGGTGATCCGAGGACGATCGACCCTGCCGAGGCCGAGCGTGTCCCGATGCGGAGGTGGCCTTCCTAGGGCTTCAGATCCTCCTGCCTTTGCCCAGCTAGGTGGGCCTTGGCATGGTTGGGCTGGGCCGTTTTCCCAATGGGTCAGATACCTTCATTCCCGGGTATCCATCAGGTTGTATCGATTTGTTAAGCACCTTTAAGCTTAACGGAGTTAGTGTAACTCGAGAAAGTCTCTCAAGAGGCTGGATGTAGCCACACGTTGTGGTGAACTAGGGTAAAATACAGTGTGGTTCTTACTACTACTTCCTTAGGCTCTTTTACTTTATTCTCCTCGTTTTATATTCATGTGATTTTGTTTTAAACGCTATTCACCCTCCATCTAGCGTTGGGCCTTTATTCTAACAAAATGTAGAATAGTACAATCAATCACGTTCTATAAAATACTAATTCAAGTACATCAACGAAGGACATGACCGCGTAACTGCCGGATTTTATGCAAGCACAAAAACATCTAGCACATCCAGTCCAGAAACAACGAATGAAATTAAAATGTATTACGATTGCAGATATATTTCTCCCTATGATACAACATGGAGAATATTTGGATTCTCAATCCAATATAAATGTCCAACTGTTTGACCCTTAAGCTTTCACTTGCCATGTGAGCAATGGATATTTTTTAAACATGACGATGACGTAAGTGATGTTTACGCTCGAGAAGGCATACAGCAGAGTAAATTTCTTTCCTAGATGAATGCAAATGAAAAATATCCTTTGGAAAAGACTTTAACGTATGTTGAGTTCCCCTAAAAGTTTGTATGGAAGCCAGGTAAATAAGAGTACGAACCCCGAATAAAAGGTTTTGCTATAGGCTGCGTTATCTATGTTCTTCCAAGGTATGGAGAATCTTATTAGATGAGAATTCTATTGAATATAGTCAGGGGACCTACATCATACGAAGATCTATAAATTGTGAATAGTGTTGTTCACAACACTTATCGCGATGCATGCTATGCTATATATGAGATTGCTAGATGATGATAGCGAATACAAAGATGGTTTCAAAGAAGCAAGTGAGTGGTATTCTGCCAATCAATTGTGGTTTTTATTTGTAACACTCCTCACAAACGATTCAATGTCTAGACCAAAATATGTTTAGAAAAAATGTTGGGAATTCATGGCCGATGATATTCTACATTGGCAACATTGTCTTCTAAGTCATCAAAGTACTATTTAACTATAATTAGAAGTTTTATACATAAAAGATATTTTCATATATACTTTTACTCTTTAATGTGTAGGTTTGATGTTAACCAAGGATCAAATCAAGAATTACGTGTTAGACGCTGCTTTATATTGTTTGTTAACATCAAAACACGAGGCCTAGCAAACCAAGGCTAACAATACGCCTTGATTGAGATTGAAATTTTGCTTATATTGTGTGCCAAAAATCTTCGAGACTTCATTGATATGCCTTTTCCTATTTTAGACTATATGTCAACGACCCGCATTAGACTGATTCTTGATGAACAACAATATGATCGCGTTGCAATGAGAGATGAACCCCACAAATGTTTGGCACAGTTGAATAGCGAACAACGTACAACTTATGAAAGTGTAATGGCTTTCGTTGACCTGGATGAGGGGAAAGTTTTTTTCTTATATGGTTTTGGTAGAATTGGAAAGACCTTTGTCTAGAAAACTTTGTCTGCTTCCCTTCGTTCCAAAGGCGAAATTATGTTAAATGTTGCATACTATGGTATTGCTTCATTATTGTTACTTGGTGGAAGAACTGCACACTCACGATTTGGAATTCCAATTAAAATTCCACCTGTAACATAAAACAAGGAACACCTTTGGCTGGTTTATTAGTTAGAACAAAACTAATATTTTGGGACGAAGCACCATAAACACACAAGTTTTGTTTCGAAGCTCTAAATAGAAGTATGCGCGATGTAATGTATGTTGTTAATCCATCAAATGCTGAGTGGCCATTTAGAGGGAAAACCATTGTTTTTGGAGATTATTTTTGGCAAATTTTACCTGTCATTCCTAAAGGGAGAAGACAAGACATTGTCAATGCAGCCATTACTCATCATATTTATGGAACTATTGTACAGTGTTACGTTTGACTAAAAACATGTGCTTGCAACATATGTCTCGCGATAACAATTATGAGAGCATGTCAGAATTTGGGGAGTGGATAACAAGCATCAGTGATGGCATATCTGGAGAGGAAAACGACGGATCGAGTGAAATTATTATCCCTGATGATTTGTTGTTAAAAGGCACGCATGATCCAATAGCAACTATAGTTCATTCAAGCTATCCAAACTTCCACAATATCACAAATGATCCTACATATTTGCAGAATAGAGCTATTCTTGCACCCACTCTGATGTTGTAGATGAAATCAATGACTACATGACATCAATGAACAATGTTGAAAAAACGAGAAGCTACTTTAGCTCTGATGCAGTGTGTAAGTTTGATTCAAATGCAGATTTTTTGACTTACTTGCATTCTCCATAATTCTTGAACAACATACGAACATCTGATGTCCTAAATCATAAACTAAAGTTGAAGGTTGAAAAAATCATCATGTTATTGAGAAATATTGATCAATCATCAGGTCTGTGCAATGGAACAATGTTGATAGTAACTCGATTTGGCAATCATTTTATTCAAGGTACAGTGATGACGGGAAAAAATGTCGGGCAAGAAGTTGTTATCCCACGGTTGTCACTTACACCGTCAGATACAGTATTTCCTTTTAGATTTCAAAGGAAACAATTCTCAATCATGACTTCATACGCAATGACAATTAATAAAAGTCAAGGTCAATCTTTGTCGCATGTTGGATTGCTACTCAAGAATTCGATATTCATTCATGGTTAACTTTATGTTGTAATTTCACGTGTTACAAGACGCGAAAGGTTAAAGATATTGATTTGCAATAAAGACTTTCTCTCATCTAACCAAATTATGAATGTTTGTACGGAGTAGTTTATAAAGAAGTACTCTAAAACTTATAACACTTCATATGACTATGGTTTACTAAACACTACTTTTCTTGGATAAATTTACAATTGCTTATTGAGTTAGGATTAATTTAGAAAAAAAATTGGTGGCATTTTTGTAAGTCGTTGAGGTCAGCAGCTTCAGCTGACTTCTCAGTTCTCACCGATCATCACTTTCAACGCTCCAAATGACCGGAAATTCCAGTAGAACTACTGCTCGGAGCAGACCGAAATTGCGGCCGGGAGTCGAAGAAGAACGCGAAGCCGGCAGCGCGACACTCAATTCCAAGCTCAGAAGGAAGAGAGGCAAGGACCAAAGCTCAATCATCTTCCCCGGCGTAAACCTCAAATACCTCTTAGGTTTTGGATCCATTTCCTTCTTGATCGCATTGTTTCTCATTTACCGTTTCGCCAATCTGGATGGAGTGCCGCCGAAACCCCGCGTTATCACTCCACTTCCCGCCCCCAAGCTAATGGATCTTCCAATGGTGATTTTTAGATTGTGCATTGTGAATTTCGATTATTTGAAATCTGAGCGAAAAATCTGATCTGGGAGTTGTAACGTTTGCAGTTTCAAGGAGAACACAAAGAGAGCTTGTATTGGGGAACTTACCGACCTCAAGTGTATTTTGGGATACGTGCAAGGTGATTCTTTTCATTGCTTAACAGATAATTATTCATGAGTTTTGTGTGTTTTTTAACGTCTATTGCCAATGGAGCTAAAATAGTTTCTGCCAATAATGTTTTAGATTAGGAAAAATAATGGACTGAGTCAAAATGGCTTATGACACATTAAACTTCACTGTTTATTACATCAAGGCTCTAAGCCTCTAACGGAAACAACCTCTCTGTTTATTACAGGGGTAAGAATGTATGTATCTTGACCTTAGGCCTCAACGCAGCTCGGGATTATATTGGATTGTTGTTGATGTTGAAATTTGTATTTTAGACTATTTTTGAGTTATTAGTTTGGGTAAATTGCAACTTTGGTTATGTAAGTGAACTCCTTTGACAAAAATGGTCATGGTTTTTCATTTTTGGGATTTTTAGTTATCTGTTTCAAGAAATATTTTATTTTTGTCTGAAAATCTGATGTGTAATTGTTGTGTTTGGTTATTTATGGGTCACCTCATACAAAATAACTAATGATTAGGTTGTTATTTTCACAAAGAAAAAATATTTCGTATTAGGTGACAAATAGTTAGTCCAACTCCGCAATTAAATCTCTTGAAGTATGCTCATGAGAGCAACATGAGCTTTTCAGTTAAAAGTAGCAATTTTCCAAGACAGTGGACTAACATTGTCAAAAATGAAAAGAAAAAAAAAAACAGGACTACCTTTGTTAGGCTCTACTTTCAAGACCAAAATTGCAATTTTGCCTATTCTTTTTAGAATAAAAGAACTTATTTTTAAGCATATGATAGAAGGGAGTTAAATACTTTGATAGATCTTTAAAGATTTATATTTGAGTGAGCTATAGAGGGTATAAATTTATAATGGGTTGATTTTAACTTAATATAGTTGTAACTAATTAAATGAATGGGTATAGTTGGGATGCATAATGCTAGTGAGCTTCTGAAGCGAGACGTTGATGATGGAGTGGTTTGGTCTCTATCAGGTTGGGGGTGGTAAGGTTGATCTTGTAGGGAATTGTCTTATTTTTGCTTCCTATGAGGAATTTTGATGAACACATTGACCCTCTTGTTGCAATTTGCAGGAGTCCGCAATCTTTAGTTTTTGGTTTGATGTGGATTGCTGCAAAGGATGGGAGGTTTTTCATGCGCCATGTTTGTCAAGATTCGGACGAGCTCAAAACATATGGCTGGACTAGGCATAATGGACGGGATTATGGGCATCAACATTTAGCTGATCATATGATGACATTGACAACAAGTTTTTTGAAGTCAAAGGCAAAAGGAAGTGGCTATGGTGGAGACTGGGCAGCTCGATTTGAAGCAAAAGTGGATGAGTACTTCTTCTTACTCTTCTCATGTCCTTCTCCATTTCAAATTCTGAATTCAAATACTCTCTACTTTATTCTAGACATCTAGTATAAGTGGCTCAATATATTTGCTGCCATGTGCCCATCTTAACATGCATTTTACTTTGGCAATACTTGTAACCACATCTTTGTCTAAACCCCTTCTCCCCCCTCTTCAACCCTGCCTTCTTAAATCTTGTTTAGAGTAAAATATCTGGAGTAGTACTTTAAGCTATAGGCAAGATCTTCAAAAATGAGCCACCTGCAATTTTGTTTGCAAATATCGTTTCCTTTCATCTGTTTTCTCCTACATTACATTTTATTAGCATTGAAAGAGAAATCACAGTTTTTCTGTTAATGTGGCATTGGATTTGAAAAAAAAAATCTTTTCTATTCAATCTGTCTAACAGATCTGTAGTTGACGAGGAAATGTTAAAGAAGGTGAACCTCTTCTTTTACATGGCTGATGAAGGTGGAAATGCTCTAACTTTGGGTGAAGGGGCCATAGACACCAATCACGAGTCGACCATAGCACTTGGATCCCATAGTGATGTTGGAGGCTGGGAACTCCAATTAAAATCAGAGGTACTTTATTTGGAAAATCTATGGTATGTAATCTATGGTGTGTGTGTGTGTATATATATATATATAGATTTTGGTTCTGGTGAGAATGTGAGGGAAAGAAATAAGAATAAATCTGGTGCTTTAGATTGTGAGATCTAAGGGTCAGGATTGCATCAAAATTAGGTGCACCAAAATGGTTTGAAAATGCGTCATGTCGAAATGCACCAAAATCCTTTGAAAATGCACTATCTCAAAATCTGAGCGCAGGATGCAATCTGAGCTGCACGATGCATCAGATCTAAAGGCTACATTTTATTCTTATTTCTTTCACCAAGGTGCATTCTCACATGAACCGGCCCCTATATATATATATATATATATATATATACACACACACACACACACACACACACTAGCTGCACTTCTTTGCACACTTGTTTGACTCTATCTATAACGTTTCAACCTTAGCTTTCCTGCAATGAGGCTTTCATGTACTTTTGCTTCCTTCAATTAAAGAAATGAATTACATTGAATAGATTCGATTCAATGTCATACTCTTAGTGACCTTCAAGTTTATAGCTGTTAGATTTTTTTTTTGCAGGATTATTTTGATATCCATTATTCGGGTTTCAAGACACCTCATATCCACAATTTATCGGACCTTGTCCAAGAAAATCTGGGAGTCAAAGTATGAATTGCTATGTATTTTTTTTGGAAAGGAAATGCTATGTATTTTCTCCTTTGATATACTATAGGTTTAAAACTTACATTATCATGTTCTACGCATACCAAACATTTTCTTTGATAATTTTTTGTTGGAATGAAAGTGATAATATGATTGTCCATATTTTTTCTCAATAGGCAAGGAAGGCTGGTGTCTTGCAGCTTTCCGATACATTGGATGACTCTTCAAATATTATAGTTTTCCAGGTACATATCACCTATTCATTCACTGTATTCTGCGGCATTGTTTAAGAGATAGACGAAATGTTGATTAACTTTCTTGCCTATCCTTAAGCAGTTTAACGGATTAAATGCAGATCTCTGCTATGCTGTCTCTCAAAGCTGACATTGTTTTTGTTTCTGGAACTGTATTACAAGATTCGAGAGTTGAGGAGCGTCTCAGCAACCTCAGAGGTGTGTTTCACATCTATGTTACACAAAGTTACTATTCTTATGTTTCATGATAAACTTCATTGCTTTGGAACATGCGATACAGTATGTACTCGTGCTAACAGTGCTTGTGAAATCTCCCCTTTATCATTGAAATTTATGCGTTCTTCATTTTCCCAGGAAACTCTCTCTCCAGTCTATTAAATGAGAAGCAGAAGGAGTTTGATGACAAGTTCAAGAGATGCTATAATGTATCCGACCAGGTACCTCTGCATAAGATGATTCCTTTCATCTCAGAATAGCTTTATAGTTGGGAGATAGCCATTCCATGTACCTCTTGGCATCATTGCCTCTGTAGTAACACACCAGCTGAATACCAATATTAACATGGAACTATGGAAGCTATTCCTTTGACTTTGACCCTTCTGTTTATATACCTATATGCCAGTTTAGGTTCTAAGACTACTTCACGTGGATTAAATTTGAATATTCTATTGCATGTAACTGTAAATATGAAGCCCTCCATTTATGCCACCTTTTAATGTTCCCTAGATATCTTTTTCACGTTTGTCACTCAAAAGCTCATACCCACAATTTTCTTCATGTTTTATTTTTGGAACGTCCCAACTATCTTTCATGTTTCTTTAAAATGAAAGAGATGTGTGGTTGATATGAAGCCCTCTGTTTATGCCACCTTTTAAAGTTTCCTAGATATTGCTTCGTTCCTTTCTAAATAAAGTGTTAAAGGTGATGCTAGTAGCCCTAGCCCAAGGCATGTGATGGTAAGAAGCAGAAGAGGTTGAACTGAGTTCTTCTATGCCCGTGGCTGTACCGCTGCAGTGAAGAGCTTAGAAATTTACCAAGAGTCGGTGACAATTTAGGAAGACCTGGAGTAATAATTTGCTGAAAAATAGATATTAATATTCCCTGCACCCAATGTAAATGCCTAAATGGTGAGAAGTCCTAACACATCTATGCTTACTAAGGAAATAGAAACAATAATTAAAAGGAAATTAGAACTCGGATGAAATTTAACATAATTTTTAAAAATAGCTTGAATACACCTCCTGGACCACACTTGAACATCAGCTCGGGCCTTTTAGCGCCTTCCCCCTTCTCTGATACTGGATCTCAGCAATGGGATCCATAACATAAACCTCAACCGCACAATTTTACTTTTTTTATAAGGGTACTAAAAGCGAACGGGAATAATATTATGAGGCGGATGGAGTATTTTCAGCTTTCCAGCAGTTACATTATAATTTTTATGTTAATTAAATTTTTTTAACGAATTAGACATATTTTATTTATCCATTTTATCTTGGAGAGAGTTAGCTAAATAAATACCACTTCTATTTTTAACAGAATTGAATTAGCAAAAAGATAGGTAAAAGGAGAAAGTGTATGATGTGTTTCACAGCTAAAACTAAATAACTAATGCTGCCTGTCCAAGTAATTGGATAATGCTTTTTACCGAGTGACCGGTTTTTTCATCTATAGATATATGGCATTCTTATGTAACCTTGATTTGCATTACACAGAAAATAAATGGATGGATAATACAGCTATATTTGTAATTTTTTTTTAGTGTAATCAGGATTAAAATATGTGATGTACATGTCTGCATGTACATCACATGGTGAGGGCTTAACCTTGCGGTTTTGTGCAACTCCATGTTATACACGATACAATACAGAGTTCCATGCTGAGGCTTTAACCTTGTGGTTTTTGTTTTCTATTTTCACCAGCTAGATTCTGGTTCTTTGACGGTGGGTAGGGATGCTCTCGCACAGACATTGGGTGGAATTGGCTACTTCTATGGACAAACAAAGATTGCACTTCCAAAGGCGTCTAGAGTAAGATACCACTCTCTTTGCAAGTATGTAAGTAAATATCAGGGTCATGCACATCTCAATCCCATGAGAACCACATATTTTTTGCTAGATAGTCTGTGCTGGAGAGGTATTTTCTTTCATTTACTGTTTCAGTGTCTTGTCTCAACTCCTCCCCCTCCTCCTCCAGAACAGCAATAACAACAACAAATACTATCATATTTTGTCAAAAAAAAGTTCCCACTTTTGGAGTATATTGTTTTACAAGCTACTCTGTATCTGTTAAAGAGAAAAAGAGAGTACTCCAATAGAGTTAAATTGGTTTTAATAGGCTCCTTGAGGCACCAAAGAATATAAGGCAAAACCCATTTTTAGAACAATTCTGAGTGTTCAGTTCTGTCACTTCTGTGTGATTGTCTTCTTCACCCATTCAACCTTGCAGCATTTCCCACAAGCAAACTTTTTCCCATCCATAAAATCCTAATTTTGGTACTGTCTTTTTTTATCAGAATGTCCACCCTTAATTGATAAGAGAATATATCCTTAAAAGTACTCCCTCCCGTTTGGGAAATTTTCTTCTCACTTTCCTTTTCTTTTGAGCCATCAGAAATTTTCTCTTATTTCCTTATTTGGCAAATTATTTTGTGTTGAAACTCGTATACCCTTGCAAATAATTTCCCACCGACCCCCATTTACTCTCCTCCCAACCCCCATTCAACCCTAGATCTCATATTCACTCTTCAACTCTTCTTCAAGATCTCATCTCCACTTTGTGCCCAAATTCATCCGGTCTTCTCAATTCAGGGTTATGGAAGGACTGGGTTGCTGTTCTGCACTATGGATTCAAGAAGCTGCTGACCCGAATTGGCTGCTGTTTGGTGTTCTTCTAGATCACATTTCCTCATTTTTGGCCGTTACTATGGATTCAAGACTTTCAACCTGACCCAGTTACTTCCACAACCATTATAGATACAAACTCAAGCCAATGCTGCTGAACTGCAGCTGGCCTATAATAACCTCTTTCTCATCCGTATCTACAATGGCTGTTCGATCGGTTTGCTCTTTCCCATTCTCAGCGGTGAATAGTGCAAGAGGACAGTGCAGATTTTTGCTTGCCTAAGAAAGTGTGCTGGTCAACTAGGGAAGAAAATTACCTGATGGATGGAGTATATACTATGTTTCTTGTGATCAAGGTTCATGGTTATATAACTTATTGACCTATGTGGATTGATTTTTTGCATGGCAAGCAGCTTTGAGGTTAAAATTTTTTATTGTTTTCTTATTTGAATATATCCATATAAGTCATAGCCCGCTATTGACTCATGCAGGTTGACATGGAGGAAAAATATCTTTTATATTGGCCTGCTGAGTTATATTCAGCAGTTCCAAGCAGACCCTTCTTTCCTAGGGGATTTCTCTGGGATGAAGGTTTTCATCAGTTAATTATTTGGTTGGTATATTCTTTATGTGTGCAAGCTTCAGCAAATTTTTGTATTGATGTTCGCTCCTTAGCATGCCAACCTGACAATTATTACATCATTCTGACATAATTAGGCAGTGGGATACATATATTAGCTTGGATATTATTGGACATTGGTTGGATCTGATGAACATTGATGGATGGATTCCACGTGAGCAAATTTTAGGTTCTGAAGCTTTAAGGTAAGGACAAGAGCTCTTCTGAGAAAATTATGAGCTTATACATTTTCTCAGTTTTTAAGACCAGGCCTGCTTTTTCCTCAGTAAGGTCCCTCAAGAATTTGTTCCTCAACATCCAACTAATGGAAATCCTCCAACACTGTTTCTGGCTTTACGGGGTATTCCCTAAATATCCTTTTTAGTTCTGGGATTTTTATTTATGTATGCGTTCTGGATTGCACATAGTGAAGAGATTGTCTTTATCATTTGTAAATTTGAAATAATATCATAAACTTATTGACCAGTATAAAAATTCCCTTTTGCAGATCTGATTTGCGGCATTAAGAAAAATAAATTTTCTGCTGCGGAAAGAAATGACATATCTATCTTCTTGGACAGTGCATTAATTCGTCTTGAAACGTGGTTCAATTGGTTCAATACCACACAGTCTGGTAAGGTTGCTTTTCAAAGAACGGTTCTTTGCAGCACTGTTTCTATTAACCAAGCAGCAATGTAAATTTGTAGCCCCAACTTTTTCCTTTGGGAAAACATTTTAACCCCTTCTTCAAACTTAGGAAGGTAGCCTACATTACACCTCTCCCTGAAAATTGTAAATTTTAATCAACACAAAGATTCTATGAAATATTTGTGTAGCTAATGGAACTAAAAAATCCATTTTGATTTCTCTATGAACTATTAAGTTTTCGTAAGTAAATGCATCAAGGGTCTAACGGAAAATGTCTCTCTTGGGTTTGTTGTTGTTGACAAAGATTTCATGCACACAGATTTTTTTACACAAACATGCTTATGACTTTTAAAATTTCAAAAAGTAACTTTGTCATCTTCATATGTCATCTTGTGCATAAAATACTACTAGTGGCCGCAATTACAAGAGTGCACAATTATCATTAATCCTTCTCATTGATGGTTTAGTCCATAAATAAACACTTCACCTCTTCTCACTTTGGCCTTCATTGCCTCATATTGGAGCTATATGCTGGGAGGCTGCATAAATCGTTGTCTTTATGTCATATTAACATATGTTTTCAATTGTAGAGTTTGTGATAGGGATCCTTAGAGACTAAATATTGAGAATTGGATTAGACCCGGAACGGTGAAAGCTTTTGTTCCTTACATACAATTCATGGTCCATCTTAAAAGCCACTTTATTTACAAATAGAAACCTTTTTTATCACAGGAAAGGATTTCGGGAGTTATTTCTGGCATGGGAGAGACAGCACTACTACTCGTGAACTAAATCCAAAGGTTTTGGTTCACATCTTGTACTTGTATTCATCTGGATGAACTCAATTTTCCTTTATGTGTATCACATTTTTTCTTCCTTGACGATATGAATACTACTTCCCCACTCACCCTAAAGTTCTTTTAAAACTGTGCTTATGAGAGAAAAAACAAAACAAACACAAGATGAATTGCCTTTGTAAGGCTTCATTTATCAAAATGACCAATTGATATCCCTTTGTTCTTTGTCTACTGGGATTATCAGACACTCTCTTCTGGTTTGGACGATTATCCACGTGCTTCTCATCCAGATGAAGACGAACGGCATCTGGACCTTAGATGCTGGATGTTTCTTGCAGCAGATTGCATGCATTCCATTACGAAGCTTCTCAAGAGGGAAAGTAAACACCAGGTGAACAATTAAGAGTGGTTTTGGGGGTAGAATATTGAAAATTCGTTAAGTTATGAAGAGGGGGAAGGGGGAGTCTTGAAAATTTATGTTTGTAATGGACCAAGTCCTATGATGAGCTTGTGCAGCAGGACTATGGCTTGACAGCAAAACTGCTTTCAGACTTTGAGCTTCTTAATAAGGTATCATACTCTTTTTCTATTTTCTCCAATTGAATTGTCCGTCCATGAGGGTTTCTTATCACTATAATTTTTGTAGACCTACTAAGTAAGATCTATTTATCTTATATATCAGTTTAAATCCGGCTACGTTTTGCTCTGCAGATGCATTTTGATAGTTCCTCTGCAGCTTATTTTGATTATGGAAATCACACCGAGAAGGTACATTGTTGATACATTGTATATTGGGGATACTAGAACATTTCTCACTCTTCCACGTGGCCCCGTCACTCAATCATGCCCAACATACATCCAAATATCCCTTTCCCTAACGGTTGCCCACCAAATTTCTATCAACTCATCTCCCACTTTTTATCACACAACTTGTTTCTTTCCCATTTCACTTCACAAAGGATGCCTATTTTGTTGACCATGGCATTCCTGTGACCAGTGCATTACTTTTTCTTCCATAATTTTTCTCTTACTCATTTTTTGTTATTTTCTTACCCTTCTCTCCCGTCATGCCCATGTCCAATGACCAGTTGACCACTGCTGGTTACACACCAAGTTATTTACACTTTATTGTGAGAGTTAGTGTTATCTAGTTTGTCAAGGTTAATGAGTTGTGTTTCGAATATCAATATGAAAAGGTCAGTTTTAATTAGTATTTGTGCCTCATGGAGGCCCCATTGCGCTGCCTTCGGCTCACCTTGCATTCTTAACAGCTACTACGTATGGTGTAGTGAGGGTAAGCAAAGTTAATATATGCCGTTCTTAATCATCTTTCTGATTTGTAGGTTCGGTTATCTTGGCAAATAGTTGGGTCAGGCAGCAACCATCCAAACAGAGAGCTTTTAAGGGAAGTCTTAGATAAGCCTGTCTTAAAACTGGTTCCTCATGCTGGATATGTCAGCCTTTTCCCATTAATGGCCAAACTCATCCCTGCTGTAAATTTCTCCTCTCTAATATTCAGTTCAACTACAGCTTTTATGATCACTCCATCCATTTCTAAATAAGCATTGCTTTGGTTTTTTTCTTTGTTTCTAAGTTTCATTTTAGGAATTTCATCAATCATTACTTGATTTCATTCCACATTTTTTCCATTTTCACTTTGTTTAGTTCTGAAAATTTAGGAGATTTTGAGTTTTATAGAAAGGAAAAAGTTTCTATTCATTTAATCTTGTCTGGAATCGAGTAATCTTTAATTTGGTTCATGATTTATGCACAACGTTAGAAACAGATGGAGTACTTATTCCTGCGGTTTGATTCATCTGTGTGGATTAATTTGTTGTCTTGCACATAGGGGTCATGGATATTAGAGAAACAGCTAGACCTGATTTCAAATAAGAGTACTTTGTGGACAGATTTTGGTCTCAGATCTCTTGCCAAAACAAGGTAATAGTGTTCTCAACAGAACTTTTTACATCCGGCTTGCATTTCTTTTACATATTATATCAAAATACATTGACGTGTTTTGTCATATGACAGTTCCATGTATATGAAGCGTAACACGGAGCACGACCCCCCATATTGGAGAGGTGCCATTTGGATGCAATTCAATTACATGACTCTTGGCGCACTTCACCATTATTCCAGAGGTAAACTCCCTTTAGAAGAAAGCAGTTTCAGTTCACTCTTCATCATTTTCCCTTTGTTTCACTTAGGGTCTGTTTGGCGTGGGTGAATTCGGTTGAAATGGATGAAGTTGCTAAGGTTGAAATTGATGAAGTTGTTGATTTGTCGAAAAAAGAAGAATATACTATGTATTTCCTCAATAAACTAAGTAAACTACCCCCTTCGTCCCACTGTTTTTGGGACATGAGGGAATGCTACTCGAATTACAAGAGCTAAGATTGTGTCGTTGATATTGATCTTAAAAAATAAGATAGAGTATGAATATGAACCACATAAATATGAGAGAAACTTAGGACAAACAAAATAAAAAAATGAAAATTGACAAAAATAGCAGGACAAAGGTCATGTTCTCCTCAACTTATTTTTTTTACTTATTACTTATTCTTAGTAGAATCAGATGAGATTAGAACTTATTCCAATCATATTACTTATTACTTATTCCCATTTAATGTGCTGTATTAACTTCTTTGTTTTTTACGGTAGAGCCTGGACCATACAGAGAGAGAGCCAAAACTATCTATCAAGAACTCAGGAGCAATCTGATAAGGTAATTCCAAGGCTTCCACTTTAAACACACATTGCTATTGTTCCAACTTACTCCGTATTAAATAACACTAACCCTAGATCCGTTGTGCCAGAAATGTTGTGCAAAACTATCACAGAACTGGGTATCTATGGGAACAGTATGATCCGAAGAATGGGAAGGGTAAAGGGGCGCGCTTCACTGGGTGGACCGCTCTGGTGCTTCTCATCATGTCTGAGACTTACAATGAGTGCTAGTCACATGACTTAATTTAATTGGTATTCCTCAATCCAGAGCTCACTCTTCTTTTATAGCATACTCTTAACATATAGAATCAAATATGATGATGATGGTGTGATCTGGTGAAGAGATCAATGTTAAGCATTCATCCTATCAAGAGTAACGCTAGGGATACACCAAATTACACACCAGATTGTACCCAGCATTCATCCGCATTTGTTAATTCACTTTTAAATTTTTACTCCCTCCGTCCCAAAATTATTTTTTGTGTTTGACTTCACACAATTTTTAATAATTATGGGTCTACACAAGAAATTATGTGGGGATGAAAGATATGGGATACAACTTGGAATACAATTTGATACTCCGTATGCGGGCCATTTTTTGTGTTTGAAAATAACCAAAGAGCATTCGGATAATGTGGTTGACAACTCAACCAAGTTTTCATTCCATACAAAAAAACGAGTCTCATCTCTGAGGGTTTCCTCAGACCTGGTCGGACGTTGACTGAGAATAGGTAAATTAGACTTTGATCACAGATTGATGACAAAGAGTGAGCTTGTGCCTCGTACTTGCAGAGGTCTATTCTTAACGTAGTTACCTCGCAATGCAATTGTCAGAAATCAAACTCGAGACATACCTTTGGCAAAGTTTTCATTTCACTAAAAACGAAGACATGTGCTTGTTCGGTCTCATTGACTTTTTTGGCTTAGGATAGTTCATGCCTTTTAAAATTATGGTTTTAGTTTGACCTCTTAGTTATTTTAACCATAAATTGTAAGTAGAAAGACTAAAGTAGTACTAAAACATTGAAAATATATTAAAATAAAACTTTCTTGTTTTTATTCTCGAAATAGGACTTAAAATGTATTTACATTACCAACCATGGTTATGTACTCTACCAAAAAGTATAGTAATGTGCACATGTACAATGCCACATTACAACTACATTACTACAATGTAAAGTTCTATTTCGAAAAAAACATGAAAGTTTTATTTTGGTACTTTTCATTATGTTTTAGTTCTATTTAGGGTGATTTCTATAAATTGTACCCAAAAATAGAATATAGTAACTATTATGGTGTAATCATAATTTAATATTATTAAATTTATTATAAAATATAGTTTTAATATGCCAATTTTCTATTAGATTTATTTATTTAATACTATATAGAGTATTTAAATTGTGATCAAATATACCATAAAAGTTAAACTAAAATGATAACTTTTAGAATGGGGGTAAGTATATAGTAATTAATTACTTTATTTAAATATTGGTTATACACACACACACATATTATTTCTTAATTTCATACCAATTTGTATATAAAATAAATTAAAAATCACTTTAATCAAATATTGTAATGCATAATAAGGTGAAAATTTATGAACAGAAGAATAGATAAATACTACTGTATATCATTCCATAATCCATACTAACTGTCTGTTAAACTATTTTGAAATATTAAAATGAATAAATGTAAACGTAAAGTATGTCTAAACTTTAAATTTATTCATTTATTAATGTATCAAAAAAGTTGAACACTTAGGTTATATTCTCTTTAATTTATTATTTTATTTTTCACTTAGTACTTATTTTTATTGAAATCAGATCAGATTTAAATATAATTATATTTAGATAAAACCAGATCAAAATTTATTTCAATCAAATCACAACCAATCAAATCGGGTGAAGAAAACATGACCTTATTCTCAACTTATTTCTATTAAAATCAGATCAGAAACAGCTTTAAATATATTTTCAATCAGATCTGACAAAATCAAATCAAACGAGAATATATTTCAATGAAATTAAAACTATTCAGATCAGATGGAGAAAAAAGGCTAAGAATAGAATAATTTTATACTACCTCCATCCCAGAGTATTTGTCCAGTTTGACTTTTTCGAGTCAAACTGGACAAACTTTGAACTCCAATTACTCTCAACTTGTATTACATATTAGCATAATGAAATACAATTTTAAAAGTTCTCAATACTCCGGGAGTAAAGAATTGAGGAGGATGGAGGTGGAATTTTGGAAATAAAATGAGCTGTCTGTCTCATTAATTATGGACAGCGCCCGGCCAATTTAAAACTATTTCCTGCGTTATTATGTTCGTTGCGTCCCCTCTCATTCCTCTCCACTAACTGACACCCAACCCAATCTCTCTCTCTCTCTTTCTCTCTCTAGCCAAAAAATGGAGAAAATCAGACTCAACATTTACCTTATCCTCTTCTCCCTCCTCCTAACCCTCGCCACCGCCGCACTCGGAGGCGGCGGAAAAGTGGGCGGGAGGAAGGAGATAAAGGACGTTGAGAATAACAAGGAGATTCAGAATCTAGGGCTCTACTGCGTGAAGGCGAAGAACGATCTCCTCAAGAAGGAGACGCCGGGCACGCCGCCTCTGGTCTTCTTCAAAGTCGTCCACGCGGAGGAGCAGGTGGTGGCCGGAATCAAATACTTCCTCCGCATCTCCGCCGGCGACGGCGACGGCAAAGTCCGGATTTTCGACGCCGAGGTTGTGGTCCAGCCCTGGGCCAAGTCTAAAAAATTAATCTCCTTTGTTCCCTCTGGCCGTTCAAAATAATCATTTTTTTTTCCAAAAAAAATAAAAATAAAACCGCCCCCATATCTCTTTGTGAAATGGGGAGAGCTTGAAGATCCGTTGTGTCACAAATTGTAACACTCGGTGTACAAAATTGATTGCGATTGGTTGAAATTTGTGTCAACCAATCGCAATTGATTAGTACACGGAGACATACTACGAGTTTGTGACACAACAGATCATATAATTGTTGTTTGACATTTGTGTGTGGGTGTGAAAGAGTGTAATGTGTGTAATGTACTCACTCCTATGGAACTATTGCTATTAATTAGCATTCATTTTAATTGAAATAATGCATAGTGATAATTCCATGAAACAAAACCTTGTGGTTTTGAACAAGTGAGGATTAGTGTTGTTGTTGTTGTGACTTTTGATTGTGTTGTTGTAATGTTAAGAATATTTAATGGGATTTATGCTGTTCATTGTATTGATTGACTACTATTCATTGTGATTCTAGAAGAGTGTTAGATTGTTATTAGGACACCTTAATTTTGACACCACTCTTTTTTATAGAGGTTCACAAATTTCCTGTTGAGAAGTGGGATTGTTAGTAGAGTGGTGTCAAATTTGAGAAATCTTAATTCTTGATTTGAACTCTTTTTAGAAACATAATTAGGATGGGGATTTTCAGTAGAAATGACAATAGGTCGAGTTTGGATCGGGTAAAGTTTTCATCCTCATCCATCTATTTATTGCTCATTTGTTGTTCCATTCTTTCATATTATGTGGCCAAATTATTATAAAGAAAATATTACTCCATACTCCGTAGTAATAATAAGTACGTAATATGCGGAGTATATTGGTACAAGTATTAATTTAACGAATATATGCAGTGAACGCTTGGATTGAGTGATGAGCGAGAGATATATCCACCCGTATGTAATTTGATTCGTCACATGATACATCAATCATCCAAATATCAACAATGAATTTTCGAGTTTTCGTTCATATAATCAGATCGAGTAGTTCAGATATCTATGAGTTTAGGATAAGAGATAATCCAAATGCTTCATTTCATTATGTTGATAGGATGCTGATGGCATGGTCACAAGTTGTTGGTGCCTCAAGACCACACAACACAAGTAGCAATAGTTCAATAGAGCTTTGAGCTTTGTAAAACAGTGGTCTTAGTCATTTTTTCTATACTTCATTTGTTCATTATGTAGATATTTTTTCCCCATGTATATTCATATAATTATGAGTTTTGATAACACCATCAAAGTAAATATGACATTTAAATATTCTTGACTTTAAATTCAAATCTAATTTCTGAGCTCCCATATTTTAACATCTAAAAATCCATCCAGGATATTTTTAGGATCATTAAAAAAAACAAAAAAAAGTTAAAGTCATTTCAGATGTTCTATTGATCGGAGCTGAAATTTTGGATATCTACAACTCGAATATCTGGAATTTCTAGATCAAATATGAAATAAAATCCCTACACAGCGGCCAAACAATCACATGTGAAGAGATAGATTGAGTCATAATCTCAATATAACTAATACAAAGTGAAGTTCTCTTCTGATAATAGCAAAACCCTCATGTTTTGCATTATGGTCTCATAACAGAATTGTCAAGATTTGAACTCGGATTTACCTTTAACGCCTCATACCAAGCAACATTAGCATTTTCCTTCATATATTCATGATCGCTCTCAACTAAAAAAACTACTCCCCCCGTCCTAATTTAAATCGCCTGTTTCGACTTTTGGGCATATTTAAGAAAAATAAAAAATAGAGTTGATTTTTCGAAATTGTCATTGCTTTTTAGGAGGGGTGGCAATGAATGAGAAGATAAGGTGAAGAAGAGTGACTCATTTTAGGAGTATAGGTATTTTATTTTTAAAAGTTTACGAAAACAACTAACAGACAACTTATTTTGGGACGGAGAAAAAAGGCAAACAGACAAATTTAAAATGGGACAGAGGGAGTAATTCAAAGTAAACTACTCCCTAGTCAACAATATCTTTACCTTTGAAATGCATATTTTTCTGATACTAGAATCCCTATAAAAAGATAACATGAAGGACAAGAAAAATAGAGGGAAAGATTATGGTAATAGAATTTTGGCAAGTAGTATATTAGTAAAAGTAAGCAACAAGAACAAATCCATGAAGTCCAAGGTCAAACTTAAACCCAAAAAAAATGCTTCTTTCTTCTATCCGAATTCGGTTCGAAGATATGTCTGGTAATCCAAACATATCTTTCTTCAATTCATCTACTTGCTACTTCTTGGATGATTTCTTTTTAGAAGAAGAGTTGGTAGAGGCAACCTGTGGTTTGGGGTGCTTTTCGGCTTCAAGAGGATCCAGCCAGTTGAGAGGGTGACGGTTGAAGAAGGGCCAGTTTGGAACAGTGCTCAGAGATGTGACCACAACGCCGCCGCCATAGATGAGAATCATGGTCTGAAAAGAACCCAACGCATAGCCTACGAACAGTGCCACAAGTGCAGACGACACCAGCAGTATCTGCATCAGTTGCTCCGCTGCCTTTTGCCCTTCCCAATCCATCCTATCTATTCATTCATGCACACAGCAAATACACATTAACATCATACAATCACCTTAGACCATACACACCTCACGCAAACCTAAATTGCCGTAAATGTCAAATCAAACACTAATTCATCTGCAATCCACTACACCAAATCCAAACAATCAAACTCAAAAGAATTTCTCACGGTATATCTTACATCTTATATTTCGAAAGTTACAAAAAAAAAGTAAAACAGTCAGAGCCACAAAAACATTACTAAATGGCTATATGCTGCAAAAAAAAAAGTAGGGAAAAAAATGAAGTACTACATACTACAATGCATATTTGCGTTTGAAGTGGAAAGAAGGGTTACAAAAACTCATTTTGGGATGAGATATGAAGCACCACTGGAGTAATGGACAACACCAAAACTGAGGATTTGCCGCACAAATGGAGATGGTCTTAGTATGGGTATGTGTGAGAGTGAGTGTGTTTCAACACATAAAAGGGAAAAGAGATCTTCATGTCAAACCTTCCTAACAGATTAGCTCGGAAAAAATCGACATCCACCATCAGATTGCCTTGGATTACGTATATTATAAAAAGCAATTGGGCGGAAGATGTCAATCCATACCCAACATGTCACGAAGGCCTAACATGAAGATTTCTCTCTATATCAACAACCCAGTAAAATCCCACAAGAGTAGGGTATGGAGAGGGAGTGTTTGCTCAGACCTTACCCATACTAAGAAGTAGAAAGACTGTTTCCAAGAGACTCCCGACTAAAACACAATCGCACATAAAAGATTTCTCTATATATCATTAGGTAAAAATTTAAAATGTTTCAAACCTGGTAGCGCGTTTAATTGTTTAAAGAATAGTTATAAGTCAACCCAATCAAGGTACACAAGACTTGTAAAGTTATGAGATCTTGTACCCTTTAAGCAAAACCTATTTCCAATTTCGTATGTAAAGGTATGGATTGATTTTATGTAGGAATTCTTAAAGACTATTTCAAATCATAATGGAAGTAAAAGATTTAGAAATCAACTCATCTACTGTACTCTATAATCTTGGCCTATTAAAGGGAATACCACGAGATTGGAGACTTCCTTATTTCCTTTCATTGAGGGCGCACAATGTGTTCATCTCTAGAACCAAAAAAATGACTTTCTGAAAATAAATTATTGACTTTAACTCACAAAAAAAATACTGTAACAAAAAGAATAAAAATAAAAACAAAACAACGAAGAAATATAACAAACTAAGAAGCAATTTTGTGGTTGCAGATAATAAAATTTAACCTATTGTAAATTCATCTCTGCCCAAACATTGAAGGGGTGAAATCAGCTTGTGCCTCACACTCTATAAAGTATAAAATATAAATTGAACTATATATGTTAACACCTTTTTTCACTAAGCAATCCAGAGCTGTAATAAAATTTCAATTTCCTTGTGCAATAAAATTAAAAATGTAATACAATAGATTATATAACTAATTAAATTACATTGGGAGCATATTTCAATGTCATAGATACTCTTGAAATTTTAAAAATCTAACAAATAACAAAGATTTGAAAACAAAAACAAATTAAAACAAAAAATCGCAAAAAAAAATATCGCAAATTCGCAATTACTACACTGAAACGTGAAAATGAGATCTGTGGAGTGGCGTTCCATCCACAAGTTGTTAAACATAAACTAGGTCTAGTATACGATCTGTAGATTGTTGTCTCATATTCGGTGCTTTTTTACCACAGATCTAAACATCCATTGATGGGGAAAAAACTTAAAAAGTGCTTCTGATACCTGGATAATTCAAACAAGCCCTAACCTTATGAAATACGATTAATAGGTTCGAAGGTTTAAGCAACGAAGATTGAAGATCGAAGGTAGAAAAAGAAGTACCTGGAAGCAGCACGATGAAACTGTAGAGAATGAAGGCAAAGCTTATTGACCAGTGTGGGGGGAGATAATGGGATGTTTATATGGATTATTACTCCTTACCCGTATGATATTTGACTTTTGATAAAATAAAATATGAGGATACAATAAAATGGGTACCATTTATCATTTGTGTATCAAATAAATACAGACAAATGAGATATCTCATTTTAATGTATTCGTAGATTTATATCTAATTTGTCTGTATAAGATAAATACAGACAAATGAGATATCTCATTTTGTATAATAGTTTTTGTTTCTATATCAATTTATAGATGACATCATTTTAAAAAATACCCCTTTCCATCACTCGTATATATTCTTATTACATGTTACGATGATCGAATCTATTTTCAATTCAGTTTATTTGATTGAACGTGTAAAATATAAATATAAAATCTATATTGTTAAAACTACATAAAAAGTTTTACATTGTACAAAACAATATGTGATAAGATTGTACTCCTTTGTCCTAAAGTAGATGTCACTGTCATTATTAAAATTTCTCGATAATTTTTGTTTGTTTGTATTTCTTCATTGATTATTTCATAAAATAATATATTTTTGCTACCTCTTGTTTTGTAAATTTTTTATTTACTTTTGAACGGTGTTATTTATATTTTTTATTTTTATACCAATTTGAAATCAAATTAATTTTAAAATTGATGGGATTTTGTATGTTAATCGATGGGTGGTATCTATTGTGAGTACTCTTCTATCCTTAAAAGATTTATATAATTTGACTTTTTTAGTCAAATTGTGTCATCTTTTAGCAACGAATTAAATATGGTTTAAAATAATTAATTATTATAAAAATTTGATATTTCAAAATTATAATTTGAAATAAACCTAATTTATTTTTCATTTTTTTACATGTAAAAGTTAAATCTTTACTATATGGAATATTAAATTTTAATTTCATTTAATTCATAATAAATTATAAATATAAATTTTTTAATGAATTATAAATATAATTTTATTTTAATTTCATTTTATTTTTTCGTATTTAATTTTTTTAACTTTTATTATTATTCTTTACATATATTATAAAATATCTTTCAACAAAAATGATTTTAAAAAAAATATTTTTCCTAACCGCCAAGTTCAAATGCTACTCACCTTGGCATTTTAGATTTTAGCTTTTTGGATCAAAATACCAAGTGAAAAAGCCATTAGCCAAACAATGGTTTTGACGGTTCGCTTGGTCAAAAAAGCCAAAGTCAGTCAAAGATGTCAAAAGCTATCCCAAATACTTTTTTCTAAACACGGCCATAATTTAGAACTGTTTATGAAATTCACTCTGCTAAATGCTATGTCTAGTCTGTTTGGAAGTACATCTCTACAGATACTCCTTTTTACCTTTATCATATTGGCATATTGGTGTTGTTGAAATACTAATTCAGACCTATAATCAATATTATCGTATTGTATGTCAAATTGACATCAAAATATAAATCAATGTAAAACTACATTTTTAATACTCAATTTAACACCGCAACAAAAAATTAAATAAAAATTATCCATGAAAAAATACCTATAAATAACCACACATGATTTTTTTAAGCAACCGCAAACATGATATTTAATAGTACTCCGTAAAAGATTAAATATAAAAACCCTTGTTACAAAGAACTAATTATATAATTTACTTTATTTCTTTTGTAAAATGTTGAAAACGAAGTCTTTTTTAATGATTTACCAACCTGGCTTGTGGAGTCCAGGTTGGGGGGTAGGGATTTGGGGTTGTTTGAAGAGTAGTAACTACTTCAATGCCAAACAAAACACCATTCTCATTTTGCAAAAAGAAAACAGTCTAGATGAAGAAACATCATTCCAAAAACATGCTGAATAAATGCATTCTCTCTAGCACAAACATCATTCCCAAGGAACCATATCTTAAAGGCAGTCATGACAAAAACACAAAAAAAAACATGGAAGAGCAATGCTTATGCCTTCCTAGGTTTGGTGGCAGCAATTTGTGACTCAGGCTGCAAAATGTTAAAAAAAGAGAGTGAGAATGGGTATAAATATATACATCATAAAAAGAAACCAATCTGCCAAAAATTTACAAAATTGTTTTGAACTTGCCTCCTTTTTCACAGGCTCTTCCTTTTCAGACAAGATTAACTCAATATGGCATGGGGAAGACATATAAGCTGCAAAGAAATGTATGATAGATCAGCAATTCCCATGAGTAAGTAAAAGGAGAAGCAGTCCCCAAAAAAATGTAAAGGTGGCATAAGAATACCAAGTCATATAAAAAGCGTAATGCTTAGGAAGTGGCTTTTTGGATATATGGTCTATCCTTTGTATCTGTTGGCTCTGTCTTGTGAAAAATCTATACACATTTTATATTTTAGTTCAAATTGTTACTATTATAATCCTTTCGTGAGAGCTCTTAATTAAAATGACTCTTCTTCCCAAGAACAATTTTCCATATTCTTTGGGACAAAAAATTAAGGAAATGAATCTATGCAGTAAACATTTACTAAAATAAAATAAAAATGAGAAGCTTGCATTGGAAGCACCCAGAAATGTAGTACGGAGTATAAAATTTATGCTCAGGGAGAGTAATTGATCCATTTAAAGTAATCATGCATAAAACAAAATATTACTTTATCTGACAAATGCACTTATTCAGCATGTGTTATTTGGTCCATATATATAAGACGAAAGCAATGGGAAATAAAATGGAGTATTAAAATTGAAAAATAAAGTGTCAAACATACGGTTAATTCGCCCGTGAGCACGGTATGTACGACGTCTTTGTTTCTGAGCTTGGTTCACCTGAATGTGAGAGATGTAGAGAGAATCCACATCAAGCCCTTTGACCTGCAAGGAAATTCTAAAAGTGAGTAAAGAGATCCAAAAGACTTCAATGAATTATTGTGGTTGGATCATTTGATGGGCACGCACCTCAGCATTGCTTTCAGCATTTTTAAGCAAATCAAGAATGAACTTGGCAGATTTCACGGGCCACCGTCCCTGTCCATTTGGGTGTCTGTTCTTAGCCTGAGCGGTCCTACCAACCCCTCTGCAGAAACGGGTGAAAGGAATAGCCTGTTTGTGAGCCAAAACATCTTCAAGATACCTCTTAGCCTTTTGTAGAGGAAGCTTCCTGATAGCATGTGCTGTTTCCCTAGTGTTCTGTGATGGAAAATTTTCATCAGATAACACACATTATTTACATGATATAAAAACAAGCAAAAAATCTAGTATTTAGAGGGAAGAGGAAGACAAATAACAGAATATATAAAATACAGAATAGAAACAGTTGAGTACTATGCTTGCCCTAGAAAATATAAGGAAGATGATTGTTGAAATGTTTCAACAAAGGATGAAACACAACTGCCCATCTTTCTCATATATACTTTTGCAGAGAACACTTTTGGTCATGTGCACAGTTCATCTCAACACAACCAATACACACAATTTCTGCATAAAAAATTGTTGTGACAATGGATGCACAATAGAACATCAGAAGTACAAAAGTTGATTTCTAGGTTGCTCCTTAAAATGAAATAGCAGAGTAGAAAGACAATGGAAGGCGAGGACAAGACAATCGACACAATGAATGTAGGGAAGATGATTGTTGAAAGATTTTAACCAATGACAAAACACAACTGCCCATCTTCCCAAAGTTCAGTTTTGCAGAGAAAACTCATGAGTCATGAAAAGTGTGTTGAATATGACACACAACCAATACAATCTCTGCTTAGACCACATACATTTAATATAACAAGAACCCACTGTAGCACAACATTTAATAAAATGCCCAAGTGTTACCTCCATTCCTTTGACATATTTTATTATTGACTGGCACATTTCTCTATAAATCAATTACTTTATCTCTTCAAAAAATTACCCTCGTGAAGTGTGATGAAGAATATTTGATGTTGGTAGGTAAGAAAGTAAATTTAAACACAAATGTACAAGCATACCTTGAACTTACAAGAGATTGAAGATTTTATTTAAAGGTGGACAATAAAGAAAAATAGAACATTGTTTAGGGAAATAATGAGAAAGATATTTAATAAATTTATTCAAGTATTGATAAATTGATTCAAAAATCTATATGAAGGGAAGAGTAAAAAAACATAGAGCTTCATTACAATTGAAGAAACATTGTAAAAAAATCACCCTAATGTAGCATCATTTATTGAACCACCTATCCTAGTTCACAAAGCACTCCAGAGGTTCACCCAATAATGATGCAAATCTATATCCCTGATTTCTACGAGAGACCTATTCACAAAAAAACAATAGGTCCCTGCTTTTAATCAGGTAACAGTACAAACAAAACATATGTAGGGGGAAATGATTGTTGAAAGGTTTCACCCAAGAATAAAACAGAGCTGCCTATTGTGTTTAG